>OY744548.1:9162816-9235316 GCA_963556195.1 Sepiola atlantica
CTTCTATTATTAGAAGGGATATTTCAAAGTAATTATTTTTTATTCCTTAATCCATTGATTTTCAAAGATTTGATATATTATATTTCATCCAATTTTTATTCTCATCAGTTATCTACTTCTATTATTAGAAGGGATATTTCAAAGTAATTATTTTTTATTCCTTAATCCATTGATTTTCAAAGATTTGATATATTATATTTTATCTAATTTTTATTCTCATCAATTATCTAGTTATGCTACTGCTCTATCTCGTATATCGAGCATTAACTATTCAAGATAATATATAATTTAAAGATATAATTTCTATCTTTATTTTCTCACTTCATACAAACACACACACACACATACACATATATATATATATATATATATATATATATATATATATATATATATATATAATTTAATAAACATTGGTGACATCGACGCTAATTCATTCGTGTTTCAACGCATTGACGACTGTGACAAAGAAGTGAAATTCGCTTCTGAAATTCTCCCCCAAACCAAAGGTAGAAACAAAAAAGAGAAAAAGGAAAGACCAATGAATCACAATCACTAGATACATCCGGGTTTCAGTTCATGTTGGATAAATAAATCAACCCGCCCCTCTCCTATTGTTACTAACGCGGTTTAATTATCACGCTCTAAGTATAAGCGATCGAATAATTTTGTGTTTGTGTAGCTATATTTAGATGCGAGTGAGTAAAAATAGTGTTCAAACGGAATGTTTGTACATTAAGCTAGAATAAGGACGAAGTGGAAAATTCCATTGAAAAAGATTAGAATTAGGGATACGTGTCATACACTGGAAGTCACTAGAAATACGTACCGGATAAGCTGAGAAAATATTTCTCCTTCTTTTCTAACCTGTTGAGAGATAAAGCGGTCTCGTTTCGTACAACTGCATGCTCCTCATATGTGGGATTCTATGGGGGTATTATATATATACATAATTAAGAGACTGTCTTGATAACTTTATTAACAACTTGTACACCCGCTGTTGAAAAAAGAAAATAAAGAATGGTGGATAGCAAACGAACTACTTCTACGTGTTATCAAAACAACAAGTCTTTAGCTATCTATGTTATAAACTGCCGTACTGTTAATGTGCTACGATAAAAAATGGTCAACAGTAACGTTCAATTCCACACTAAAAGCGGGCAGACAACTTGACGAACAGAGCCTATGAGACATGTGCTTCGACACCATTAAATAAAGATTCGTCCGTGCAATATATGAGTTCAGAGATAACAAGATATTCTTTTTTTAAATTTTTTTTAACATAGTTCACCCCAAACAGGGCAGGCCGCAACTGTAGACGTAAGGGCTACTGAGAAAAAAGAAAAGGGGAGAATGTTGGGGGGTCAACCTAAATTGGAATCTGCGCAGCGAGATGTCTGTTTACATTAGTTTTAAATGTCTGCATGTCAGTACTGTCGGGGAAAAAGGGGACAGTAAGGGAGGTCCAGACGCCAGCAGCCCGAGGAAAGAAGCTATTTGAGTAGAAAGCTCTCCGGCATCTGGGGACCTCCACAGTGAATGAATGAGATTTAGTTGATTGTCGAGTTGGTCTAGTGAATTTACGTCGAGGGGACACCAGAGTAGCCAATTCATCGCCAATTTGTTCTTTTCGTATGGATAAAAGTGTTTAGATTAAGTATAACCTATGTGGTTCTGTCTTTTGCATTCATTTCTTTTTTAGAATCAGGTACGCGTTGGAGAGATCGCTTGAACGTTGCTAACATCAATAAGTGAAATTTAACTGTGAAGTCGACAGGATTAGAACTCGTCACGCTGAGTTGTCAGTCAACATCAGTATTAACTTCACCACTACCTACACCCAGAATTATTTTACTATAAGTAGGACAGGTAGCGGCCTGACTCATGTACAAAAACTCATCGGAAAAGTTTCAATAAGCATAAGGAGGTGTGGATTTTTCTTTATCAATTTTAGTCTTATTTCCTGAATCGAAATTTTTAAAAAGGTAACCTTGCCAAAAACTTTGAACTTCATAACCGTCCATTTGGGAGTTAGTTTTAAAGTTTTATCGATTTTCTTAAATTTGAGATAGGACGCTAAAAATAGACATTGTTTGTTTTTTTTCCCCCCGAAAAATAAAAGCTCCTTTTGTATTAAAGACGGGAATATTTTCTATTCATACTAAATTAGGTACGAAAAAAAAAACGTTAATAATCAAGTATTCTTTGAACAGCGGAAATTTGACCTTCAATTGAAGAGGAAATTGTTTCCAAAATCCTAACAAAAATGTTAAAACCAAAGTAATAACAGAATTCTTAACAAAAATCTTAGAACAAAAGTAATAACAGAATTCTTAACAAAAATCTTAGAACAGAAGTAATAACAGAATTCTTAACAAAATCTTTGTACAAAAGTAATAACAGAATTCTTAACAAAAATCTTAGAACAAAAGTAATAACAGAATTCTTAACAAAAATCTTTGTACAAAAGTAATAACAGAATTCTTGACAAAAATCTTAGTACAAAAGTAATAACAGAATTCTTAACAAAAATCTTAAAACAAAAGTAATAACAGAATTCTTAACAAAAATCTTAAAACAAAAGTAATAACAGAATTCTTAACAAAAATCTTCGAACAAAAGTAATAACAGAATTCTTAACAAAAATCTTAGTACAAAAGTAATAACAGAATTCTTAACAAAAATCTTAGAACAAAAGTAATAACAGAATTCTTAACAAAAATCTTAGAACAAAAGTAATAACAGAATTCTTAACAAAAATCTTAGAACAAAAGTAATAACAGAATTCTTAACAAAAATCTTAGAACAAAAGTAATAACAGAATTCTTAACAAAAATCTTAGTACAAAAGTAATAACAGAATTCTTAACAAAAATCTTAGTACAAAAGTAATAACAGAATTCTTAACAAAAATCTTAGTACAAAAGTAATAACAGAATTCTTAACAAAAATCTTAGTACAAAAGTAATAACAGAATTCTTAACAAAAATCTTAGTACAAAAGTAATAACAGAATTCTTAACAAAAATCTTAGAACAAAAGTAATAACAGAATTCTTAACAAAAATCTTAGTACAAAAGTAATAACAGAATTCTTAACAAAAATCTTAGAACAAAAGTAATAACAGAATTCTTAACAAAAATCTTAGTACAAAAGTAATAACAGAATTCTTAACAAAAATCTTAGTACAAAAGTAATAACAGAATTCTTAACAAAAATCTTAGTACAAAAGTAATAACAGAATTCTTAAACAAAATTCTTAGAACAAAAGTAATAACAGAATTCTTAAAAAAAATCTTAGAACAAAAGTAATAACAGAATTCTTAACAATAATCTTAGAACAAAAGAATTAACAGAATTATTAACAAAAATCTTAGCACAAAAGTAATAACAGAATTCTTAACAAAAATCTTAGAACAAAAGTAATAACAGAATTCTTAACAAAAATCTTCGAACAAAAGTAATAACAGAATTATTAACAAAAATCTTAGAACAAAAGTAATAACAGAATTCTTAACAAAAATCTTAGAACAAAAGTAATAACAGAATTCTTAACAAAAATCTTAGAACAAAAGTAATAACAGAATTCTTAACAAAAATCTTAGTACAAAAGTGATAACAGAATTCTTAACAAAAATCTTAGTACAAAAGTAATAACAGAATTCTTAACAAAAATCTTAGTACAAAAGTAATAACAGAATTCTTAACAAAAATCTTAGAACAAAAGTAATAACAGAATTCTTAACAAAAATCTTAGTACAAAAGTAATAACAGAATTCTTAACAAAAATCTTAGTACAAAAGTAATAACAGAATTCTTAACAAAAATCTTAGAACAAAAGCAATAACAGATTTCTTAACAAAAATCTTAGTACAAAAGTAATAACAGAATTCTTAACAAAAATCTTAGTACAAAAGTAATAACAGAATTCTTAACAAAAATCTTAGTACAAAAGTAATAACAGAATTCTTAAACAAAATTCTTAGAACAAAAGTAATAACAGAATTCTTAACAAAAATCTTAGAACAAAAGTAATAACAGAATTCTTAACAATAATCTTAGAACAAAAGAATTAACAGAATTCTTAACAAAAATCTTAGAACAAAAGTAATAACAGAATTCTTAACAAAAATTTTAGAACAAAAGTAATAACAGAATTCTTAACAAAAATCTTAGAACAAAAGTAATAACAGAATTCTAAACAAAAATCTTAGAACAAAAGTAATAACAGAATTCTTAACTAAAATCTTAGAACAAAAGTAATAACAGAATTCTTAACAAAAATCTTAGTACAAAAGTAATAACAGAATTCTTAACAAAAATCTTAGTACAAAAGTAATAACAGAATTCTTAACAAAAATCTTAGTACAAAAGTAATAACAGAATTCTTAACAAAAATCTTAGTACAAAAGTAATAACAGAATTCTTAACAAAAATCTTAGAACAAAAGTAATAACAGAATTCTTAACAAAAATCTTAGAACAAAAGAATTAACAGAATTATTAACAAAAATCTTAGAACAAAAGTAATAACAGAATTATTAACAAAAATTTTAGAACAAAAGTAATAACAGAATTCTTAACAAAAATCTTAGAACAAAAGTAATAACAGAATTCTTAACAAAAATCTTAGTACAAAAGTAATAACAGAATTCTTAACAAAAATCTTAGTACAAAAGTAATAACAGAATTCTTAACAAAAATCTTAGTACAAAAGTAATAACAGAATTCTTAACAAAAATCTTAGAACAAAAGTAATAACAGAATTCTTAACAAAAATCTTAGAACAGAAGTAATAACAGAATTCTTAACAAAATCTTTGTACAAAAGTAATAACAGAATTCTTAACAAAAATCTTAGAACAAAAGTAATAACAGAATTCTTAACAAAAATCTTTGTACAAAAGTAATAACAGAATTCTTGACAAAAATCTTAGTACAAAAGTAATAACAGAATTCTTAACAAAAATCTTAAAACAAAAGTAATAACAGAATTCTTAACAAAAATCTTAAAACAAAAGTAATAACAGAATTCTTAACAAAAATCTTCGAACAAAAGTAATAACAGAATTCTTAACAAAAATCTTAGTACAAAAGTAATAACAGAATTCTTAACAAAAATCTTAGAACAAAAGTAATAACAGAATTCTTAACAAAAATCTTAGAACAAAAGTAATAACAGAATTCTTAACAAAAATCTTAGAACAAAAGTAATAACAGAATTCTTAACAAAAATCTTAGAACAAAAGTAATAACAGAATTCTTAACAAAAATCTTAGTACAAAAGTAATAACAGAATTCTTAACAAAAATCTTAGTACAAAAGTAATAACAGAATTCTTAACAAAAATCTTAGTACAAAAGTAATAACAGAATTCTTAACAAAAATCTTAGTACAAAAGTAATAACAGAATTCTTAACAAAAATCTTAGTACAAAAGTAATAACAGAATTCTTAACAAAAATCTTAGAACAAAAGTAATAACAGAATTCTTAACAAAAATATTAGTACAAAAGTAATAACAGAATTCTTAACAAAAATCTTAGAACAAAAGTAATAACAGAATTCTTAACAAAAATCTTAGTACAAAAGTAATAACAGAATTCTTAACAAAAATCTTAGTACAAAAGTAATAACAGAATTCTTAACAAAAATCTTAGTACAAAAGTAATAACAGAATTCTTAAACAAAATTCTTAGAACAAAAGTAATAACAGAATTCTTAAAAAAAATCTTAGAACAAAAGTAATAACAGAATTCTTAACAATAATCTTAGAACAAAAGAATTAACAGAATTATTAACAAAAATCTTAGCACAAAAGTAATAACAGAATTCTTAACAAAAATCTTAGAACAAAAGTAATAACAGAATTCTTAACAAAAATCTTCGAACAAAAGTAATAACAGAATTATTAACAAAAATCTTAGAACAAAAGTAATAACAGAATTCTTAACAAAAATCTTAGAACAAAAGTAATAACAGAATTCTTAACAAAAATCTTAGAACAAAAGTAATAACAGAATTCTTAACAAAAATCTTAGTACAAAAGTGATAACAGAATTCTTAACAAAAATCTTAGTACAAAAGTAATAACAGAATTCTTAACAAAAATCTTAGTACAAAAGTAATAACAGAATTCTTAACAAAAATCTTAGAACAAAAGTAATAACAGAATTCTTAACAAAAATCTTAGTACAAAAGTAATAACAGAATTCTTAACAAAAATCTTAGTACAAAAGTAATAACAGAATTCTTAACAAAAATCTTAGAACAAAAGCAATAACAGATTTCTTAACAAAAATCTTAGTACAAAAGTAATAACAGAATTCTTAACAAAAATCTTAGTACAAAAGTAATAACAGAATTCTTAACAAAAATCTTAGTACAAAAGTAATAACAGAATTCTTAAACAAAATTCTTAGAACAAAAGTAATAACAGAATTCTTAACAAAAATCTTAGAACAAAAGTAATAACAGAATTCTTAACAATAATCTTAGAACAAAAGAATTAACAGAATTCTTAACAAAAATCTTAGAACAAAAGTAATAACAGAATTCTTAACAAAAATTTTAGAACAAAAGTAATAACAGAATTCTTAACAAAAATCTTAGAACAAAAGTAATAACAGAATTCTAAACAAAAATCTTAGAACAAAAGTAATAACAGAATTCTTAACTAAAATCTTAGAACAAAAGTAATAACAGAATTCTTAACAAAAATCTTAGTACAAAAGTAATAACAGAATTCTTAACAAAAATCTTAGTACAAAAGTAATAACAGAATTCTTAACAAAAATCTTAGTACAAAAGTAATAACAGAATTCTTAACAAAAATCTTAGTACAAAAGTAATAACAGAATTCTTAACAAAAATCTTAGAACAAAAGTAATAACAGAATTCTTAACAATAATCTTAGAACAAAAGAATTAACAGAATTATTAACAAAAATCTTAGAACAAAAGTAATAACAGAATTATTAACAAAAATTTTAGAACAAAAGTAATAACAGAATTCTTAACAAAAATCTTAGAACAAAAGTAATAACAGAATTCTTAACAAAAATCTTAGTACAAAAGTAATAACAGAATTCTTAACAAAAATCTTAGTACAAAAGTAATAACAGAATTCTTAACAAAAATCTTAGTACAAAAGTAATAACAGAATTCTTAACAAAAATCTTAGAACAAAAGTAATAACAGAATTCTTAACAAAAATCTTAGTACAAAAGTAATAACAGAATTCTTAACAAAAATCTTAGTACAAAAGTAATAACAGAATTCTTAACAAAAATCTTAGAACAAAAGTAATAACAGAATTCTTAACAAAAATCTTAGTACAAAAGTAATAACAGAATTCTTAACAAAAATCTTAGTACAAAAGTAATAACAGAATTCTTAACAAAAATCTTAGTACAAAAGTAATAACAGAATTCTTAACAAAAATCTTAGAACAAAAGTAATAACAGAATTCTTAACAAAAATCTTAGTACAAAAGTAATAACAGAATTCTTAACAAAAATCTTAGTACAAAAGTAATAACAGAATTCTTAACAAAAATCTTAGTACAAAAGTAATAACAGAATTCTTAAACAAAATTCTTAGAACAAAAGTAATAACAGAATTCTTAACAAAAATCTTAGAACAAAAGTAATAACAGAATTCTTAACAATAATCTTAGAACAAAAGAATTAACAGAATTATTAACAAAAATCTTAGAACAAAAGTAATAACAGAATTCTTAACAAAAATTTTAGAACAAAAGTAATAACAGAATTCTTAACAAAAATCTTAGAACAAAAGTAATAACAGAATTCTTAACAAAAATCTGAGAACAAAAGTAATAACAGAATTCTTAACAAAAATCTTAGAACAAAAGTAATAACAGAATTCTTAACAAAAATCTTAGTACAAAAGTAATAACAGAATTCTTAACAAAAATCTTAGTACAAAAGTAATAACAGAATTCTTAACAAAAATCTTAGTACAAAAGTAATAACAGAATTCTTAACAAAAATCTTAGAACAAAAGTAATAACAGAATTCTTAACAAAAATCTTAGTACAAAAGTAATAACAGAATTCTTAACAAAAATCTTAGTACAAAAGTAATAACAGAATTCTTTACAAAAATCTTAGTACAAAAGTAATAACAGAATTCTTAAACAAAATTCTTAGAACAAAAGTAATAACAGAAGGCTTAACAAAAATCTTAGAACAAAAGTAATAACAGAATTCTTAACAATAATCTTAGAACAAAAGAATTAACAGAATTATTAACAAAAATCTTAGAACAAAAGTAATAACAGAATTCTTAACAAAAATTTTAGAACAAAAGTAATAACAGAATTATTAACAAAAATCTTAGAACAAAAGTAATAACAGAATTCTTAACAAAAATCTTAGAACAAAAGTAATAACAGAATTCTTAACAAAAATCTTAGAACAAAAGTAATAACAGAATTCTTAACAAAAATCTTAGAACAAAAGTAATAACAGAATTCTTAACAACAATCTTAAAACAAAAGTAATAACAGAATTCTTTACAAAAATCTTAGAACAAAAGTAATAACAGAATTCTTAACAAAAATCTGGACAGAAATCGGCCGACAGCAAAATAAAATTTAGATCTTAATCAAACGAAGTGTATAGTACTTTTATTAACTAACGGATGTAGAGGTTAGGGTTAGGGTTAGGGTTAGGGTTGCTAATTATTTCATACGTAAGGCTGTGGTCCATGCAATGGCCTCTAAGAGAGCATTTCAGGGATTATTTTTACAAGAGGTGTCGATTAAAAGTTACAATTAATAATAGAAAAAATAGATCTTCACTTGATTTATTTTATTTGTATTATAAACTGATCATTAATTTACAATCGATAAGTATGCAATGATCATTGCAGACGACGAAAACCCCAGAAAATAATTAAGGATAGGGTTATAGTTAATGAGATGGCTAGATTGGCAGATGAATTATGATAAAACGTATTAGAAATTGAACATCTATGCAATGAACTCAAAACTATAACAGCTCCAGAAAATAACATTTATTTCTCCCCTTTTCAGAAATATCACTCATGGAATGTTTTGTGATGGGATACCGGACTCCCCTCAGCCGCTAAATAAGCAAACTATTCTGGACAATAAATACGACTATGAACAGTAGTGTGGGCATTCAGTTGTATTCTGTTAAATCCTATTGGATTACCTGTAGATACTATTGTTTGTACAAGATATATACGTTGGAATAAACCGTACTATTTTAAGACCTTTACACTCTGGGTTATTTTGTTATTTATAACTACTTACCAAGTTATATCACTTGTACAAGATATATACGTTGGAATAAACCGTACTATTTTAAGACCTTTACACTCTGGGTTATTTGTTTATTTATAACTACTTACTAAGTTATATCACTTGTACAAGATATATACGTTGGAATAAACCGTACTATTTTAAGACCTTTACACTCTGGGTTATTTTGTTATTTATAACTACTTACCAAGTTATATCACTTGTACAAGATATATACGTTGGAATAAACCGTACTATTTTAAGACCTTTACACTCTGGGTTATTTGTTTATTTATAACTACTTACTAAGTTATATCACTTGTACAAGATATATACGTTGGAATAAACCGTACTATTTTAAGACCTTTACACTCTGGGTTATTTTATTATTTATAACTACTTACCAAGTTATATCACTTGTACAAGATATATACGTTGGAATAAACCGTACTATTTTAAGACCTTTACACTCTGGGTTATTTGTTTATTTATAACTACTTACTAAGTTATATCAATTGTACAAGATATATACGTTGGAATAAACCGTACTATTTTAAGACCTTTACACTCTGGGTTATTTTGTTATTTATAACTACTTACCAAGTTATATCACTTGTACAAGATATATACGTTGGAATAAACCGTACTATTTTAAGACCTTTACACTCTGGGTTATTTGTTTATTTATAACTACTTACTAAGTTATATCACTTGTACAAGATATATACGTTGGAATAAACCGTACTATTTTAAGACCTTTACACTCTGGGTTATTTTGTTATTTATAACTACTTACCAAGTTATATCACTTGCACAAGATATATACGTTGGAATAAACCGTACTATTTTAAGACCTTTACACACTTGGGTTATTTTGTTATTTATAACTACTTACCAAGTTATATCACTTGTACAAGATATATACGTTGGAATAAACCGTACTATTTTAAGACCTTTACACTCTGGGTTATTTTGTTATTTATAACTACTTACCAAGTTATATCACTTGCACAAGATATATACGTTGGAATAAACCGTACTATTTTAAGACCTTTACACTCTGGGTTATTTTGTTATTTATAACTACTTACCAAGTTATATCACTTGTACAAGATATATACGTTGGAATAAACCGTACTATTTTAAGACCTTTACACTCTGGGTTATTTTGTTATTTATAACTACTAACCAAGTTATATCACTTGTACAAGATATATACGTTGGAATAAACCCTACTATTTTAAGACCTTTACACTCTGGGTTATTTTGTTATTTATAACTACTTACCAAGTTATATCACTTGTACAAGATATATACGTTGGAATAAACCGTACTATTTTAAGACCTTTACACTCTGGGTTATTTTGTTATTTATAACTACTTACTAAGTTATATCACTTGTACAAGATATATACGTTGGAATAAACCGTACTATTTTAAGACCTTTACACTCTGGGTTATTTGTTTATTTATAACTACTTACTAAGTTATATCACTTGTACAAGATATATACGTTGGAATAAACCGTACTATTTTAAGACCTTTACACTCTGGGTTATTTTGTTATTTATAACTACTTACCAAGTTATATCACTTGTACAAGATATATACGTTGGAATAAACCGTACTATTTTAAGACCTTTACACTCTGGGTTATTTGTTTATTTATAACTACTTACTAAGTTATATCACTTGTACAAGATATATACGTTGGAATAAACCGTACTATTTTAAGACCTTTACACTCTGGGTTATTTTGTTATTTATAACTACTTACCAAGTTATATCACTTGCACAAGATATATACGTTGGAATAAACCGTACTATTTTAAGACCTTTACACACTTGGGTTATTTTGTTATTTATAACTACTTACCAAGTTATATCACTTGTACAAGATATATACGTTGGAATAAACCGTACTATTTTAAGACCTTTACACTCTGGGTTATTTTGTTATTTATAACTACTTACCAAGTTATATCACTTGCACAAGATATATACGTTGGAATAAACCGTACTATTTTAAGACCTTTACACTCTGGGTTATTTTGTTATTTATAACTACTTACCAAGTTATATCACTTGTACAAGATATATACGTTGGAATAAACCGTACTATTTTAAGACCTTTACACTCTGGGTTATTTTGTTATTTATAACTACTAACCAAGTTATATCACTTGTACAAGATATATACGTTGGAATAAACCCTACTATTTTAAGACCTTTACACTCTGGGTTATTTTGTTATTTATAACTACTTACCAAGTTATATCACTTGTACAAGATATATACGTTGGAATAAACCGTACTATTTTAAGACCTTTACACTCTGGGTTATTTTGTTATTTATAACTACTTACCAAGTTATATGAGAATGTGAATACTAAATGACATAAGTGGGAATAAAGTATTATTTTGTCTTTTAGTCTCAAAATTCTAAGAGTCATGTTTCTGAAAAAGAAGGAACTATTTGTTTTTCAGGATCGGCTGCTGTTTTCAGGTTGTATGGATATATTTAAAACCCTCTCGTCGTATTTATCATCATTCAACTGTCAATCTATCAATATTATTTAGTTTAAACGCGGGTTTTTATTAGTTTACTTTAATAAGTAGGGACTCATTGGTAAAAAAAAATGGCTTATTTGTGAAACGGTTTACACGGTTTGAAAAGCTGGTGGCAAATGCTGGCGCCCATATTGAATTGTAAATAAAACACCATGATATGCATTTCCTCATTGTATTTATTTATTGTATAAGAAAGAATGCCCTTCTGTGTGGATAGATATATAACTAGTAATACCTATAATGTAATAACCTATTTTCGCATTATACCGATTAATCTTAAACCGGTTTCTAATTACTTACCTCGTGACGAGCAAGAAAAATTAGATACAAGGTAAAGTTTTGCTGTGGTGCAAGTTAAACTACTACAACACGGAATGGGAAAGGGTATAAGTTTCTACTCCTACCAAAATGGGAATAAAAGTTACCTCACTCTGATCCTAGCGTCAAATTTAGGGAATCAATTCGAGAAGAATCACGTTGGCGGACAATATGACCTTTCTGTATTATTATAAGAAATAAATAAACAGTTTACCTTTGGAGAATTCAAATGCAAAATCCGATAAACGCCATTTATTTTTTTCTTTAATTACCGCTTCGAAAAATGTTGCATTTAATTGCCCTACCAAACTCCAAATCATCTTTTTTTTAAGTAATGTGATATTTGCCTAATATTATTGATTTTAATTGAAATAAGGTTTTAATGTCGAATTTTAATTGGAAGTATTCGTCTGTGTAATGTCTAATGTCTCAATTTCAAGAAATTAGATTTATCGAGTTTTGCATTCGAACAAGTAGAGTCTGGCAATGTTCTCTTTTCATATATATATATATATATATATATATATATATATATATATATATATATATATATATATATATATATATATATATATATATATATAAGGACTTAAGGATACTTTGCTTGAACTTTGAATTCTAATAAAATTTGATTGACACCTTATTTTATTACTTCATTTTATATTATAATATATATATATATATATATATATATATATATATATATATATATATATATATATATATATATCTTCCCAAATAGGATCCGAGGTAAAGATCGGATTTTAATTCTGCATGATGAGATGTCAGTTTCTAACAGCTGTTGATCGATAACATCGACATGCCAGTGTCGCAGATTTCTCTATGAATAAAAATAATGATATATATATATATATATATATACATATATAATTTATAAATATCGATATATTTCATGGTGTAAACATTAGCTATTATTTGTTGCAAAGACGTGTGCATACGCATATAAATAATCACCGTATCTTTGTGATTCTTTAACAAATATCAATTGAAGATGAAAATAATGATTTTCACTTTCGCATATTTCTCTACAAATAACGAAGATCGGCACCCGGCTGCCTGGAGGCATCTTGTATCCATTAATAGAGGAAATAACATCAAATAAGATCCCAATTTTGAGGTTCATTTAAAGGCGTCTTCGTGCCTTTGGAAGCTGACGCGGTGTCATTCGTTCTCTAAAAGATGAAGAAGACAAGGTTTATCATTACGACAAGAACTAGAAAAAAACATATACATTTGACAAAACTATACGAAAGTGTTTTAAAATGGCGGTCGTATTATTCAGTAACGCAGGGAAAATGTTGTGAAACGTTTATGTATTTTTTTTTGTTTGTTTCTCTTTATCAGCTGATGTTTGTAAAGTAGACCCAGTTTGATCTGAATCCGATCACGGATTATTCACCATTACAAACTTATGATTCTTGCAATAAAGTTTCAAAATATTTTATCGTCTACGTCATCTATATCATTATAAATAAATACTAGCAGGGACTACTAGTGTTGTCCGGGAATTAAACCATTTTTCATATCAAAAAAATATAAAATCAGATCGAGTTCGAATTTTATATTTTTTCAGATTGCACAATATTGTCTAGAACTATACGTTTTACATGGGCCTAGATTTACATACACAAGTGGATCAACAACGCCTACGCTTGATGATATTAGATAAATCTGTGTGTGAATAGTACTATTGTCGTATATCATATAACAGCTATTATAACAAAATAACATTATCATATGGCAGATGGGAAGGACATGGAGGACCGCTGGCTTCCGGTGGAAAAAGCTTGAAGAAAGTGTGTACGGATGCCTGAAAGTGATACAATTTTTTTTTATTCATATTAATTTCAGACTTTTCTTTTTTTCATATTAATTTCAGACTTTTCTTTCATCATATTCTAATAATAATAATAATTATTTTAATTATTAGATTATGATGAAAGAAAAGTCTGAAATTAATATTAGAAAAAGGAAAGTCTGAAATTAATATTAGAAAAAGGAAAGTCTGAAATTAATATGAATTACAAAAATTGTTGTATCACTTTCAGGCATCCGTACACACTTTCTTCAAGCGTTTTGCCCTTCCCATCTGCCCATTATATAATTAGGTTAAAGTTACGATTCGATGCTGAATTTCACTTCCGGTTGCCGCTCCATGTTAAGAATGGCTTTATAACGTTATTATTTTGAAAGCCATTCTAGACATGGCGATGAGGCGGCTTTGTTTTAACTATTTGATACTTTTCACTTAACAATATTATAAACAAAAATAACATCATTAAATAATTAAGTTAAAGTTACGATTCGATGCTGAATTTAACTTCCGGTTGCTCCTCCATGTTAAGAATGGCTTCATAAAATAAGAATCACTTCATAACGTTATTATTTCGAAAGCCATTCTAGACATGGCGATGAGGCGGCTTTGTTTTAACTATTTGATACTTTTCACTTAACAATTTATTAAACACAAGATACCGTAAACAGTCAATAAGAAACGAGTCAACAACCGGAAGTGAAATTCAGCATCGAATCCTATCTCTTTCCTATTATTGTTTTTCTCCAATAATGATGTATCTTTTTTACCATGTCTTTCGCAAGTTTTGTAGTTTAGCTCGATAATAGACTAATTATCAGTTTAAATATTGAATTTTTGAAATTTTATTTTGACCGTTACAAATATTTCTTCATAAATAATTAACAAATGTTACCTACTAAATAAATATCTGCAATTTAATTAATTCTCTATATTTTAAAAAGAGTCAAAAACATCGAATTTAAGATAGAAATTCAATTGCGTTTTGCTTGGTACTTCAAAGTAGAATCTTATTTTTATAGTTTGGTGAGAAATTCTGGTGAACAAAGCTAAGTATACTCTTAAATACTGTTCGGTAAACCCTAATATCAATATACTTCTTTTTTTTTTAAAAATTTGCCCACATTAACTGATTTTGATATTAACTCATGTTTTCGTTCATCTAAATAACCAGGTCAAAGCAGGCGTGAATAAAAAGACTGGTGAACCCTGAATGAAACTTGACGCCAACAAATGTCAGATGTACTCTAGATACCGCTGACTAAGTATTCTTTAATTTCATCTCGGACACAACATCGGCCACTGCTTTTTGTGCATTATCAAGATGTATCCCTGAATACAAAAATCTATATTGTGGTGATCGGCCTCTGTATGTTGTAATCGTTGGTATGTACCGTATTGCCTAAAATATATATTCTTAAATTTGTAATCAGTTCATTTTTAGCAGTAAAACAATCTAAACGATATATATATATATATATATATATACACATATATATATATATACATACATATATATACATATACACGACACTAAACTCCGTCGTCTCATAGAATCATGCTTAATCCTACGTCATAACAACACAATTATTCAAAGACCAGGATTCTATAATATTTCTACTTCTTCTGCAAGATCGATTCTAATCGAAATGAACCTAAATCAATATGATAACGGATAACTTCTACATTTTAAGTCCCTTTTCCTCCTCCTCCTCCTCCTCCTCCTCCCCTCCTCCTTTTTTGTTTAATTAAATTATTACTAATTCTCTTTGCCCACTGTATTAACTTACATCGTTTCCAATGGGCGTTTACAAGCTAACTGCCGATATTTCCTTTCTTTTCCTTTTTCTTTTTAAACATTTCTTTCTTTCTTTCTCCCTTTCTACTGTTTATTACACGTGACTAATTTTTTTCTAAATTGCGTTCTTTGTATAAATTTGAAAACTTTTCTGTTTGTAATTAAAGTTCTGCTACCGATTGATGATGATTGTATTATAACAATCGAAATATTTTGGTAGAACTTTTAAATATGTGTTTTTGAGTTTATTTTTGCTAGTTGTTGATTTGCTTATCCTTTATTCCATTTTTATTTTTACATATATATATATATATATATATATATATATATATATATATATATATATATATATATATATATATATATATATATATATATATATATATATTACGATTTTTCTTTTAAATTAATATTGCATCTTAAATATGCTTTGAAGGTATTTTGCCTCTTTTCTTATTCTTAAATTATTAATAGATGTTTATACAAAAAATATGAACTCTATATTTATCCCGCGCGCATACGCGTCCTCATATTTAAAAGTGGAAGAAAAAACAACCGACACCACACGTCCATATTACACTAAAAAAGAACGGAGTAATCCAATAAGATCAGGATGTCCAGACACACTGATAAGGCCAATTAAACTTGGCGAGATATTTGTAATTATTATAAACTAAAATGAAAGTTTATAAAAAAAAGAGAAAATCTGTTACGATTTTTCGTTTAAATTAATATCGCATTTTAAATATGCTTTTGAAGGTATTTTGCCTCTTTTCGTATTCTCATATATATATATATAGGCATACCTAACTTTATATACCTACACGCCATGAATTTTAAAGTTTACAAATAATTATGTGCCCATGTAACTAAAGATGTTCCTTAGAATATTTTCGGAATTCATAATGATTAATTCATCAGTTTAATAGATTATACGTAGAAATAAGTAAATGCATACCTATATCTCTCCCTCTCTTTGTATCTCTCTATGTCTCTCCTTCGCTCTCTCTCTATATATATATATATCCATCTATCTATCTATCTTTATCTCTCTCTCTCTATATATATATATCTATCCATCTATCTATCTATCTTTATCTCTCTCTCTATATATATATATATATATATATATATATATATATATATCTTCCTCTCTCTTCCCCTTTCTCTCCCTCTCTCTCTATATATATATAGAGAGAGAGAGAGAGAAAGAGAGAGAGAAAGAGAGAGAGAGAAAGGGGAAGAGAGAGGAAGAGAGAGAAAGAGATATATAGAGAGCAATATGACGGTACAATTTCAGGAGAATTTTGACTGGGCACAACAACGCTAGTTTGGAAAATATTAAGCCCTACGAGAACAGCGCGTCAAAAATCAACTGTGTTTCCTATCGAGGTCAGATGCAAATGTTTTATATCCAACTCAACCTTCACATTCTTATCAGACGAGATGAAATACATAAAGAGGCAGTACAATACTCTAAGTGCATCGGCCACTGCTTTTTTATCAAGATGTATCTATGAATACAAAAATCTATTTTGTGTTGATTGTCCTCGGTTTTTTTTTAACCGATGCTACTCGATCGTCTTCAGAATTTTTTAATATTTCACCACGTGGTTGCAGACAAGCACCGTTGTAAATACTATACAACAATAATCCATAGCTTAATTATTTTATTGAACGATGGACAGAGTAAACATTTTGTAAATCTTATTTCTAATATCCATTACGATTGCGCAGATTTCTCACAGGCCGAATTGTGCGTACCTTACAAGTATGAGAGACGTCCAGTCAGTCACAAATATAGTCAGTCACAGACACCGTCCGAGCCTCTCATTTCTCACACGTAACATCACGGCCACACAATACATGCCTTACTTACAGCAGAGAAAGTTATAGATGCGTAGCATTATTTGACCGTGGATACATTAAAACTAATTTGTTCGCGTATAGTTTGATCAAGTAAAAAAAAATGAAATAAAATTCGATGAAAAGTTAGAGAGGTAGCTGACGTGTAAGGGACGTGGGTAATGGCAGGAAGTCAACGTCGCAAATAAGCGAGATCGATCTTATTTCTTTGACGTTCGAAAGGGGGAGAGAAGAGGGGGTCGATTATCTTGTAGATTTAGCAAGAAAAATGAATTTTCAATTAGGAATAAAATAAAAGGACATGCTGATGTTGTATCATTGAAAGAAGCTACACGGCAAAGAGACGAGCTTGCTCTTGACTCTTGAGTGTTCGATGTCAAAGTGAACGAACGTCTTTCTCGGGGCTCTTTTACTATCCCTTACAAAGCATGAGAAAGTTATAGGTGTGTAGCATTTATATGGTAATCTCACAGAGTGACGACAACCCAACACAGACATGTGAGTATTGTAAGATACGGCAGTGGCTCTCTAGACAAGTTGTAATGATGCTTTGGTCTCGAGGCTATTGTATAAACATTTTATGTGCACGCAGTTATGCAATATAACTTCTTATAAGTATAAAAGATTAAATAAGCTGAGAGCAAAGTGTAGTATATGTTCTTATACTGAACTTGATAGTTTCTGTGCTCGGTCACTGAAGGATAAATTCTTTGTAGATTACAGCAATTTTTAAAAAAATTTGGCGCAATCCAAAGTGCCTTATTTTGTGAGCGTAATTTTCCCCAGATTAAAATCAGATACTTTGTCTAACTTTGCTCTCATCAGGAAGCAAATAAGTAAGTGCAGCCGGTTTCTATTTATCTGCTGTTCATATTTGTCTAACATTCTCACACTATGACCTAAGTCAAACTAATGTGACCCCCGCGACAGGTGGGCTCTCTTTCTGGGCCATAGGTTCGAATTATTTAAACTGTAAGCCAAATCAAAACGAATCGACATAAATTGCTTCCCACATTTTCAATCTTGAAAAATACTTGTGCGGCAAGTATTGTGACCTGATTAATCTTTAATGGCAAGGCGAACTCAGAATCAATACATGAAGTGTTTCGGGACAGACGTGTCCAATTCGCAAGAACTCCACTTCAACCTCAATAACGTTTCTTGCCAATGAGCATTGAGCTTGACAATTGATTGTTAAGCAACTCTCAGCGGCGCCGAAAAGAACGATAATTATGGATAAACTATCACGGCCACATGTTGAAAACAATTGTAGATTGCTTCAAGTAGGTCTATTATTAGTCAACTTTTCTTTCTCACTAGGTGGCGCTGTTTTTCTCTACCCGTCTGCTTCCGACTTCCACGCTCTAATATTTTAATTAGAAAGAGTTACCTCCCTCGCCATCTTAAGGCACACGCGCGCAAGCCTACGCATGGACACCGTATTCGTCTTTTTCTTGTTTGCCATTTGTCTGTTCGTCCCTTCCTCTATCTTGCTGTCTCTCTCCCCCTTTCTCTCTCTCTCTCTCTCTCTCTCTCTCTCTCTCTCTCTCTCTGCTTCTCACTATAAAAATATTTACAAAAAAATGAAAAGGATATTTATATAGTTATGAAAACATTTATATAGTGATGATTAAAAATATATAGTAATTAAAACTATTAATATATTGATAAAAGTGACATCTCTATTAGTATAAAATTATTTATTATAATAATCATCATCATAATGATAATGATTATTATTATTATTACTACTATTATTACTATTATTATCATTTTTATTGTTATTATTATGATAATCATTATTATAATTATTATTATTATTACTATTACTATTATTACTATTATTATTATTTTAATTGTCGTCATTATTATTATTATTATTACTGTTATTACTATTATTATAATCATTATTATTATGATTATTATGATTATTGTTGTCATTATTATTATTATTATTACTTTTATTACTATTATTATCATTTTTATTGTCATCGTTATTATAATCATTATTATAATAATTATTATTATTATTACTACTATTATTACTATTATTATCATTTTTATTGTCATTATTATAATCATTATTATTATTATTATTATTATTATTATTATTATTATTGCCTTACAAGGCGTTTTAATCCGAGTTATTCCATGGATTGCTCAATAGAAATAATAAGTGATATTCCCTGGAAACTGAGTGACAGCAATTCTTTCCAGATTTCACGCATTCTATCAAGAAAGTCCAGAGTCACCACTTATCAAGCCTCTAAGACCATTCAATGACAAGGCGATGACTGACCACTTTAGCGTATTGGAAACGATGGAAGAACTGGTCAGATTACTTAAGAAGACAGCTCGACAAGAATTTGAAAAGTTCGGATTCAAATGAAGAAATTAGACTTCACAAAGACAAACATTTCGACTGTAACGTTCGACTGTACAAGCTTATTGCAATTGAAAGTGTGAAAATTAGACAAATATTACATTATTTTAACAAAATATTTTTGAATGTGTTCGACTGATGAAATACATCACTTTTCGTAATTTAATAGTTTTCTGAATAGAGTTTATCTCATTTTGCATGCGCACTTTTTATTTGTTAACATTGGACTCGAAGACGACCATATTGTACCCAGCAGGAAAGCCGTCACGTGCTATTTTCGTCCTCAGATGCGAAATTCTTTGGAAATTACTAAGAGGAAGAATAGAAAGTGTCAGTGGTTGTAGAGGGGCGAGTGTTGGCGAATAAACTGGTATCCCTAGTGGGTGGGCCTTGGTGAGTTGGCATCTAGGATCAAGAGTACAATAAGGACCCCAGTTCATTAACACAACATGCGGAACATATTCCGGCGTCTTCCGGTTCGTCTTCCGGTCGACCTCGCAATACACGCGGTCGCTATTTACAAAACAACTTGTAAATAAAATAAACGAAATATATACGCTTTTTTAAAAATCGGCTAACATGTAATCTTTCGTTTTGCAATAAACAAAACAATTTATCGTTTTTTTTGTTTTACTTTTATTTACTAAAAAAAACAAATTTTAAACGCAGAACATTCTATATTTCGTGTTGTGTATTTTAAGAAAAAGTGTATTGCGAGGTCAACCGGAAGACGAACCGGAAGACGCCAGTGACTTCCGGAATATGTTCCGCGTGTTGTGTTAATGAACTTATAGTACTCTTGCTCCGGCATCTAGTAAGACTAAAAACGGGAGAGATCCATAGCAGCAAATGTTTATCCACACTGATGGAAAGTAGAAAGTTGGTCTCGTAGCTCAGCCTTCCTTGCTATTTTGTCATTTTCTCCTCAAATGCTATATCTCCGACACAGTGGGGAGACTATTTTTCTGTGTCGGCTGTAAGTGGAGATTTTTTTTATATTGTAGAATTTTGTATATTCGGACTACTGTTCTCATCTTGGGTGTTTTTATCACAGCGTTTCGGCCGATGTAACCTCTGTCCTTCTTCAGGTGTACATTTTCGAACTCTGGAATTGAACGGATTTTCGAACGAAACCCTTTATTAAATCCACTGGTGGGTAGCATGCTCTCGTTCCATCTGCTATGACTGGGAAGAAGTCTCTAGTAATTCGCAATTCTTCGTATCGCCCGCACTGAGGATTGAACCTTGAACCTTCAGACTATAACTTAGAACTGAATTTTACTTAGTACTATATCCACTGCGCCATGGACAATTCTTTTTATATTATTCATCATCATTCGACTGTGAATCTGCCTATCTAATGAACCCTTATCCTCGAGTGGCTTTTATCCTTCATAAGTAGTGACTTATTAGTAAATGAGAAAAGAAAAAAATCAAAATTACATTTCTAAATAACTAAGATGAGCAGGTTTCGTTGCTTTAAGTAGAGATTTTCAATCCGCTTATATTATTCATCATCATTCGACTGCCAGTCTGTCCATCTGATGAACCCTTATCCTCAAGTGTTTTTTTTTTTTGGTTGATAATAGGTAACTCGTCTAATGTTCTTCCCCAGTAACGCTTAAGTTTTAAATAATCATTTTAAATGAGTTAATAAAGCTCTATAAACGACTCCCGTCTATCGGTCTGTCTGTCTGTCTGGCACGCTCAAGTTTGAAATCGCCTTTTCGTTCCCTTCTCACGAAAAGATCTAAAATAGCTTTTTAAGATAAACAATCTTTCTCTCTCTCTCTCTCTCTCTCTTTCTTTCTTTCTCTCTCTCTCTCTCTTTCTCTCTCTCTCTCTCTCTTTCTCTCTCTCTTTCTTTCTCTCTCTCTCTTTCTATCTCTCTTTTTCTCTCTCTCCTTCTCTCTCTCTCTCTCTCTTTTTCTCTCTCTCTTTCTCTCTCTCTCTCTTTCTATCTCTCTTTTTCTCTCTCTCCTTCTATCTCTCTCTCTCTCTTTCTCTCTCTCTTTCTCTCTCTCTTTTTCTCTCTTTCTCTCTCTCTCTCTTTTTCTCTCTCTCTTTCTCTCTCTCTCTCTTTCTATCTCTCTCTTTCTATCTCTCTTTCTCTCTCTCTCTTTCTCTCTCTCACACGATCTGTCGATCTTCTGATCGGTTTAACGTAATTTCACAATATAATGTTCATCAAAAAAGCGCGCCAATTTAATGAACGCATCTCATCGTTAAATCATAAACATTTCCTTTAAAATAACTTCTATGTATATACACTAAATAAATAAAGAACGGATACACACGCGGACTAAGCAACAGAACCCTTCGATGCCTCGAAGCGTGATCTTACGTACAGCTGCATTACATCCACTTAGATGTGGTAATTACCACTAGAGGGCGTCGTCTTACTTTCGAGGCATAAGTGAACTTGCAATTAATGGCGGACCGACACTTACTGAAAAAGAAGGCAAACTCCCTTAAGCTTCGTAGACTGCCATATATTAAATTCCAGCACCTCTACTTATTAGAGGGTTATTGTGATTTGTACTTTTCGTAAGACAGCGTATAGTACGCATACAGAAGCAAAGACATGTTATTCAGAATCCTTAATCCATGTTCTAAAATGAAACAATTACTTCCGTAACATTTCTGGTTGTTATCATTCAACGACGTTTGTGCACTGAGAAATGTTGTCGATGCCACAGGCTTAATACGAGACTGGTTAATTTGCAGAAAAAAAGTTCAAACAATATAAGATTAACCTTTAAAACAAGTGCAAATAGCACGAACATTTAAGTCACATAGTGCACCAGCAAAATAACGAACGAATGTACAAACTAGGTTTAAGAATGAAGAAATGCAAATCAATTACAATAACCGATATAGTAGTCACTAAAAATAATATTCCGACTTTGTGTGATATACATGACCTTCCTGCTAAGATATCCTTCCAAATTAAGATATTTCGTATTTTAATCTCAATTCAGATTTCACATACATAAAAACTGTATAAATTTATTTCCGTCAATAGGATAGGAAATAGGGGCCTCTTTTAAATCACCATATAAATAATTTTGGATCACTGTATGAAATTTTTGTCGTCACTATATATATTCTCTTCTAAATAATTTGATACCAATAGAGATGTCACTTTTATCAATATATTAATAGTTTTAATTACTATATATTTTTAATCATCAGTATATAAATGTTTTATATTATAATGACCATAAAAATGATAATAGTAGTAATAATAGTAATAATATCAATAATAATAATAATAATTATTATTATTATTATTATTATTATAAAATGATTATAATAATAATGACAATAATAATAATAATGACAATAATAATAATAATGACAATAATAATAACAATAACAATAATAATAACAATAATAATAATCTTAATAATAATAATAATAATTATAATGAAAATAATAATAATAACCACAATAACAATAATAATAACAATAAGAACAATAATAATAATAATGACAATAATAATAATAATGACAATAATAATAATAATGACAATAATAATAATAATAATAATAATAATAATAATAATAACAATAACATTAACAATAATGATAATAATAATAACAATAACAATAATAATAATACTAATACTAATAATAATAATAATAATCATAATAATAATAATAATAATAATAATAATAATCATAATAATAATAATAATAATAATAATAATGTTGCATGAAAACTGCCCCTGATATATTGGATGTTACATTAAGTAAATAATGTTAATGTATTAAGTAAATAATGTTAATGTATTAAGTAAATAATGTTAATGTATCAAGCAAATAATGTTAATGTATTAAGTAAATAATGTTAATGTATCAAGCAAATAATGTTAATGTATCAAGCAAATAATGTTAATGTATTAAGTAAATAATGTTAATGTATCAAGCAAATAATGTTAATGTATTAAGCAAATAATGTTAATGTATCAAGCAAATAATGTTAATGTATTAAGTAAATAATGTTAATGTATCAAGCAAATAATGTTAATGTATTAAGTAAATAATGTTAATGTATCAAGCAAATAATGTTAATGTATTAAGTAAATAATGTTAATGTATCAAGCAAATAATGTTAATGTATTAAGTAAATAATGTTAATGTATCAAGCAAATAATGTTAATGTATTAAGCAAATAATGTTAATGTATCAAGGAAATAATGTTAATGTATCAAGCAAATAATGTTAATGTATCAAGCAAATAATGTTAATGTATTAAGTAAATAATGTTAATGTATCAAGCAAATAATGTTAATGTATCAAGCAAATAATGTTAATGTATTAAGTAAATAATGTTAATGTATCAAGCAAATAATGTTAATGTATCAAGCAAATAATGTTAATGTATTAAGTAAATAATGTTAATGTATCAAGCAAATAATGTTAATGTATTAAGTAAATAATGTTAATGTATCAAGCAAATAATGTTAATGTATTAAGCAAATAATGTTAATGTATTAAGTAAATAATGTTAATGTATCAAGCAAATAATGTTAATGTATTAAGCAAATAATGTTAATGTATCAAGGAAATAATGTTAATGTATCAAGCAAATAATGTTAATGTATCAAGCAAATAATGTTAATGTATTAAGTAAATAATGTTAATGTATCAAGCAAATAATGTTAATGTATCAAGCAAATAATGTTAATGCTAACTATTATTATACGGTTTGAAAATTATTAGTAACATTTGCAGTACAGAAAACTTTTGTATCGCGGGTTATCAAAAGATAAAAAAATACGAATTACGATGCTAACATAAACCACCAGTCTCGTGTGTGCCCCAGACATACCGTCTCCCTTTAAGCGATTTTTAGCGAATGATTGTATGAAAGGGTATGGGAAAGCGACTACCGAAAGTGTTGTGTGCTGGAAAAAATTAGGGTCATTTATATCGATCCGATCGTTTGGAATTCATCCAGAAGAAGGCTTTATTGTTTCGAAAGGTTATTATCCAATATTCGTTCGTTCGTCAAGGTAAGCGAGTCATGAAACCAACCAATAAACAAGGAATTAGACACCCGTATAATAATATACATACACACACACACACACACACACACACATATATATATATATATATATATATATATATATATATATATATATATATATATATATATATATATATATGCATGTATATGGGTGTACAAGATATTGCAGATTTAACATTCGTTGGATAATTCATAAATAAAAATAATAATAAGTAACTAAAATAAAAAGGGGGGGTTAAGTATCTAACAGTGAAACAAAAACAGGGGACCTTACCTTAAGCGTCTAATATTAACACGAGGGATCATCAGCTGTTTACCATGTAACTATATATATATATATATATATATATATATATATATATATTGTGTGTGTATTTAGGCAACATTTTTTTATTAATGCATGTGTTGTTGAAAACAACAGAACTCTTCTGTTTAGTAATCCTTTTTTTAATTTTTTCCATTCTTCGAATGATCTTTTTAACATTAGAATGGAATGCCTTAATGTAGGTCCGTATCTTTGACAAAAGTGTTCGATTCTCTCCGGAATCATCATCAGGTCTTTTTAATGGCACAAAATGAATAAAAAAGCGGGTGAAAGAATGGAAGTCTTTTAAGAAATATGCCGGCAAACCGTTCACGTAAAAGACGAACGTTTACATTTTTAAATGTAACAGATGAACTAGTTCTTAATTTTCTTTTTATTTATATTTTTATTTTAATTTAAAGTAATAGCCGATATAATTTGGTCTAGTCTATTAATTATATAGAAGGGAACATGGGGGAGATAGGCAGTGAGTAATTTTAATAAGATGTCCCTTTTTTAATTGAATTAAGCGACCCTGGTTGGTGTCACTGAACTAAGCTAAGCATTTTAAAATGGTTTTTCTTGTCTCATATGAAAATTAATAACATTACATATATATATATATATATATATATATGTGTGTGTGTGTGGGTGGGTGTGTGTGTGTGTGTGTGTATCTAGGAAGCATCATCTCTTGCAGGCAAGTATATTTATTTACTCCTCTGCAGGAGTTAGGCACAAGGCCAGTTTTATCTTACTCCCACAAGTAAGATGTGACCACAGCTTGGGTCGAGTAAGTGGGGTTTGAAAAGCCAGCGCCCGAGAAAGTGGGCACTCTGGCCATTAAAAAATTGCCTGAGCAGCCCCGTCGGCATTCCCCGGTAGGGGCGCCTCAAGCAGTAAGCAATAAACTTACTCCTCCCCAAAGAGGGGAGGCGAAGCCTGGGAGGGTGGACTTCCTAGAACTGCACAGGACAAACCCACAGACAGGTGGAATCAAGCCCCGAAGGACAAGACGACACCCGTCTATAGGGTGCAGTATCCATCGGAACAGATACTACACTTACTTCCTAGCGTGCCAGGTAAGTATTGTTGAATATAAAAGACAACTCATATCTAGATATCCTTTGGTAGATCCGTTCAATAGTCCGAATCATGATCTTAGTTTCGGAGGGGAATTGGCTGATGAATTTGCCATAGTTTAGATTTGCCTCCCAATATATGAATATATATGTATACTTATATATATTAAATAGGTACACTAAGATCATCATCCAATATACGTTAATTCGTCAAGGTAAGCGTGTCATGAAACCAACCAATGAAGAAGGAATTAGACACCCGTATAATAATATACATACACAAACACAGATATATATATGTATGTATGTATGTATGTATGTATGTATGTATGTATATGTGTGTACACCTATATATAAATTAGTATTTTCTCCCTAATCTCTCTGCTATGACACTTGTTTAAGCTGTTTTAGCGCGTAATCCTCAACAGGAGACCTAATCGAAGCTATCTTAAAAACAGGCGCTTTTATGTTACCCTAAACAACAAACAAAGTCGCTGGTACTGACAAAAGGATGGTTCACCTCAAAGTAGTGTGATGGCTTCATTACTATACAACATCTATGCTAATGACCAACCAATGAACCAGAACACTGAGCCGTTCATCTCTGCTGACGATCTTTGTATAACATCCCAAAAGAGTACGTTTGTTTCAGTAGAAAGAATCCTCAACTCAGCCTTAGATGAGATACTCATTTAGTACGAAAGTAACCATGTGCATGCAAACCCTGCAAAAACTCAAGTGTGCTCGTTTCATCTCCGGAACCGAGCGGCCAACCGACCCCTAAATATCACGTGGTTTGGAATACAACTTGAGAATCACATATGTCTACATTGGTGTATACCTAGACCGCACCCTTTTCATTCAGGTAACATGTTGAGAAGACAAAAATGAAAGTCGGCTCCCAGAACAACGGAAACTGATCAACTCCAAGTGGGAAGCCACAACACGAACACTAAGATGTACGGCCTCAGCCCTGTGATATTTCTGTGTGGAGTATGCTTGTAAATTAATATATATGTACACTTATGTATATATATATATATATATTATATATATATATATATATACTTAATATATACACTTATTCGAATGCAAAATGCGATTAACGCTATTTAAAAACAAATTGCGAAGCTATCACAACAAAAATGTTTTATTTCAACACTCTACAACACCCCGAAATCATATTTTACATAATGTGATATCGGTATCATGTTTTGAACAAAGAAAAGCTTTTAGACAAAGTCTACATTTTATATGTTCGCCCTTTTATTGTGTAATCATTTGATTTAAAGAAACTGGATTTATCGCGTTTTGCATGAGAACTCTTTATATATTTAAATATCCATGATTTTCTGTAGGAATATTTATGTGAAACAGCGAAACAGGCTGTATGTGGATGACTATATATATATATATATATATATATATATATATATATATATATATATATATATATATATAAGTCAAGTTGATTTACATATCTGATGAGAGCGGACCACAGCTTGAAACGCGTAATATAAAATTATAAAGTTGTAAAATAACAAAATAATGAATAAATGTTGAAAAATCTTTTTACAAATGTTATTCTTGGCCTTTTGGCTAACATCAAAGTGTAGCATCTGTTCCGATGGATACTGCACCCCACAGACTGGTATTGTCTTGGCCTTCGGGGCTTGATTTACGCCGGTCTATGGGTCTGTCTTATGCAGTTCTAGGAGGTCCACCCTCCCAGGCCTCGCCTCCCCTCTTTGGACAGGAGTAAGTTTATTGCTTACTGCCTGAGGCGCCCTTACCAGGGAATGCCGACGGGGCTACCCAGGCAATTTTTAAACCACACTTTCCCGACCCGACCTTGGGTCACATCTTACTTGTGGGAGTAAGATAAAAACTGGCCTTGTGCCTAACTCTTGGTGAGGAGTAAATCAATACTTCTTTTTCATATGGCGTTGAGGAATTAAAGATTAATTATCAACAACGGCCATCACGGAATGGGCACTCTAATTAAAGTATCCATTTATGATATTATCAAATGTTCGGGTGTAGGAAAATAATTTCGGTTTTTCTATTATTCAAATGCGAAACTCAATTCTAAAATAATTGCTTATTAGAATATGTAAATGTGCCATTTATATCTAAGTTTTATATATTAGTGTCATAGATATCTATTATTATACCGAAGCTTTGCCTCTTCAACTTTTGGTACACTAAGACTTTATTTATATATATTTTAATCACGCAAATAAAATGGTCAGCTGTTTCTCAAGGTCAGTTAGGCTTTTTTCAATAACTTCCATTTTAATTAATCTAATTTTAATGGTTGTCATAATATGCAATGTAATTACAAAGTGACTTATCTTTCTCTCTATATATATATGTATCTCTCTCTCTCGCTGTCTCTCCCTCTCTCTCTAAAATGTGTTGTATTACTTTCCAATTCTCTCTTTTTTGTTTATAGTTTCTCAGTCCTCTCTCTCTCTCTCTCTCTCTCTCTCTCTCTCTCTCTCCTGTGTATACATCTCTCACACGCACTATCTTTTTCCTCCTATCTTTCTCTCTCTCTCTCTCTCTTTCTGTAAGAAAATACAGAGTGGCAAAAATGAATCGTGGACGAGTCCATTGTGGGTTAGACGTGGCGAAAGAAAAAAAGCGACTTGATAACTGTTAAAAAGGAGACTCCGCAGTGCAAGCGAGACTTGAAAAGCGGCAGGTTCAGAAACGCGAAGAGTCGGAGCGCTTGGTGATCAGAGTATCGAAGTACCAAAAGAATGGGAGTTTACCGATGTTTATGGCACCAATGAAGCTTTATTGGCTATGATTCCCATCCGGTGATGGGAAATAAAGAAAAAGAAGTTTTTCCATATACGTTCTGTTCTTTGTCATTCTTGTTGGATCTTACCAGATACCCTGAAAGAACGGGTAATGCAACATTTCCCCTCTCTCCCTCTCTCTCTCTCTCTTTCTCTCTCTCTCTCTCTCTCTCTCTCTCTCTCTCTCTCTATATATATATATATATATATATATATATATATATATATATATATATATATATATATATATATATATCTTAGTCTCTCTTGATCTCTGTTTAACAGATGAAGGTAATAATAAAAAAGGAGCCAATGAAAGATTGGAATATTCCTCTATAAACAAATGAGACTACTATTAGTAGCAATCAAATTCCAACCCTAGCTGAACGGACAATAGAAGACAGAGAAAGAAATCGGGTTAAAAAAAGAGAGGAAGATATTATAGCGAGTAGAAAGGACCAATTCTTGATTTTGTCGTATTGTTTTTTACATATTCAATTGGCCTTTTCAAATACTTCAATGGATTCTGCTCCGATGAACTAGCTGCTCTGGTTCTACTTCGATGCGAGTACACTAGAACAACCCGACAGTCAGCTGGGTCCCTTCATTCGCTGTGGGGCTCCCCGGGTGCCGGAGAGCCTTTTACTCCAGCAAATTCTTTCCTCGTGCTGTCGGTCTCTGGGGCTCCCTCCCTGATCTCTGTTTCCCCGACTGTGCCGACATGAAGAGGTTTAAAACTAATGTAAACAGACATCTCGCTGCACAGCTCCCAACTTAGGATGACTCCAAATACCTACTCCCTAATTCTCTGTAGCCCCTTATGTTTACAGTGGCGACCTGCCTTATTTGGGGTCAAATATATTTTTAATAAAAAAGCAACCTATATCTGATTCAACAATCTAACCCGAAGTGAATACGTAACAAAACCTGTCACATACATTTTTGGCAATAGTAAGAAACAAATTAAATTGATGAACTGACATTTGCATTATTTCAATAAAGGGTTCAAGATAAAATGATCTCAACACAATTATAAATTAATGTTTGTGCAATAGATTTTTTTTTAATGTGTAAAAAAAAAAAAGATAATAAACACACAGATATAAATATAAGAGAGTGTTAAGTACTTATTAGATTGGGGATTGCGAATTACCTACTAAACAGAAGAGTTTGAATTACCTACTAGACAGAAGAGTTTGAATTACCTACTAGACAGAAGAGTTTGAATTACTTACTAGACAGAAGAGTTTGAATTACTTACAAGGCAGTAGAGTTTGAATTACCTACTAGACAGAAGAGTTGTAATTACCTACTAGACAGAAGAGTTTGAATTACCTACTAGACAGAAGAGTTTGAATTACCTACAAGGCAGAAGAGTTTGAATTACCTACTAGACAGAAGAGTTTGAATTACTTACAAGGCAGTATAGTTTGAATTACCTACTAGACAGAAGAGTTTGAATTACTTACAAAGCAGTAGAGTTTAAATTACCTACTAGACAGAAGAGTTTGAATTACTTACAAGGCAGTAGAGTTTAAATTACCTACTAGACAGAAGAGTTTGAATTACCTACAAGGCAGAAGAGTTTGAATTACCTACTAGACAGAAGAGTTTGAATTACTTACAAGGCAGTAGAGTTTGAATTACCTACTAGACTTCGGTCTCTCTGCACAAGAGGTTTGTTAAGACATAAGGATACATCACCCTACTACTAAACCCTGATAAAATATTCAAAATATAGTATTCGAATCCAAAAATAAGATCCCCTCGATACAGCTGGCATCACCTTTCTTTATATTTAAGATCATTGGTATTCATCGTAAAACTGATTTGTGCTGTTCATAAATTCATATGACTGCGATGCCGAGATATCACGTTTTCAGTCGAATAAACAATTGTATAACTTTTGAAAATGACTACACAAATGATCTTTAGATGTTAAATCAAGTTCGTTGAGAGTGTAATCATGATAATGTCATTATTTATAGTTTCGTAGACTAAGTATAACGGGATTATAGCAATTAGGATTCGTCTAACATTGATAAGGAAAACCTTTAAGGGAAATAACCGTTACTTTTCCACAAACACTTCACACAATCTCCCCCTCTCTCACTCTCTCTCTCAATATATATATATAAATATATATATATATATATATAATAAATATTTGTTATTGTTTATTATCTATGTACGTATACGTTTCGTCCTTTTTCAATCGGGACTCATCAGCATAGAGATATGACTATTCACTACCGGTCATGCGATTCGAAACCCCGGACCTCAAGTATTTTTCAACTCCAGTCCGACGTCGCTAATCGCTGGGCCAATTGTAAACAGCGAATAAACTATGATAATTTTAACACTTTAACGGCGGCTTTGACGTGAGGCATTCTAATTCTATTAAGGGAAGGAATGATGCATTATAAGCAAGTGACGTCATGCTGTGTTAATACTATATATATATATATATATATGTATATATATATAATGTATTTCTATTATTTTTATGGGTGATTTTCAGCTCGTTGTTATTGAGCTTACTATTATTTCAATTGTTTCACTTCCTAAATGATTAAGATGTATAAAACTCCATCATCAGTCGCCCTAAACTTCAAAGGACGTATTTTTCGTTAACATATAAATATTTATTTTATACGTAGATAAAAGTAATCCATGGACACGTGTTTCTGGCTCACAGCCGTCATCAGCATGGCTAACTTACACAGAGCCAGAAACACGTGTCAATGGATAACTTTTATGTACGTATAAAATAAATAAATAAATATATATATATATATATATATATATATATATATATATATATATTAACGAAAAATACGTCTTTTTAAGTTTAGGGCGACTAAAAATGCAGTTTGCTGTATTTTAATCACTTAGGAAGTGAAACAATATAAATAATAGTTAGCTCAATAAAAACGAGCTGAAAATCACCTATAAAGATAATTACATGGAAATACATTATATATATATATATATATATATATATATATATATATATATATATATATATATAATGTATATATATATAGTTCGGCAGCAAGTCATTTCTTATGCAAGCGTCGTTAAAGACCACGGAGTTTTTCTCTCTACGATCTTTCTTGTCAATGTCTCGACGCGGCGAGCGATTCTTCGGTGTTCGGGTGTTAATTGGTGGAGTATGGCCCTTAACGTTGTATCGTGGGCCATTCCTCAGACGCTTTCGGTCTAACGAATATCTTCGGAACGCTGATTCTTATTGTAACTAAGAGCCGTATTTATAGTTTTATTATTAGTTATATAACGATTAATTTGCATATGTATACATATTAAATCGACGATTAAATATTATTTAATATTTCCTCCATTTTTTTCTTGTGATAGTACCTCGTTCGCTATGACTCCGTTTATTATATTTAAAAGCATTATAAAATGTTGCACCACAAAAAATGTGTTCATATATATATATATATATATATATATATATATATATATATATATATATATATATATATGTATATATATATATATATATATTAAGTGTGTATTTAGGCAGCATCTTTTCATTTAGGAAAACATTATTAAATAACACGGAGTGTTTTTGGTTTATAAGACTGTTTTCTATTATGTTTGTTTCCCTAATAGTGCACTTAAGGTTTCGGTCAAATTGCTGTATGTAAGTTCCGTGGGTTTCTTGTTCCATTCTTTTTTTGGCGAGTACCTTCGATTTGATTCGTCAAATCATCTTCATGCGTTGTTAATTTTGCTTTCTTAAAAATTATGTATTTATTATTGCTTACCATTTAAACTCACATCTTTCCTATGGCGCTATCTTGGTCAACCAATGTCTGATATATATATATATATATATATATATATATATATATATATATATATATATATATATATATATATATATATATATATATATTCATATATTTATATATATATATATATATTTATATATATATATATATATTCATATATTTATATATATATATATATTTATATATATATATTTAAAAAAATGTTTCGTGGTACAAAATTTGATAACGGCGAGGAATACGGACGTTTGGGACATTTTTTGGAGGGTCGAATGAGATTAAACAAATATAAAAAAACGAGAGAAAACGATTAAAAAGAAATTAATTAATGTACTGAACCGGTTTTCGTCCACACTCATCAGAGTAAAACGTGGAAGTGATTGAATACGACTAAAACCTAAATAAATTTGTAATGAAGACTAGTGACAAGTTTAGGAGAAAAAAAAAATATGGGGAGGAGAATCATAAGTTGATCACATTAAGTCCTAAAAGCCATTCCTTTTGCTTACAAAGGGAAGGTTTGATTGACTTGATATATATGGCTTCCAGGACTTTGAGGTGGAATAGGGAATGCGATCTACTTATGACAGAAAACCAGTCACTAGTGTACGTCGACGCACATTCGGCGCTATTTATGAGATGGGTAGCAATAGCAGACCCGGATGTATTAACTAAATTATTTAAATTATTTAGTCGGCCCTGGCGTATGGCAGGGGGGATGTGTTGTTTGATTCTGGATTCAAACCTTTGCACTGTTCTTCCCACGTATACGGCATCGCACCGACATTTAAATAGATAAATAATATTACTAATATGTTGGGGTGGAAGAACATCCTTATGAATAGATTTGAGCAAAGGTCGAGCAGAAAAAACAATTCTAGGATTAGATGCCTGGTAACACCGATGCACAGCTACAGACATTTGATTGGCAAATTTTATGCTAATATTACCCAACCAAGGTAATCTGAGGTACGCCGGGCATTTTGGAGGACCAAAAAGTTTAGGCTTGTTAAAATGAGCGATCTTAGTAACAATATTGGAATTAACAATATCGAGAGGGTACCCATTTTCAACGAGCACGTCTTTGATAAATTCAATCTCCGAATCAATCAGGGATTCAGAGCAAATCTTTAAAGCACGATGAACCAAACATTTAATAAGATTTATTTTTCGTATTCAATCACTTCCACGTTTTACTCTGATGAGTGTGGACGAAAACCGGTTCAGTACATTAATTAATTTCTTTTTAATCGTTTTCTCTCGTTTTTTTTAAATATTTGTTTAATCTCATTCGACCCTCCAAAAAATGTCCCAAACGTCCGTATTCCTCGCCGATATATATATATATATATATATATATATATATATATATATATATATATATATATATATATATATATATAGTAAATACAATAAAAGATATAAGAGACAACTAGTATCTTTTAATTAGTAAAACATCCGGATAAAGACTGAAGTTCAATATACTGGATAGAGCATGAACTTTAAGTTACTTTGCCTGAATTTTGAATTATAATAAAATTTTATTCGCACCTTATTTTATTTTATTATATGTGTAATGAGATTAATATTCTGATACCGGAGATTGAAAAATCAGTTTCTTCAACAACATCGGAAGAAATCGGCTGTCTTCGGCTATGTCGTAAGATCTCGACAATCAAAAGAAAAGAAGAAAAAAAGAAAAATATTGTCTGTATAACCATGATTAGGGTTTATAAAATCGAAAATTATGATGAAAGAAATGAATAAATAATTCATTTCTTTTTGAAAAACAATCCCGCGTCATGTTATCTGGTTCCTTAACTGATTTCTAATTTATATATGTGTATGAATATTTTTCTTTTAGCTGCATACATATACATTTAATTGTTACATGAATTGTCAGTGAAGTATTCACACTGATCGCCGGACTCAAATTCCGGAGCACAAGTTATATTTCAAACTCAAATGTTAACGTCTTAGCCCACACGGCCGTTGCCAACAACCCGTTTAATCAACGAGAGATTAATCCTATTCAAAATCAGCTTTCGTAACGTGTTCTACTATTGAAACAACATTGCATATATATATATATATATATATATATATATATATATATATATATATATATATATATACATATATATATATACATATATATATACATATGTATATATATGTATATATGTATATATATATGTATATTTACGAGATCTGCGTGTATAAATGTATGTTTTGTATCATATATATATATATATATATATATGTGTGTGTGTGTGTGTGTAAATTTATGCTTTGTTTCATATATATATATATATATATATATATATAAATATCTATATATATATATATATATATATATATATATATATATATATAATCTTGGGTAGAGCTTATTTGTAAGGATATCCCCAACTGTTATTAGCTTTAAGACATAACTTATTGAGTGAAACTAATTTGAGCCCCTGGCACTTGACAATGTTTACATTGAGATATCACTTACATTCAGTCAGTGTCGTCTGATAGCAGGATAGAGGTACCGACTGTCAGCTTGACGGTTGATTTTCAGTCCCGGTTCGAAGAACTAACTGGTCTAGTCGCACTAAAAAGCTGTGACACAGCGAAACAGTCTGTATGTGGATGACTAAATATATATATATATATATATATATATATATATATACATATATATATATGTGTGTGTGTGTGTGTGTATGTACGCGACTATGTATATTTATGTTCTAAATCAGCATTTATAATTTTATGATTCAGATTTACATTCCTTTGAATGTAAACAATCTAGTATTATGTTCTCTTTTTATGTGATGTTGTTTTGTGAAAATAGTTGTTTCCAGTTTTCGTGGATTTTGATGCACAGTAATGCATGTTTTGTGAGGTGCATGAATGCATTCTGTAGACGGGAAGCTTGTAATGAGAATACTTATGTAAGGGAAAAGATCACCCATAAAATTGGTTGGCGTCTTTGAAATAATGTATGATTGGATACGAGGCTTCACGGTCAATGATCGGACCACTTGAGATCTTAGAACATTAATGTCTACTACCGATAATCAGCACTATACGCAGTAATCTTTTATGTCCAGTGATAAAACTGTCTAGCATGGTAATGTGCTCGTGTTGTGTTGCCTACCCTCAAATTACATATATATATATATATATATATATATATATATATATATATGTGTGTGTGTGTGTGTGTGTGTGTATAGTAAGGAAAAGAAAACATCTTTGAAGCACGGATTATAATGTATTAAAGTAAAATATTTTGAAAATCAAACAATCGTGCAATTTTAAATGAAAAATTCATTTATATTTAATTTTTCTTTTTTTTTCGCGAATTTTCGTTGTAAAACAACCTTGTCTAGCGAGTCTTATAGTGTTTGTTTTTTTCATTTCTTCCTCCTCATATAGGTGGTATTAACCCTGAGGGGTCGAAAATACGTCAAGATCTTACGACGTTATCTTTAGTCCTGGCGATGTTATACGCTGATTGGCGCTTTTTTTTAAGTAAGGAAAGGAAAACATCTTTGAAGCACGGATTATAATGTATTAAAGTGAAATATTTTTAAAATCAAACAATCGTGCAATTTTAAATGAAAAATTCATTTATATTTAATTTTTCTTTTTTTTTCGCGAATTTTCGTTGTAAAACAACCTTGTCAAGCGAGACTGTCTTATAGTGTTTGTTTGTCATTTCTTCCTCCTCATATTGGTGATATTAACCTTGAGGGGTTGAAAATACGTCAAGATCTTACGACGTTATGTTTAGTCCTGGCGATGTTATACGCTGATTGGCGCTTTTTTTTAAGTAAGGAAAGGAAAACATCTTTGAAGCACGGATTATAATGTATTAAAGTGAAATATTTTGAAAATCAAATAATCGTGCAATTTTAAATGAAAAATTCATTTATTTAATTTTTTTTTGCGAATTTAACATAACGTCGTAAGATCTTGGCGTATTTTCGACCCCTCAGGGTTAATACCACCAATATGAGGAGGAAGAAAAGAAAAAAAACACTATAAGACAGTCTCGCTTGACAAGGTTGTTTTACAACGAAAATTCGCGAAAAAAATTATTTTTCATTTGAAATTGCACGATTGTTTGATTTTCAACATATTTAACTTTGATATAGATATATATATATATATATATATATATATATATATATATATATATATATATATATATATATTCCTGCATAAGGTTTCAGTTGGATCTTTTGGTCGAGAAGACTGAAAGCTTATAGAACCGTAACGATAGGGAATGTTTTTGTTTTTTGGAAGATGTGTGTATCAATATTGCAAGTCCGTTGTTCGGTAAAAAAAGAAAAACAACTGACATTGTAACCCTTCAAAATAAAGCATCGTTGCTTGTTTTAAACTTGAATTGTGATGTTTTTTATGGTAAATCCATGTGTTACAGCAGTGATCGATACCTTATAATTGACACTACGGCCAATGTCAAAATTAAGCACCGAATTCTCTCAAAGACAACAAGTGGACGATATCGGCCTGAACAGTAAACGCATACAAACGCAAGTCCACGGGATTTTCACATTTAAGGCTTAAGAAGCTTTTTGTTCGTCTGTCACGTGAAGGTTACAAATAAAAGCTGTGTCTACATTTAAGTTGACCGCAATTCTTTCGCCGATCTGTCACGCTTAAGTTTGAAATAGTAGTTGATCTGTCTAGTCTCTAGCTGAACATAATATTCTACTTTGAGTCACGCTCAAGTTTTAAAAAGCAGCCATGTCGGTCTATGACTATTACATTTTAAATTTCAAATAATATTTAGTCTCTCTAGTGTTAGGGTTAGGCTTAAGCGAAATTTTTATGGTAAAATTTCAAATACAATGTTCGTTTATTTCTCACGCCTAAACGGAAAATAATATTTTTGTCGTTCTGTCACGCTCAAATTTAAAATAGATGTTGGTCTGTCTTCGCTTCAGTATTAACAGAACATTTACCTTGGTCTGCGATACTGTTCAATATCACCTTTTCCTCGTTGAACCTACGGATAAACTGTACGCATTTCAAGCATACACCTTCCTGTTGATGTTCATCTTCGTAATGCAATTTTGAAGCCAAATTCGAACTTATATTCTGTCAGTTTGGTCATTATCTCTTGAGAGTATCCGCCGCTACTCCCCCGAAGGAAATCTTTATTAAGCTTCGCAACTTTAAGATACAAATCTGCCGGAATTAAGTTAGATTAAGAAAGCCTGAAGGAGTAAAAGATTCCATCGCTTAACATTTGCCAGGAGTCTGCGACACTTCTTAAATGCGTACAGCTATAATTATTCCGTCCCTTCAATCATAAAGATATCTCTGTCCTCGACATAACTGAAGCTCAAATGTAAATAAGGTGGAAGAATCGGAAACCGAGAATATAAACAGAAGGTGATTTTGGTTTGGGTGTTTTGTTTTACGGCATATCAACCCTTTTCGAGTTATTTAATGCCGAATCCAGTCATTTTAGCAAAAGGTGTAATGGTTCAAGTTCTTTATATGTTCAAATATTTATTGATTAGGGTTTGTTTTGTTGTTTTGTTTTGCGGCATATCTACCCGTTACAGTTTATTTAATACCGAATCCGCTCATTTTGGTAAAAGATGTCATGCTTCAAGGAACAATTTATAATTCATTACACGCGTGACTGCGAACTCACTACATGGCTAAGACATTTTACACAAATACATCGCCGCTGCAAGGCTCACAGAGTTCCTAGTGACAAAATATCACAGAAAAAAAGGGAAAAGAAGAAATAGTTTCTTTTCTCTGATGAAGACCTTTTATAATCGAAACAAAGTGTAATTTAAATCAATTATTATTTATTAAAAGAAAAAAAAACTATTAATGCGTTTCGCAACTTAATTATTCAATTCACCAAACGCTTTAAAATAGAAGCAATTTCTAATTTCTTGTCCGGGTTTATATATATATATATATATATATATATATATATATATATATATATATATATATATATATATATATATATTTAGTTTGCTTCGAGCAAACTACCATTCTCTACTAATATATATATATATAAGTGTATATATATATATGTATATATAACTATATATATATATATATATGTATATATACATATATATAAGTATGTATATATACGTATATATAAGTATATATATATGTATATATACATATATATATGTTAGTATATATATATATATATATATATATATATATATATATATGTATATATATATTTATGTATATATATGTATATATATGTATATACATATATGTATATATATATGTATATGTATATATATATATATAGTCTAAAGAAACTTTGAGTCATTTTAAACAAAAAAATAGTAAAATGCAGTTTAAATTCCCAGAGAAACTAACTAAATCCAAGATATTGCAGACTTAACATTCGTTGGAAAATGTATAAATAAATAAATAAATAAATAAATAAATAAGTAAATAAAAAAATAAAAGGGGGGGGGTTAAGTATCTAAGAGTGAAACAAAAACAGGAGACCTTAAGCGTCTAATATTAACACGGAGATCATCAGCTGTTTACCATGTAACTGTTATATATATATATATATGAAATGAAAAACGAAAAACTAAAAGTTATTTTTATATATTCATCAACGTTTCGTCTTTATTGTAAGACTTCCTCAGGATGATAATTTGAAAAAAAATATCATGCAAGTACATCGAATTCGGGGGTTGACGCAGAGGTGAAGGAAAGTAGTTGCCGTCGCTACTGTGAGCGCTGGAGGAGAGTTCGGACTGTGAGAAGTCAGTGGTGGCATAGCAATTAAGAGTTTGCTCGATATTTCCGAAGTCTCTGAAATGACAGAAAAATGTTGACGCCATTCCCTGTCGGGCGTGACTACAATCATTTCAGCTTGCCGATGATTCCACTGGGCACGGAGATTTACTAAAGATGTCTAAATCTGCCCTTTTGGATGAAACCGCAGTACATTGCTGAAATATGTAATATACAGTATCTAAATAAATTATATTAGCTCTCTTATATGATTTCTTTTCATATACAACCTGACTCTCTCTCTCTCTCCTTCTCTCTCTCTCTCTCTCTCTATATATATATATATATATATATATATATATATATATATATGTGTGTATATATATGTATATATATGTGTATATATATATAATGTATATATATATATGTACATATATATATATATGTACATATATATATGTATATATATGTATGTATATGTATATATATATATGTATGTATATGTATATATATATATATATATATATGTACATATATATATGTACATATATATATGTATATATATGTATGTATATGTATATATATATGTACATATATATATGTATATATATGTATGTATATGTATATATATATATGTACATATATATATATATATGTATGTATATGTATATATATATATATATATATATATATATATATATATATATATATATATAAGTATATATGATCATTGCACAAACATATACCGAGTAGAAAGTCAATACACACATTTTCAATACAAAACTGTAGATAACGTCGATAAATGAAATCATTATTAGGGCGATTCTAATATCGCATGCAGGAAGAATCTAAATATTCATTTATCAAGAAAAGTGTGGAATGCTGGATGCCAGACCGAAATACTCACTATTATTCAAAACTAATTCCCCAGAAATCCAAGATTAGCGTAAGATTAGAAGTGTAAATGAGGTCGCCAATGAATCTGTCGCGTGATGGTGTCAAGGTAAATGCGGCCAGTGGTTTGCAATTAAGAAAGGAAGCTCAATATTTTTATGTGAGTGAATAGTGATTTAATAATAAGAATTCAACGTTTATAAATAGCTTTTAAATCAGGTTTCAAAAGTATGATGTTTAAACAAAGTGTTTTACGCACCTTTCGAGAAAATCTTTATTAAATGGAGTGGCTGAATGTATAGAAAGACAATAGGAAGTTGTATTAAAATTCATCCGACACGATAGAGAAAAAGTTCCCCCTCATCAGCAAAACACATTAAAACAAAAAATCCAAGTTTCAAGTATTTATTTTTATTCAAAAACTTGACATTTAAACCTGTTTTTCATATACAAAATCTATATATAAAACCTAATATATGTGTGTTTGTTTGTGCTATGTGTGTGTGTTCCCCATAGAAAAGAAGGTCTAGATAATCACCATAAAATCTATACGTGTATTCTCATGTAAAATTTTTCGGGTAAGCTCTCAAATATCTAGGTGCACCCCTTACAACTTCACATATACCATATTTTTATCAAATTTAAATCAAACATATCCAATTTTCTTAGGCGGATAGTGGAGGTTATCTTGTATCTCTAAGTGTCTTCTTAACCTAAGGGCGTTATGGAAGGCAAACCTCCTTTAAATCTTTAAATATATCCTTTTTTGATTAAATGTATATCATATTTATAAAATTCTTCCTGGGAAGACAATGGAAGTGGTCGAAAATCTCTAAATTACTCTCTATATGCCCAATATATACTTGACTCTACTCAGAAGTGACTCATAGGGTCCAACTCCCTATAAAACTTCAAATATGAATATACGATTTTAAGTAAATTTAAACTATAAGTATAAGACACCGATTTTTCCGACTTTATTAGGGGCGAACACAATGAGGGACTAGTAAAATCATAACTGGTGGTGTTCCCTGGAGTCTGAGTGACAACGAGTTTTCCCATATTCCTAGTAATATCCACCTGTTTCGATCACCATTGCAAATGACTTTGCGCTATCGCAACAAACCCTAACTATTGATTACTCGCTGGCAACGATCATTGTCGTCGCTTGTTTTGGGATTGTAATGAGCCTCTCCAATATCTCAGTACTCTCCGCACCTTTCCAATGAAGATCTGGTTAGTGTTTTCCCTACTCAGCCCTTTCATCCTCCTTGACCTTTAAAGACTATTTTGTGCGGTATCGTCATCATCGTTATTATTATTATTATTATTATTATTATTATTATTATTATTATTATTATTATTATTATTATTATTATTATTATTATTATTATTATTATTATTATTATTATTATTATTATTATTATTATTATTATTATTATTATTATTATTATTATTATTATTATTATTATTATTATTATTATTATTATTATTATTATTATTATTATTATTATTATTATTATTATTATTATTATTATTATTATTATTATTATTATTATTATTATTATTATTATTATTATTATTATTATTATTATTATTATTATTATTATTATTATTATTATTATTATTATTATTATTATTATTATTATTATTATTATTATTATTATTATTATTATTATTATTATTATTATTATTATTATTATTATTATTATTATTATTATTATTATTATTATTATTATTATTATTATTATTATTATTATTATTATTATTATTATTATTATTATTATTATTATTATTATTATTATTATTATTATTATTATTATTATTATTATTATTATTATTATTATTATTATTATTATTATTATTATTATTATTATTATTATTATTATTATTATTATTATTATTATTATTATTATTATTATTATTATTATTATTATTATTATTATTATTATTATTATTATTATTATTATTATTATTATTATTATTATTATTATTATTATTATTATTATTATTATTATTATTATTATTATTATTATTATTATTATTATTATTATTATTATTATTATTATTATTATTATTATTATTATTATTATTATTATTATTATTATTATTATTATTATTATTATTATTATTATTATTATTATTATTATTATTATTATTATTATTATTATTATTATTATTATTATTATTATTATTATTATTATTATTATTATTATTATTATTATTATTATTATTATTATTATTATTATTATTATTATTATTATTATTATTATTATTATTATTATTATTATTATTATTATTATTATTATTATTATTATTATTATTATTATTATTATTATTATTATTATTATTATTATTATTATTATTATTATTATTATTATTATTATTATTATTATTATTATTATTATTATTATTATTATTATTATTATTATTATTATTATTATTATTATTATTATTATTATTATTATTATTATTATTATTATTATTATTATTATTATTATTATTATTATTATTATTATTATTATTATTATTATTATTATTATTATTATTATTATTATTATTATTATTATTATTATTATTATTATTATTATTATTATTATTATTATTATTATTATTATTATTATTATTATTATTATTATTATTATTATTATTATTATTATTATTATTATTATTATTATTATTATTATTATTATTATTATTATTATTATTATTATTATTATTATTATTATTATTATTATTATTATTATTATTATTATTATTATTATTATTATTATTATTATTATTATTATTATTATTATTATTATTATTATTATTATTATTATTATTATTATTATTATTATTATTATTATTATTATTATTATTATTATTATTATTATTATTATTATTATTATTATTATTATTATTATTATTATTATTATTATTATTATTATTATTATTATTATTATTATTATTATTATTATTATTATTATTATTATTATTATTATTATTATTATTATTATTATTATTATTATTATTATTATTATTATTATTATTATTATTATTATTATTATTATTATTATTATTATTATTATTATTATTATTATTATTATTATTATTATTATTATTATTATTATTATTATTATTATTATTATTATTATTATTATTATTATTATTATTATTATTATTATTATTATTATTATTATTATTATTATTATTATTATTATTATTATTATTATTATTATTATTATTATTATTATTATTATTATTATTATTATTATTATTATTATTATTATTATTATTATTATTATTATTATTATTATTATTATTATTATTATTATTATTATTATTATTATTATTATTATTATTATTATTATTATTATTATTATTATTATTATTATTATTATTATTATTATTATTATTATTATTATTATTATTATTATTATTATTATTATTATTATTATTATTATTATTATTATTATTATTATTATTATTATTATTATTATTATTATTATTATTATTATTATTATTATTATTATTATTATTATTATTATTATTATTATTATTATTATTATTATTATTATTATTATTATTATTATTATTATTATTATTATTATTATTATTATTATTATTATTATTATTATTATTATTATTATTATTATTATTATTATTATTATTATTATTATTATTATTATTATTATTATTATTATTATTATTATTATTATTATTATTATTATTATTATTATTATTATTATTATTATTATTATTATTATTATTATTATTATTATTATTATTATTATTATTATTATTATTATTATTATTATTATTATTATTATTATTATTATTATTATTATTATTATTATTATTATTATTATTATTATTATTATTATTATTATTATTATTATTATTATTATTATTATTATTATTATTATTATTATTATTATTATTATTATTATTATTATTATTATTATTATTATTATTATTATTATTATTATTATTATTATTATTATTATTATTATTATTATTATTATTATTATTATTATTATTATTATTATTATTATTATTATTATTATTATTATTATTATTATTATTATTATTATTATTATTATTATTATTATTATTATTATTATTATTATTATTATTATTATTATTATTATTATTATTATTATTATTATTATTATTATTATTATTATTATTATTATTATTATTATTATTATTATTATTATTATTATTATTATTATTATTATTATTATTATTATTATTATTATTATTATTATTATTATTATTATTATTATTATTATTATTATTATTATTATTATTATTATTATTATTATTATTATTATTATTATTATTATTATTATTATTATTATTATTATTATTATTATTATTATTATTATTATTATTATTATTATTATTATTATTATTATTATTATTATTATTATTATTATTATTATTATTATTATTATTATTATTATTATTATTATTATTATTATTATTATTATTATTATTATTATTATTATTATTATTATTATTATTATTATTATTATTATTATTATTATTATTATTATTATTATTATTATTATTATTATTATTATTATTATTATTATTATTATTATTATTATTATTATTATTATTATTATTATTATTATTATTATTATTATTATTATTATTATTATTATTATTATTATTATTATTATTATTATTATTATTATTATTATTATTATTATTATTATTATTATTATTATTATTATTATTATTATTATTATTATTATTATTATTATTATTATTATTATTATTATTATTATTATTATTATTATTATTATTATTATTATTATTATTATTATTATTATTATTATTATTATTATTATTATTATTATTATTATTATTATTATTATTATTATTATTATTATTATTATTATTATTATTATTATTATTATTATTATTATTATTATTATTATTATTATTATTATTATTATTATTATTATTATTATTATTATTATTATTATTATTATTATTATTATTATTATTATTATTATTATTATTATTATTATTATTATTATTATTATTATTATTATTATTATTATTATTATTATTATTATTATTATTATTATTATTATTATTATTATTATTATTATTATTATTATTATTATTATTATTATTATTATTATTATTATTATTATTATTATTATTATTATTATTATTATTATTATTATTATTATTATTATTATTATTATTATTATTATTATTATTATTATTATTATTATTATTATTATTATTATTATTATTATTATTATTATTATTATTATTATTATTATTATTATTATTATTATTATTATTATTATTATTATTATTATTATTATTATTATTATTATTATTATTATTATTATTATTATTATTATTTTATTATTATTATTATTATTATTATTATTATTATTATTATTATTATTATTATTATTATTATTATTATTATTATTATTATTATTATTATTATTATTATTATTATTATTATTATTATTATTATTATTATTATTATTATTATTATTATTATTATTATTATTATTATTATTATTATTATTATTATTATTATTATTATTATTATTATTATTATTATTATTATTATTATTATTATTATTATTATTATTATTATTATTATTATTATTATTATTATTATTATTATTATTATTATTATTATTATTATTATTATTATTATTATTATTATTATTATTATTATTATTATTATTATTATTATTATTATTATTATTATTATTATTATTATTATTATTATTATTATTATTATTATTATTATTATTATTATTATTATTATTATTATTATTATTATTATTATTATTATTATTATTATTATTATTATTATTATTATTATTATTATTATTATTATTATTATTATTATTATTATTATTATTATTATTATTATTATTATTATTATTATTATTATTATTATTATTATTATTATTATTATTATTATTATTATTATTATTATTATTATTATTATTATTATTATTATTATTATTATTATTATTATTATTATTATTATTATTATTATTATTATTATTATTATTATTATTATTATTATTATTATTATTATTATTATTATTATTATTATTATTATTATTATTATTATTATTATTATTATTATTATTATTATTATTCATAGTAGTCTCAACTTTTGGACGTTTTTAGTTTTTTTTTTTTTTTTTTTTTTTGAACATCAAGTCAATTCCCTTGACCTTAGATATTCAAGCTGTACCTTAACACTTTCGCCGTTCCTAATAGGCAAGCCTTTTGCAGAATTTGGAAAAGAAATTGTCTCGTAAATCTGTCTAAGCCATTTATGGTGGCTTTTCGTTATGGTTCCAAGCGCTCCAATTACAACGGGAATCACCTTTACTTCTTTACATTTCCATAGTCTAACTAATTCCCATTTTAGATCTTGATATGTATTTATTTTTTCGTGTTCTTTCTCCTGCACTCTTATTATTATTATAATTATTATTATGATTAGTAGTAGTAGTAATAGTAGTAGTAGTAGTAGTAGTAGTAGTAGTAGTAGTAGTATTATATAAGCATCATCATTCATTTGTATTTTTATACAGTATAGTTCAAAAGAAAGAAACATATTATTAGTGTTTTGCTTTAAGTTCTTCATATGTTCAAATATTTATTAATGGTGTTTGGTTTGAGGTTATTTTAAAGGAAAGACGTTTTTTTGTTGTTTTGACTTTGCAGAACATCATTGCATTTTGCAAAGGGAAAGGAAGAAATGAAACGTGCATTTTTGGTCAGGGAGCCAGTGTCTCCAGACAGCCAAGGGAAAGGAAGAAATGAAACGTGCATTTTTGGTCAGGGAGCCAGTGTCTCCAGACAGCCTGATCTAGTAGCACAACATTCAGAAAAATGAAATGTGAATATTTCTTCCCTTCGGGCTACAACAGGGTCGTCTTTAAATCCAATGTAAATAAATACTTGCCATAAACCGTTGATCATAAGTAATCACTTTTTTATTCCATTCATTCTTTTGGCCAAGATCAAAGTGTAGTAGCTGTTCCGATGGATACTACACCCCATAGACTGGTATCGTCTTGGCCTTCGGGGCTTGATTTCCGCCGGTCTATAGGACGGTCCTGTGCAGTTCTAGGAGGTCCACCCTCCCAGGTTTTTCCTCCCCTCTTTGGGGAAGAGTAAGATTATTGCTTACTGCCTGAGGCGCCCCTACCGGGGAATGCCGACGGGGCTGACCAGGAAATTTTTAATGGCCAGAGTGCTCACCTTCTCGGGCGCTGGCTTTTCAAGTCCAACTTTCCCAACCCGACCTTTGGTCACATCTTACCTTGTGGGAGTAAGATGAAACTGGCCTTGTTCCTAACCTCATGGAGAGGAGGTAAATAAATATTCCATTCATTCTTTTCAATCCTCTCATAATATTCCTTATCATTCAACCTAGTCGTTTACTATGTGGTGAAGAAAGAATTCGTGCCATAGTTTCCGTCACGGATAGACACTGATCTATTTAATGTAGGTGTCTTAGTTTAACAGTAAAATAGAGACAGTCTCAGAAATGCAATCATATGATTCAAGTCTAGTCGGGTGTATTTGCATGAATATTGGTAGACGGTTAGTTAATCTATTACCGAATATTTGAATGTTTAATTTGATTAAGAATTGATTTTCTTTGAATTTTCATGCATATTCAATGTCTAACTCTGTATTTCCGTATGTATAGATATATTGTTTGAGAAAGAAAAATGAATCTTTTTTTCTAACATTGAATTACATACATCGACGCCTGTCAATGTTTAGAACGATTGTAGCCGTGTTTTATCACCTGCGGGCTGAATATATATATATTTAATATGTATTTCTTTTCAGCAATGCGGAAGGAGTTTAGTCTCTGGAATCAAATATCACCAAAGAAAATGATTATGTTTTATAGTATTCCCTTTTTTCTTTCAATATTTGGTTCGATTTCTTTATTTTCAATTTCGTCCATCTACGATTGTCCTAAAGAGGTTTTCCCTGTGAAATTAGACGGGAACGTTGTATATTAAATGGTGAAAACGTGTTTTGCGTTGAGCGTCTTTATAGGTGCGTCCTTGCAGTTTTACAAGAGGAGTTGTCGGTCAGTCAGCCAGTGAGTTAGTTTATCACGCTTCATGGTGAAATACCATTTTAGATGTCTCCACGCATCTATAGGAGAGTATTCAATTGGTTGAATTTCTATTCAACCGTTGTTTACCTATATATATATATATATATATATATATATATATATATATATATATATATAACCCTAACCCTAACTCTAACCTGTATGCTACTAATACTCATATAACCCTAACCCTAACGCAACTCTGATCCTTACCTCTATGCTTATAATACTAATATAACCCTAACTCTAACTATAATCCAAACCTTAACCTGTATACGTTTTATACTCATATAACCCTAACACTAACCCGTATGCTTCTAGTATTCATATACCCCTAACCCTAACCTGTATGCTTCTAATACTCATATAACCCGAACTCTAACTATTACCCTAACCCTTACCTGTATGCTTCTAATACTTATATAACCCTAACTGTAACTATAACCCTAACCCTAAGCCTAACCTGTATGCTTCTAATACTCATATAACCCTAACTTTAACTATAACTCTAACCTTAACCTGTATACGCTTTATACTCATATACCCTAACCCTAACCCTAACCTGTATGCTTCAAATACTCATATAACCCTAACTCTAACTATAACCCTAACCTTAACCTGTGTACGTTTTATACTCATATAACCCTAACCCTAATCCATATGCTTTTAGTATCCATATAACCCTAACCCTAACCCTAACTTTTATGCTTCTAATACTCATATAACCCTAACACTTACTATAACCCTAACCTTAACCTGTATACGTTTTATACTCATATAACCCTAACCCTAACCCATATGCTTCTAGTATCCATATAACCCTAACCCTAACCCATATGCTTCTAGTATCCATATAACCCTAACCCTAACCCTAACCTTTATGCTTCTAATACTCATATAACCCTAACACTTACTATAACCCTAACCTTAACCTGTATACGTTTTATACTCATATAACCCTAACCCTAACCCATATGCTATAGTATCCATATAACCCTAACCCTAACCCATATGCTTCTAGTATCCATATAACCCTAACCCTAACCTTTATGTTTCTAATACTCATATAACCCTAACTCTTACTATAACCCTAACCTTAACCTGTATACGTTTTATACTCAGATAACGCTAACCCTAACCCATATGCTATAGTATCCATATAACCCTAACCCTAAACCATATGCTTCTAGTATCCATATAACTCTAACCCTAAGCCTAACCTTTATGTTTCTAATACTCATATAACCCTTACTCTTACTATAACCCTAACCTTAACCTGTATACGTTTTATACTCAGATAACGCTAACCCTAACCCATATGCTTCTAGTATCCATATAACCCTAACCCTAACCCATATGCTTCTAGTATCCATATAACCCTAACCCTAACCCATATGTTTCTAGTATCCATATAACCCTAACCCTAACCCATATGCTTCTAGTATCCATATAACCCTAACCCTAACCCATATGCTTCTAGTATCCATATAACCCTAACCCTAACCCGTATGCTTCTAGTATTCATATAACCCTAACCCTACCCCATATGCTTCTAGTATTCATATAACCCTAACCCTAACCCATATGCTTCTAGTATCCATATAACCCTAACCCTAACCCATATGCTTCTAGTATCCATATAACCCTAACCCTAACCCATATGCTTCTAGTATCCATATAACCCTAACCCTAACCCATATGCTTCTAGTATCCATATAACCCTAACCCTAACCCATATGTTTCTAGTATCCATATAACCCTAACCCTAACCCATATGCTTCTAGTATCCATATAACCCTAACCCTAACCCATATGCTTCTAGTATCCATATAACCCTAACCCTAACCCGTATGCTTCTAGTATTCATATAACCCTAACCCTAACCCATATGCTTCTAGTATCCATATAACCCTAACCCTAACCCATATGCTTCTAGTATCCATATAACCCTAACCCTAACCCATATGCTTCTAGTATCCATATAACCCTAACCCTAACCCTAACCCGTATGCTTCTAGTATCCATATAACCCTAACCCTAAGCCTAACCTTTATGTTTCTAATACTCATATAACCCTAACTCTTACTATAACCCTAACCTTACCTGTATACGTTTTATACTCATATACCCTAACCCTAACCTGTATGCTTCAAATACTCATATAACCCTAACTCTAACTATAACCCTAACCTTAACCTGTGTACGTTTTATACTCATATAACCCTAACCCTAACCCATATGCTTCTAGTATTCATATAACCCTAACCCTAACCCGTATGCTTCTAGTATCCATATAACCCTAACCCTAACCCGTTCTTCTAATACTCATATAACCCTAACCCTAACCCTAACTCTAACTATAACTCTAACCTTAACCTGTATACTTTTTATACTCATATAACCCTAACCCTAACCTGTATGCTTCTAGTAATTATATAAAGTTAGGTATGTCGATATCTATTTGTATTTACACGATACACTCCTGCACTAACTAACCAATCATTAGCAGTTTTGCCACACAACTGCTGAGCGCCATGATGGCTAAGGTGGACTATATATAACTGAATTTAGTTTCATTCAAAGAAAGTGAAAAGGGACTGGAAATTCAAATATATCAAAGTAGCATTGATTTTAATCCATAATAACTAGAGCTCAATTAAACAAAATTTCAAAAGTCAGACAGGGACACGCTTCATGTTGAAATACCATTTTAGATGTCTGCACGCATCTCTATAGGAGAGTATTCAATTGGTTGGTCTGTCACAACTGAGTTTGCAATAGTATTTTCTTAGGTCTGTCAGGCCTAATTTGTAAATGGTACTTTCATTTCTCAGTCATTAATTCTCGATATGGTATTCTTATTCCCCTGTCCCGCTTCAATTTTAAAGAGCATTTCTATGTAAAGTGCTGTGAAGTAGTCCAACGGTAAAAAGAAGAAGTCAAGTTGAGATTGTGTTAAGATGACAAGTGTATTTACATAAAAGGTACAACGGTAAGGAAGCTGACTGGCACTCGGCTAGACAGTTACAATACTGTCCTTTTTCTCCCTGGTGACTGTCTACTGGCACAATTTATAGTGAGAACCAGTGTAATTTCTCTTCTGTTAGAACGGCCGGTGTAACATAAAGTTATGCATTTTAATTTGTCCATCATCATTGAGCTCGACATAGTATTTCCTTTGATCTGTCACACTTTATTTTGAGTGATATTTTTTGTTGGTCTATCACACTTTGTTTTTAAGTGATATTTTTTGTTGGTCTATCACACTTTATTTTTAAGTGATATTTTTTGTTGGTCTATCACACTTTATTTTAAAGTGATCTTTTGTGTTGGTCTATCACACTTTATTTTAAGTGATATTTGTTGTTGGTCTATCACACTTTATTTTAAGTGATATTTAGTGTTGGTCTATCACACTTTATTTTAAGTTATATTTTGTGTTGGTCTATCACACTTTATTTTTAAGTGATATTTTTTGTTGGTCTATCACACTTTATTTTTAAGTGATATTTTTTGTTGGTCTATCACACTTTATTTTTAAGTGATATTTTTTGTTGGTCTATCACACTTTATTTTTAAGTGATATTTTTTGTTGGTCTATCACACTTTATTTTTAAGTGATATTTTTTGTTGGTCGATCACACTTCAGTTTCTATGAATGGCTATGTACATTGGTTTCTCAATCACCATTGAGTTTTTAATATTATTTTCTTTGGTCTGTCCCACTTCCTTTTAAAGTGGTATTTTCGTTAGATTGTTCTAAAACGCGCAGAAATAAATGGACGTATCTTACTTCGGATACGTCCAATAATCTATATAAAAGGTGCAGTACATCGGTTTGTCTGTCATCATAAAGTTTGATATAGAATTTTATTTTGTCTGTCATGTTTAAGTTTAAAATGCTATCTTTGTTAGTCTGTCACAAAAAAATTATATCACTGAACACGCAGATTGAATGTACAACGAACCCCGGCTATTCGTGAGCTTCTTCTTACGTGCGAATCAGATGATTCTAGTGTTCGCATTAGTTTCCCCGATGTTTTTCTAGTTAGAAATATTTCTAAAAAGACGCCAGGTACTTACGGGAAGGACCACGAGAAGGTTGCCAACATCCCTAAATGAAAGTGGTACTGTGGAACCGACTGGGTTCGAACTTAAAACACTCAGGTCTTCAGTCCGTGTCGTTATCCACATAACTACCGCCACCTCCCATTCGTGAGCTCATTATTCGCGATTTCACAAATTCACGGAATTTTCAGCATAAGCATTGACTTAACATGTTCTTGATAAATTCAGTATAATAATCATTTAAGTCCAACTAAGGTAAATATGACCCCAAAAAAACGCAATTAAAAACGTTAATTATTCAGTAGGATTCATATTAAATGCGGCTAACACAAAACTATTGTTATTCCAAATTTTCGCGAATTTTATACAAAACTTACATATTTAAAAAAAATAAACCAACTTGCAAGCAAAAAGGGTTAATCTACGCTAATTTGTTGGTTTTTATGCAAAAAAATACATGCTAATGTACCAAAAATATTATTATTGGTGAACATTGAGGTGTCAAAATCTATTCGCGGGTTTTCGCTATTTCCGGGTGTGTCTGCAACGTTACCCCTGCATATAGCTGGGGCTTACGCTATATATATATATATATATTATTTTAGATACGTGAACGCATATGTCTAAAAGGGTCTGTCTGTCCGTCTGTAACTATTAAGTCTAAAATAGTATTTCTTTGATAGTTTGTCTGCTTACGTTTTAAAACAAATTTGGTGGGTCAGAACCGCTTATGGTTTAAATAGCTATTCAATCACTGAATGCACCTTATTTTAAACGGGTTCAAGGGTATATATATATATATATATATACAGGGTGGGCCAAAATAAGGGTCCTATCTTTAAATTTGAATAACTTGAATTTGAATAACTTCCACAAAATAAAAGTTAAACTCACCAAACTTTATGTGTGTGTAGACTGACCCTTCCGAGATTTTTTGAAATAAACAAAACAAATTTTAGCCGAAATACACTTCTTAAAACTTACAAAAACTAAAGTATTGGTTTTTACACTGTTTTGAGTTTTTTAAGCAAAAATAATGTTTTCTAAATGAGGGTACGTTCCTTAGGGCTAATACGGCTCATGCTTGCTTCGGAAGGGGTCCTTTACTTATTCTAAAAAAAAAAAAATTTTTTAAATCAATAAATAAAAAAGTTATGAATTTTTAAAAATAGGACCCTTATTTTTGCCCACCCTGTATATATATATATATATATATAAAGAAGATCTGTCCGTCGATCGATCTGATATGCCGTTTATTGGTCTCTCACGCCAATAAGAGATGTCCAATCGGTAAATGCGCTGATTGAACGATTGAGTTTAAAATAATATTTCGTTTCTGTAGTTTAAAAGGTTATTTTGTTGATCTATAAAACTTAAATCTAACAGAGTTTCTTATCGCTGAACGTGCAAATTCGATGTATGTATATAATTTTCGATACGTAAAAGCATCATTTCCACGATTATTTATATTTAAAGTTTAATTTGAAATAGCATTTTCGGTGGTCGGTCTAGCTTAAGTTTTGAATACCCTGCAGCAAAAGAAACGCGCAGAAATAAATGAACTCATCTTATTTCAGATGTGTCCAAGTCTCTATATCAGAAAGATCAGAAAGTCTGTTGGTATCTAAGGATCTATGTATTGCTGATTCTCAAGTTTATCGGGGGTTAGGGTTAGGATTAGGGTTTGGTTTAGGGTTAGAGTAAGGTTTATGGTTAGGAATAGGGTTTGGGTTAGGGCTAGGGCGAGGGCTAGGGTAAGGGTTCGAGTTAGAGTTAGGAGTAGGTTTAGGGTAAGCGTTAGGGTTATGGTTGGGTTTAGGGTAAGCGTTAGAGTTAGGGTAAGCGTTAGAGTTAGGGTTAGGGTTAGAGTTAGGGTTAGGTTTAGGTTTAGGTTTAGGGTAAGCGTAAGAGTTAGGGTTGGGTTTAGGGTAAGCGTTTGAGTTAGGGTAACGGTTAGGGTTAGGGTTGAGGTTAGGGTTAGGGTTAGGGTTAAGGTTAGGGTTGAGGCATGAGGTTGTGGTTAGAGTTAGGGTTAGGTTTAGGTTAAGCGTTAGGGTTAGGGTTGGGTTCAGGGTAAGCGTTAGAGTTAGGGTTATGGTTAGGGTTGAGGTTAGTGTTAGGGTTGAGGTTAGGGTTAGGGTTAGGGTTAGGGTTGAGGTTAGGGTTATTGTTATGGTTAGGGTTGAGGTTAGGGTTAGAGTTAGGTTTTGGGTAAGGTTAAGCGTTAGTTAGGGCTAGGGTTAGGGTCACCTTGAAGTTCGTCGAGCCCATTCCTTGGAAGTACTTGTAAAAGACGCACAGGGAGTCAACACTGTGGCTCTTAGCAGATAGTGGGAGACATTATATTACAGATTCTTTTTTTTGCATTCTGTCCAAGAGGTAGCGACTAGTGGGTGATGCACTAGCCCAGATATGGCTACAAAACTCACTGCACGGGCAAATAGTGGCTTTATAGAGATATAGGACACAAGCAGGTGTTAGAAGTTTCCTAGACCGTTAGAGTTAGCATGCCTCTTTTTGCAGCAGACTTGACAGTATCTTCTATGTATTTATTCCAATCCATGTTACCAGTGAATTTTAGAATAAGGAGTTATACCTCCCGGGCAGGTGCTTTTACCAGTTCGTTGACGAGTAAAATGAATATCTTTTCAATAAACGTGCAAAAATTTAAATAAAAACTGCTTAGTTTTCTAAATACTCGTATTTTAGTTAAAAAATGAATTTAGCCCAAAATATTCTGGACATTCGTGACTGGACAAAAAGAATTAATTATGTGTCAAGTTATACATGAAGATTATCGCGAAAAGCAAATGAGGTCAGTGACGATGTCTCGACTTGTTTAAAACCGGCATTATTATTTAGTGATAATACCCATATGATGAATATAAAACGATACACTTGGTAACATTAGATAGCTTAGCGAAAAAAAATTTATAGGAATTGAAATATACCCGTCTCAGGACGGGTAAAATTGATGTCTGGAACTGAAAAGTGTAACCCAACTTTATGTCCTGTTACGAAGATTAAAATCGAGATATTATGATACTAAGAGTTGTGTATTTAATCCTGTGTCCATTTTCGATAAAAATCCATTACACGATTTGATTAAAGAAAATGTTTCAAATTTAAGGCTTAAGATTTAAAGGGTTTTAAAAAGAAATCAAAATTCAGAAAACTTGCTCAATTGTTGCCTGATTAATATAGATGTAAATGAATGCAAATCTGAAATACTCAATTTACAAATATGAGGTTGTGCCTATATTACGTACCCTAAAAATCCTTCAAAATACTACAAGGAAGCTGAAACTTGAGGAATATTTTTTATTTGATGTCTTATAGTTATTGTTGAAATTCGGAGATATCTGAAATTTCAAGAATTGGTTTCGCCACCTCTCTTCTTGCTGCATTTGCATAAAGTTAAATAAAACTATATATAGCCAACATTACAAACTATTAAGCAGTTAACTAATTTAGGTGTGTATCCTGCGCATACCAGTATATAAACATATACACTTACCTGACATCGTATCAATAGAGGTTAGTTGTACTTACCTGGTGTTTATTGGTAGGAATTGTACTTCCATTTTTAGTTTTCTGTGTGTAATTCATCATTATACTTTCAACTACGATTAGAACATCAAAATAGCTGGCTTGATTACGGAGAAAACGAAATGCATTCTGTTGGATATAATGTTGTACATTACTTGTTTTAAATAGTACGTTTAAAAAGTTGCGTTAGTTAATAATTTACGCTATTGCATACCAGTGTCTGATGATAATGAATTAGTAGTAACTGTTAGGAATAACATTATATATATATATATATATATATATATATATATATATATATATATATATATATATATATATACAGGGGGGGCAAAAATAAGGGTCCTATTTTTAAAAATTCATAACTTTTTTATTTATTGATTTTTTAAAAAATTTTTTTTTTTAGAATAAGTAAAGGAACCCTTCCGAAGCAAGCATGAGCTGTATTAGCTCTTAGGAACGTACCCTCATTTAGAAAACATTATTTTTGCTTAAAAAACTCAAAACAGTGTAAAAAACAATACTTTAGTTTTTGTAAGTTTTAAGAAGTGATTTTCGGCTAAAATTTGTTTTGTTTATTTCAAAAAATCTCGGAAGGGTCAGTCTACACACACATAAAGTTTGGTGAGTTTAACTTTTATTTTGAGGAAGTTATTCAAATTCAAGTTATTCAAATTTAATGATAGGACCCTTATTTTGGCCCACCCTGTATATATATATATATATATATATATATATATATATATAAATATATTTATGGCAATTAAGCTACACTGAAGCTCCCGCGTTTCATCCCCGGGCGCAATTTTCAGGCAAAAATTCATGGAGTTATTTTTTGCCGGGTGTTTTATATACACAGCTAGTTGGTTAAGCAATCAGATTCATTGTTGTTTTCTCAGCAAATCGTTGGGCTTCGAACGAACAAATGTTCACGTTACTTCCTATATCCTGTTCTATTATTCTGTTTTCTATAGAGTGGCTTATATCCCGTTTCTTTGTTGTGTCCATATAATTGGTGAACATATTTTAACACGTTTAGTTTTTAAATTGTTAGGGTTTAGTTTAGTTTTATTTACTTATTTGTTTTATTTATTTATTTGTTTATGTATTGTTAGCCTAAGGTAAATTTATTTCTGTGCAGGCAGCTGTTTGATATCTCACTTTTACAGTTTAATAGATTTTGGGTGTCTTTAAAGTTTAGGATTTCCAATTTCTCATTCAGACATAATCTACACGGGTCATCTAAATTTCTACATGTACTGGCCTGTCGTATTATTTTCCATTCAATTATTGGTGAGCGTCCATTTTCTTTGAGCTCCCAATAGTGGTTTGCTAGTACTGTTTTAATTCGACGTTCTCTGTTTTTAAATGTGCTTTTGTGGTCATAATATCTGGTTTTAAAATCTAGGGAGGTCATACCTACGTAATACTTCTTGTTATTCGGTCTTTTCCTTGGCAAATATTGTGGCTTAGTATACAATACTTTTGGTTAGGCATTTATTTTGTAGTAGGCAAAGTGTACGATTTATGCAGTTACATCTTTTCTCTTCATTGCTAACTTTTTCATTTCTATTCGGGTGGTTACTATTAGTGTTTTGTTTATTTCTATTTGTAGTGTTTATATTGTTGTTCTTCTTAGTGTTATGTTTGCTATATTTTTAACTTTTTTATGTAATTTACTATTTTTCTTCTTTTCTCTTTTAGTATTTTGTTATTGTGTACCTCAATTATCATTTCTAGGTTTTTGCAGCAGCTGTAGGATAGTTTTAGATTATTTTTATTGAATATTTCATGCAGGCAATTGGTACCTGGGAAGTGTTTATATATATACATATATATATATATATGTATATATATATATATATATATATATATATATAATGTTATTGCTAGCTACCATATCGCAAAATGGTTATTGGGTGGAGTGTTTGGATAGTATTATTATTATTGTTATAATTAATTTTACTTGTAGTCTTAAGGGTAATATATTATTATTATTATTATTATTATTATTATTATTATTATTATTATTATTATTATTGTTATTGTTGTTGTTGTTGTTGTTGTTGTTGTTGTTGTTTATGTATATATTAGTGAAATCTAAGCTGAATTATTTATAGATTTGATTATTGGGGAAGTGGTCGTTAGATTAGTACCATTGGAGAGCACTGAACATTATAACTGTCCTGTGTTTAAATCTCCGAAACAGTTGCATGGAAAACAGCTGATGTGCATCGTTTTAATATTTCACGCTCAAGTTAAGTTCTCGTATTTTTGTTTCACTGTTAGATACTTGAATCCCCTTTTTTATTTGCGAATTTTTCAACGGTGGGTCGGCCTATGCAAGTGCTAAGTTTGCAATATCTTGGAATAAGTTAGTTTCTCTGGGAACTTAAACTGCATTTTTTTCTATGTTTAAAATGACTCAAGCTTCTTTAAACCATATATATATATATATATATATATATATATATATATATATATATATATATATATATATATATACAAGTATCATTAAAAATAACAGACATCTTGTGTCTGGATATTTTTTCTAAGATCCTTTCCGTTTTTCTGATTAGGTTCTTAGTTTCAGATGGAAACTGGCTGATAAAATTGCCATAGCTTCCCAAAGCGCTAATACACTTAAACTCCACATACTCGAAGCCCTATACATTAAAACAGAAAAACCAGCTATTAACAAGAGTAACTATACTATTAGTACTAATATACTCAAATGCCTATAAATATAAATTTACATAAAACAGAATCCTTTATTTTCCCGCCTAAATAGAATATATATTCACTCCTAGGTCTATGCCTGGTTTACATTGCTCCACTGACGATGGACCTGGAAGGGCCCGAAAGCGCTTTGGGAAGCTATGGCAATTTTATCAGCCAGTTTCCGTCTGAAACTAAGAACCTAATCAGAAAAACGGAAAGGATCTTAGAAAAAAATCACCAGATACAAGATGTCCGTTATTTTTAATGATACTTGTATAAAAGAAAAGATGCTGCCAAGATACATATATATATATATATATATATATATATATATATATATATATATATATATATATATATAATATTTTCATGAAAAATTTAAAATTATTCTTACCTACAGCCACATGCGTTTAATACTTAGGCAATCTTCAGTGTCCGTAGTAACTGCCGACCTTAAGGATTCCAACCCGGTTGCAAAGTCACTATAGAGAAGGTGCACCATTTCTCGCATGACCCATTTTATAGCTGTGTCGAAGGGGATGTTATTTGGGCTTCAAATACTATGTTATTTTGAATATTTGGGCAGGGTTTACTTGTAGAGTGAATTATCTGCATTTCAAGTTGTCCTGACAAACCTTCGTCTAGAGAGAGCCTAGGCACTTAGTGTAGTGTCTAGTAGGTAAGTAAAACTCTCCAGAACTCTCTAGTAGTCTTAATATATATATATATATATATATATATATATATATATATATATATATATATATATATATATATATATATATATATACGACTCACGTGAATTCACATCCTTACACTGAACATATATAATTATAGCCCAGGTTACTAGGATTGGTGCACTCTGAGATAATTTATAAACGAGCAGTAATGCTATGACTTAAAAGCGAGATTCCGACCCCGTTTGATGTTGTTGAACCACTCGCTCGTCGATTTGGCGTTTATAGATTTAAATCCCTCCTAATTGTCATGCGAATGCTCGCCGACCGAGGGGAAAGACACCCGACTGCGAATCAGTGGCGGTTTGTAAATACCGGGTTTTGTGTAGGTAAAAATAATTAATATTTACTTAATATATATATATATATATATATATATATATATATATATAATGAAAAGGGTTGTTTGATTGAAGCGTTGCTAGTAACTAAGTAAGTTCGAAGGCAGGTGAAATGCAATGCAGAACACCGGAAAAGTGGAAGATGGAATGAATAAAGAATAAATTACAAGAGACAATATATGTGTACAAATATTAAATCAATCTGTTTATGTTTCAAATAAACTTTGAATATAAAAATAGTAAATCGAGCGACCTATTGCTAGATAGTAAAGGTCCGGAATAGTAAAATAGTTGATCATTTTTAGGGTAATGACCTCTCTACTTTAACCGACAGATCGGTTCAACTTCTGTTACTTTTTTAATTTGAATTTTAAATAAATTGATTTGAGATTTGTACAAATATACCGTCTCCTGTCATTTAATTTTGTTCATTCGAAATTCCACCTTTCCGGGTGTCTGCATAGCATTGCATTGCTCCTGCCTTCGAACACTTACTTTGATACCTATTTATATATATATATATATATATATATATATATATATATATATGTATATATATAAGTCAATGAAAGTTGATTAGACCTGCAAATGGAAGCAAATCAATATCTTCAGTTGTTCAAAACAAGGAGCAGTTTAGTTAATAAAAACATTTATTTTTCCTTCTCTTTCATTCCTTAAACCAGGCTTTTCAAAGATTAAAATCTCATCATCAGAGGAGATAAATGATTGATAAGTTGACAGAATAAAACTGTCAAAGGAAGGAAAAATAAATGTGTTTTATTAACTAAACTGCTCCTTGTTTTGAACAACTGGGGATATTGAGTTGCTTCCATTTGCAGGTCTAATCAATTTTCATTGATTTACCATATTTTTGCTATATCCAGTATATTGAGCTTTCCTTATTTCACAATAGGTCCAACTCTCTAAAAGTTTACCTTTTAGTTATAATTTTCATATATATATATATATATATATATATATATATATATATATATATATATATATATATATATATATATATATGTGCTCGCTTCTAGGTACATATAGATCTTAATTTCCCTCAATTACGTGACAGTTTCCGTGGGCCGAGTGGATATGGCTGACTCTGTGTACCGGGTTCGCTCCTCCCGACCGTCTGAAATTGTTACTTCCCTGCACTGATGAGAGCAATAAGCTTGAAACGCTAGCGTCTGTAGGTATAAATAATTTAATATTTATTTATAAATATTATATATATATATATATATATATATATATATATATATATATATATATATATATATATATATATTAGTAATACAATCTACTTATTGCAAGTAAGCGACACAGTAGTATTTTTATGTTTGTGGAAAATCATCAGTCCATTTGCTCTTCTAAGCTGTACTTACGCATTGACCGCTGTTTAAATAAATACTTAATTGTGTTTACTTTTTAACTTCACCGATTCAGACGTTATTTCATACAAATAGTAATGCGAACACTGGCTAAACATAATTTTTTTCGTCATTTTATTTGCGGTAGTTGTACCATTATATACGAATATTTGGTAAGTAAATCTTCACAATTTTAAAGTCTTTTCGCGGACGTTATCCCGATTTCTTTCTTTTTTTTTGGGGGGGGGGTGCTCCATAACTAAAGTCGCTATGAAGAAATTAGTTACGGCAGATAAACTTCAATGTCTTTGGCAATCTTCTATTATTCGTTTGGATGAATTTTAAGCTTGGTTGCTTAGACTACACATAAAGGATGTTCTTTCACAGTCGCGAGGAAGGAAACGATTGAGGAAGACATTAAGAACAGAATATCCTTCTTTTCTAACGGTCCACAGAATCGAAAGTCTCAAAATAAAACGTTAAATTGTTCCATTTTTCTTTTTTTATGAACTGCTTGTAATGACAAACGAGAACAGACGTAAGTTGAGAAAGCTGTGTTAGGCATACAATGTCGGTACGGTATTAGTGCTGCTATTTATATTGTTTAGTAAGAAAAGGAGAGTTCTCCAAAGGGGAGATAATTCAAAATAGGGAGATTTATTCATAATTGTTCACTAAACTGCTGTTCTTCTTATGTTTTAAATTCAAACTAAAGTATGATAAACCATCGAAAGATATACTTCATAATTACGCGTGAGGCAATCCATTGAAGTAGTTGTAAAACAAGCACAAGGATGCAACATTGCGGCGATTGTACAGGGGTTGGAGCTTGGTTGATAGTGAGGGACCTATTAAGTTGGCGACTTTTTTTTTCCTGTCTAAGAGAGAGAGAGAGATATAGTAGATGATGCACCAGCCCAGATGTGACAAAAATACTCCACGCATGGGCGGATGGTGGCTTTGTAGAGATACAGGATAATGTCAGATGTGAGGAGTTTACTAGCACGGTAGAGGGAGCCCACCTTATTTGCTAAAGTTTTGGCAATGTCTTCAATGTATGTGTTCCAATTCATCTTATCTGTGATGGTTAAGCCGTGAGTTTGAATGTTGAACTCTCAGGTTGGGTGTTATTTGACATGACAATCGGTGGTTGGAGAGGTTTCTTGTAGTTATTGAAGGAAAGGAGCTTTGTCTTTGAAAATATTATATATATATATATATATATATATATATATATATATATATATATATATATATATATATATATGAGTGTGTGTATAAACCCTGAATTTTGAACATTATAATATTCAACAACAAGTGAGTTTTCTGAACTTTTCATATGATTTGGTTTCTTTATCGTTTTATTAATTTGCATACACCTTAGATACATTTTTAACTGTCATTTACTGCATCGATTGCAAACAGATTTCCCGCCTGGATATCTTTTTCGTTTATGGACTACCACTCACCACATGGAACACTTTTCAATTAACCTTTTGGATATCTTTCCTGAATATGTTTTAAATTGTATGACTTGGATGAGCAGTATAGCTTTAACAAAAAAGTATGTTTTGGGCTGATATATTTGATGTTTTATATACTTTTATGTATTTATATATATATATATATATTTATATATTTTCAAAGTTTAATTTCATTACCTGCAGTAATGTTATTGCGGTAATGGTCATCTAAGGAGAAGAATTTTCTTTGAAAACTCATGAGTTAAGGACTTTAAGGTACTTTGCCTGAACATTGAATTCTAATAAAATTTGATTGGCGCCTTATTTTATTATTTCACTTTATACAATGCTATATATATATATATATATATATATATATATATATATATATATATATATATATATATATATATATATATGTATATATTTAGGCAGCATTTTTTCTTTGATACGTGTTTGATATAACATAACTGAAAGTTATTCTTTGTTCCTTTTTTGATCCAATTTTTCCAGTTGGCGGGCTAACAATCTAATGTTGTGCTCAAATATAAATAAAAACTCGCTATATTTTCAAATGTTTTCGACTCTCATGAGTTTTATTCACACTGGCGCACAGAATTAGATACTTGGCCTGCCAACTCAAAAAAAACTGATAAAAAAGGAACAAACACAAACAGTAACTGTTTCATTATTTTTAATAATATATATATATATATATATATATATATATATATATAGTTATCCACATACAGACTGTTTCGCTGTATCACAGCTCATCAGTGCGGCTTGACCAGTTACTGCCTCAAGCCAGGATTGAAACCCAACCGTCGATCTGACAGTCGGCGCTGCCACCCTCATACGACACTGACTGAATGTAAGAAATATATCAGTGTAAACATGGCAAGTGCCGGGAGCTCGAATTAGTTTTACCTAATGAGCTATATATATACAGGGTGTTTCAAAAGTCTTGGGAACATTACAAATGCGTATATCTCATGAACTATTCCAGGTAGAAAAATGAAACTGGTGCCATTTTAAAGCTTGCTTAATCAAGTTTTTGGTCATACTAATGATTTTCGTGTTATCTTTCCAGTTGCAGTAATGGCGTTCTCTAAACAAGACAAGGCATTTTGCGTCCTCCAATTTGCAAAGACTGAATCGTGGACATGTGTTCAGCGTGCATTTCGCAGGAAATTTAAAAAAGAAGCCCCTGAAAGGAAATCCATTGTCAGATGGCATGCTAAATTTGTGAAAGATGGGTGTTTGTGCCTAAGTAAGCGAACAGGTCGCCCTTCAACTTCAGAAGATGCAGTTGAGCAAGTTCGGACAGCCTTTCAGCGGAGCCCCCGTAAATCAGTGAGAAGAGCCAGCAGGGAACTTCAGCTTGCTCCAGCAACTGTCTGGCGTGTCTTAAGGAAACGACTGCAAATGGTACCTTACAAGCTCAAGTTGGTCCAAAAGTTGAAGGACACTGATAAGCCACTTCGCCGTGACTTTTGCATTGCAATGCAAGAGAAGTTGGAAGATAACGGCTTTGATGACCGGCTTGTTTTTAGCGATGAGGCGACCTTCCATCTGAATGGCAAAGTTAACAAGCATAACACTCGCATATGGGGTACTGAGAATCCTCATGAACTTCTTGAGCACGAGCGAGATTCACCAAAAGTGAACGTGTTTTGTGCAATTTCCAAGAAAGGTGTCTATGGACCGTTCTTCTTTGAAGAGGCAACTATCACTGGTGAATCCTATCTCAACATGCTGGAAGACTGGTTAATGGCTCAGTTGGAACAAGCAGAATCTGATGACTTCATTTTTCAACAAGATGGTGCACCACCACACTGGAGTCTTAGAGTAAGGCAGTTTCTTAACACAAGGCTGCCTGGTAGATGGATTGGGAGATCTGGGCGAGGTGATGACGTTCTCATGCCCTGGTCTCCTAGGTCTCCAGATCTTACCCCGTGTGACTTTTTCCTTTGGGGCTTTGTCAAGCAACAAGTCTATGTGCCGCCCCTTCCAAGAGATATTGACGAACTAAAGGCTCGAGTAACGGCAGTTGTGGGAACCATTGACGTCAAGATGCTGGAACGCGTTTGGCAGGAAATGGACTATCGACTAGATGTCTGCCGTGTGACGAATGGTGCTCATATTGAGCAACTTTGAAGATTCCCCACAAAACTTGAAACTTTAACCTTTCCAACGGTACCAATTTCATTTTTCAACTCCTAATAGTTTTTGAGTTATTAAAAATCGTTATGTTCCCAAGACTTTTGAAACACCCTGTATATATATATATATATATATATATATATATATATATATATATATATATATATATATATATATATATATATATATGGATAGTTCAAAAGGAAAACCGAAAAATATTATGTATGTATTCATCAACGTTTCGACTGTATTACAAGACTTCCTCAAGCTGCTAGTCTGAAGAAAAACACAAAACACAAGTACAGAATGTTTGAAAGCGATAGGTGGTGGCGGATGTAGGCTTAAAATTTGCAGCCGATTAGGAAAAAAATAAATTATGAGATATAAATAGATGGTGGCAGTGGCAAATTGTTGTTTTAGTTATAAAATCATTAGGTAGTGGGAGATACTACAATAATTGTGCCACTGCCACCGTCTACAAAGTGACCGAAGACACTCGAGCATGGTGTTGATGCGGTAGTTCAAACTCTCCAGTAGGTAATTCAAACTCTCCTATATAATTCATTGTACGCCAGTCGAAGTTCTTAAAAACTAAGAGGGCCTTCTTGGAGCTAATACTTGATCTCTACAGATGAGACAATAGATATTCGAATATTCCCTTAAAGTGTTCCCTTTACTTGTCAAACGTAGAGTTTTTTTAAATTGTTAAGAATATTAAATTTTCTCTCCCCAATTGACCAGTTTACACTGTTATAGTATATCTTTCTTGTGGTCTTTTTGGCTTTACCGGATTCCAGGACAATAATTCATATAGTCTGGTGGAGTATCCAGCTGAGTGCTTTTTCTTGAGGTAACATTAGTTGGAGAAGATGCGCCATTCCTCGTATGAGGCAGTGTATAGCTGTGTCAAGGGGGATCTTATTTGGGTTTCGAATAGTATGTTATTTTAAATATTTAGTCAGGATTTAATCATAGGGAGAAGTATCCTAATGCCAGGTTGTCCTGACCGAATACACTCAAGGATGGTAGGTTATTCAAACTCTATCCCCAATTGTTTCATTTTAATTCAGTCGAAGTCCTCAGAAATCTACCACTTGATGTCTATATGAGATACATAGATAATCGAATATTCTATTAAATTCTCCTTTATTTCTTAAACGTTGAGTTAGTAAAGAAGTTAAAAACATTATTTACCCCTTCCCCAATTGACGAGTTAACTATATTATAGTATATCTTTCTTGTGGCCTCTTGATCTTACCGGATTCCAGGACAAGAATTCATCAAGTCTAGTGGAGTACCCATCTGTTATTTGAGGTAACATCTATACCAATGTATAGCCGTGTCGAAGGGATCTTATTTGGGCTTCGAATACTATGTTATTTTGAATATTTAGTCAATGTTTAATTATAGGGGGAAGTATCCTAATGTCAGGTTGTCCTGACAATCCTTTGTACAAAGAGACCGAAGACACTTGACGATGGAAGGTAATTCAAGCTCTCTCCTTAATTGTTTCATTTTACTTCAGTTGAAGTTCTCAGAAATCAGAGGGCCTCCTTCCTGGGGCTAACATTTGATCTCTATATGAGATACATAGATAATCGAATATTCTATTAAATTCTCCTTTTATTTCTTAAACGTTGAGTTAGTAAAGAAGTTAAGAACATTAATTATCCTCTCCCCAATTGATCAGTTTACTATGTTATAGTATATCTTTCTTGTGGCCTCTTGGTCTTACCGGATTCCAGGACAAGAATTCATCTAGTCTGGTGGAGTATCCAGCTTAGTGTTGTTACAAGAGGCAACATCACTTGGAGAAGGTGCACTATTACCCGCATAAGCCAGTGTGGGTTAGCCACACCAAGTAGATCTTATTTGTGCTTTTGGAATATTTAGTCAGAGTGTACGTGTAGGACGAAGCATCCTCATGGTAGGTGGTCCTGACACACCCTGTACAAAGAGATTTTAGACAGTTATGGTAAGTTTCTAGTAGGCATTCAAGTTCTCTCCGGTAAGCATTCAAGTTTTCTTTTTATATGTATGTGTGTGTATACGAAATTTTGTGGATGGGCGCACATGCAAACAGTTACAGCATCAGATTGATATCTGCTTTCTTTATAACCATATCCGCCAATCTCTAAGAGACAAGCACTTCGCCATTGGCAATATCATATATCTGTGCCCCTCGGATGAGCACTTGTTAACACTGATCAAATATCGATGACATTTATCGAAAAGAAACCTGCGGGTTTCACTAACAAAAATAATCAACCAGCCTCAGATGGACAAATATCACGCGAACGTGCTGAAATTCGAAACGGCGTTGTGGACAGTTCCTCTTTGATGAGCAATGAAGATAACAAAAACAAAAAAACAAAAAAAAAAACAGTAAACAAAAGCATGTTTTTTTTTTTTAATATTTCATGTGTATAGTGCTCTATTATTTTTTTAGTTGCGTCCACGTATTTCTATGAAAAGGCTATGTCTGTCGATCCCTCCAACAGTCAGTCGTTGGTCTGTCACGCTGAATATGTTTCGAATCTTTTAGATTAGGTTTTAAAATCCGTATTTCTTGGATTAATCGAAAAAGTGGTATCGTTTTGGATGTTATTCTCACAACGTATCTTTAGGTCAAACTCGGGAATCACTCAATAAACCCTGCGGGCTTCTTCAGGTGCGTTTTGTCGATCTCTAGTATCTTTAGGTCAAACTCGGGAATCACTCAATAAACCCTGCGGGCTTCTTCAGGTGCGTTTTGTCGATCTCTAGTATCTTTAGGTCAAACTCGGGAATCACTCAATAAACCCTGCGGGCTTCTTCAGTTGCGTTTTGTCGATCTCTAGTATCTTTAGGTCAAACTCGGGAATCACTCAATAAACCCTGCGGGCTTCTTCAGTTGCGTTTTGTCGATCTCTAGTATCTTTAGGTCAAACTCGGGAATCACTCAATAAACCCTGCGGGCTTCTTCAGTTGCGTATTGTCGATCTCTAGTATCTTTAGGTCAAACTCGGGAATCACTCAATAAACCCTGCGGGCTTCTTCAGGTGCGTTTTGTCGATCTCTAGTATCTTTAGGTCAAACTCGGGAATCACTCAATAAACCCTGCGGGCTTCTTCAGTTGCGTTTTGTCGATCTCTAGTATATTTAGGTCAAACTCGGGAATCACTCAATAAACCCTGCGGGCTTCTTCAGTTGCGTTTTGTCGATCTCTAGTATCTTTAGGTCACACTCGGGAATCACTCAATAAACCCTGCGGGCTTCTTCAGGTGCGTTTTGTCGATCTCTAGTATCTTTAGGTCAAACTCGGGAATCTGCATCGAATTTAGAACCGAAGTCTTTTTTTTTAATCCACTGGGTGAGTGTCTTATCGTTTAGTTAGCCATGACTGGTTAGAAGTCTAAAATAATTCGTAATTGTATTCTCTGTATCGCCATGACTTAGGATTTAACCTTTAACCCCAGAAGACTGTCACTTAGAACCAAATATTTCTTTAAACTTAATCTTAACCGCTTAAGTTAAAAAGAAGTTTGTTCCTCACTAAACGTATAGATTGAAGTGGACGCATCTTCTTTCATATATGTATCAGTATCGTTATAATAGGAGCTGCTTTTTGATCGGAATATCGGTCTGTCACGCTTATGTTACAAAAAACATCATCGTCAGTCCGTCCAACGTAAGCTTTAAAAATACATTTAATCGGTCTTTTCCGCTTATTTATGTAAAAACATTATGTAGATACGTCAAAGGAATCTCCTTGAGATGATATATTCTTTCTTTGTTCTGCGCGGTTATTTTGAAAAACTGTTCAATCGTTTAACGCGTGGATCGAACTCGACGTATCAAATCAAAGGAGGCGCGAGACCGCTCTATCACTTAATAGACTACACGAATAGCCTATGCTGGAAATCACATGTCTTTGATTGATCATAACTCTAAAACCAATAAACCAACTTAGTTAGAACTTTGCACAAATTTTTTATTTGATAGATTCTATAAGTGTGTAGAATTTCAGCATCATTAGTCAAGGCAACCCAGAGATTCAGAAAGTTACATCATCAAATCATGTTATCGGTGTGTACGTACGTACGTATGTGCGACCCTGTATCGCATCAACTATTTGATGGATTCAACTGATTTTTGGCAGAGATAGAGGTTCTAGGGTCTAGTTGATGGCATTTTAATTTCAGTTCACCATATACCTTAGTTTTCCAGAAAATTCCAAAAAAACTTTAAAATGACCATTGTATAATAGGAGCTGCTTGTTGATCATAGCCTTACAAAAGTAGTGACATTCTATGAAAAATGCCAGTATACTGAAATCATATGCCCTTAATAGGGTTAAGATGAAAATTCATATACACTAAATGTACAAAAGCAAGGAAATTCCCAAATTTTTACACTTTTATTGTCATTAAGGGTATGACTACATATCACCCAAACCATTTCATTATCACATCACTACAGTATAAATCTCTATGCATGAGTGGATGAAGTGTGTGAGGTGCGCTGAAGAAAAATTCCTATTAATAAAATACATAGGCCTGTTGTGCTCGCATACACTTAATGACAATAAAAGTGTAAAAATTGGGGAATTTTCTTTGCTTTTGTACATTTAGTGTATATGAATTTTCATCTTAACCCCATTAAGGGCATATGATTTCAGTATACTGGCATTTATCATGGAATTTAAGATAAGTTCATGCATTTCTATAAGAGGCTCTGTATCACGTGTTGACCCATTCTTTCTCCAAATGCGAAAGATGTTGTAGAAAAAAATAAAGAATAGAAACGGAAAAGGGTTTCATAGTCTACAATTTATTTAGAGATATACTTTTTAGGCAGCAAGCCTTTTAACCCCTTATTTCTCCTATTTGGGCTCTTGAAAAGCATACTTTTTGGCTAGCTGTTTGGAGTCCAGGGGATTGAACGCTAGTGGTGCGGTTAATTTCACGCTTGGTTTGTTTTGAAGTGATTCTACCTTTCTCTCTTTTTTATTATTTGGATCAGCTCATTATATCAAGTGGCTTCATGCTTTGTCTTAAGCGACTTCCATAAAAAACGACATTTCTATTAGAATATGAAAAGAATCCGTGATTCACTGCTGTCTAACCAATACAAAAAGCGCGACGTTTGCTCACTTTAACTGCAAGTTTCGTTCTTAATTCGTCCAATCCTTTCTCAATCGCTGATGTGTTTGTGCAATTGTTGTCACTACCCTCTTCCTCAATAGACATAGCTGAAAATAAAAGCAACCACATATGCTTATACTTTTATTCTCGACTTAACCATTAAATTATAAAAACAATCACAGTCGCATCTAAAACGCGAGGCCTACGAACACCATTGCCTTACATCCCGCTACCACCTTAATTATTATTGTTATTTACTGTCCTGCTTTTCCTAGTATATCTCTCCGTCTGTTGGGCCATGTATATGTTCCAAATATTATCTGATGGGCATGTATATGTTTCAAATAGTATCTGATGGGTCATGTATATATTTCACATAGTATCTAATGGATCGTGTATATGTTTGAAATAGTATCTAATGGGGCAGGTATATGTTTCAAATAATATCTAATGAGTCATGTATATGTTTCAAATAGTATCTAATGGGTGATGTATATGTTTACAATAGTATCTGATGGGTCATGTATATGTTTCAAATAGTATCTGATGGTCATGTATATGTTTAAAATACTATCAAATGAGTCATGTATATGTTTCAAATAGTATCTAATGGGTCATGTATATGTTTCAAATAGTATCTAATGGGTCATGTATATCTTTCAAATAGTATCTAATGGGTCATGTATATGTTTCAAATAGTATCTAATGGGTCAAGTATATGTTTCAAATAGAATCTAATGGGTCATGTATATGTTTCAAATAGTATCTAATGGGGCATGTATATGTTTCAAATAGTATCTAATGGGTAATGTATGTTTCAAATAGTATCTAATGGGTCATGTATATGTTTCAAATAGTATCTAATGGGTCAAGTATATGTTTCAAATAGAATCTAATGGGTCATGTATATGTTTCAAATAGTATCTAATGGGGCATGTATATGTTTCAAATAGTATCTAATGGGTAATGTATGTTTCAAATAGTATCTAATGGGTCATGTATATGTTTCAAATAGTATCTAATGGGGCATGTATATGTTTCAAATAGTATCTAATGGGTAATGTATATGTTTCAAATAGTATGTAATGGGTCATGTATATGTTTCAAATAGTATCTAATGGGTCATGTATATGTTTCAAATAGTATCTAATGGGTCATGTATATGTTTCAAATAGTATCTAATGGGGCATGTATATGTTTCAAATAGAATCTAATGGGTCATGTATATGTTTCAAATAGTATCTAATGGGGCATGTATATGTTTCAAATAGTATCTAATGGGTAATGTATGTTTCAAATAGTATCTAATGGGTAATGTATATGTTTACAATAGTATCTAATGGGTCATGTATATGTTTGAAATAGTATCTAATGGGTGATGTATATGTTTACAATAGTATCTGATGGGTCATGTATATGTTTCAAATAGTATCTGATGGTCATGTATATGTTTAAAATACTATCAAATGAGTCATGTATATGTTTCAAACAGTATCTAATGGGGCATGTATATGTTTCAAATAGTATCTAATGGGTCATGTATATGTTTCAAATAGTATCTAATGGGGCATGTATATATTTCAAATAGTATGTAATGGGCCATGTATATGTTTCAAATAGTATCTAATGGGTCATGTATATGTTTCAAATAGTATCTAATGGGTGATGTATATGTTTCAAATAGTATCTAATGGGGCATGTATATATTTCAAATAGTATGTAATGGGCCATGTATATGTTTCAAATAGTATCTAATGGGTCATGTATATGTTTGAAATAGTATCTAATGGGTGATGTATATGTTTACAATAGTATCTGATGGGTCATGTATATGTTTCAAATAGTATCTGATGGTCATGTATATGTTTAAAATACTATCAAATGAGTCATGTATATGTTTCAAACAGTATCTAATGGGGCATGTATATGTTTCAAATAGTATCTAATGGGTCATGTATATGTTTCAAATAGTATCTAATGGGGCATGTATATATTTCAAATAGTATGTAATGGGCCATGTATATGTTTCAAATAGTATCTAATGGGTCATGTA
>OY744548.1:9240316-9252816 GCA_963556195.1 Sepiola atlantica
AGGAGAGTATACATATAAATAAACGACGTAAATAATAAAGGAAAGGAAAATACGTACGTATAGAATCAAAGGTAAAATGTACCAGTGTTTACCCAACGAGGTCATACAAATGTACCAGTGTTTACCCAACGAGGTCATACAAATGTACCAGTGTTTACCCAACGAGGTCATACAAATGTACCAGTGTTTACCCAACGAGGTCATACAAATGTACCAGTGTTTACCCAACGAGGTCATACAAATGTACCAGTGTTTACCCAACGAGGTCATACAAATGTACCAGTGTTTACCCAACGAGGTCATACAAATGTACCAGTGTTTACCCAACGAGGTCATACAAATGTACCAGTGTTTACCCAACGAGGTCATACAAATGTACCAGTGTTTACCCAACGAGGTCATACAAATGTACCAGTGTTTACCCAACGAGGTCATACAAATGTACCAGTGTTTACCCAACGAGGTCATACAAATGTACCAGTGTTTACCCAACGAGGTCATACAAATGTACCAGTGTTTACCCAACGAGGTCATACAAATGTACCAGTGTTTACCCAACGAGGTCATACAAATGTACCAGTGTTTACCCAACGAGGTCATACAAATGTACCAGTATTTACCCAACGAGGTCATACAAATGTACCAGTATTTACCCAACGAGGTCATACAAATGTACCAGTGTTTACCCAACGAGGTCATACAAATGTACCAGTATTTACCCAACGAGGTCATACAAATGTACCAGTGTTTACCCAACGAGGTCATACGGCGTCTAATTAACTCATACATACGAGTGTATTTATTATTTTCTAGCATCGTTTCTTAAATAAAGGTTTCGAAATTCCGTACAGGTTCCGTAGTCTGAGATGAAGATTCCTAAATTCGATGAAATTCAACCAAAAAAAGAACGAAGGTTGAATAGATCGAAACCTTCTGAAAAAGATAACCAAGACATATTTCGAAAATTTTTAGATGAGGATCGATAATTTGGATTATTATGACAACTGTTCTCATCTTAGTTGTCATTCTCACAACGTTTACTTAATCCACGGGGGTAACAGACTCTCATTCCGTAAGCCATGATTAGAAAAACGTTATAAGTAATTCGTAATTATATTTTTAGTATCGCCCGTACTGGAGATTGAACGTTAAACCTACACATGACTGACCGTTAAAACTGATTACCCCTTAACGCTTTTATCCGTTTCGCCACGGGTGCTGCAGGATGGATTCAATAAAGAGTTATGTTCGAAATTCAGTACATATTCTCAAGTTTTACATAAAAATTCCCGCGATCGACAATACGAAATTGCAGAAGGCCAGATGTTACATCGGCCGAAACGTTGTTAAAATAACACCTAGGATTAAAAAAGTAGTCAGAATAATCAAATAATACAGAATATGGGGTATCTTTTACTTTACTCAGCAGACTAAAAACGCTAAAAAAATCAAATATACAACAAATAAAAGTAACTGTAGGCGATAAAAGTTATTTTCAAACTTACCTGTGGCATTTGTTTGTATTTTTAACCCGTTCGAAATGCTATTTATTAGAAATTAAATTATTCGTCACACCAACACCGCACAAATCCAAGATGGCGATCGTGGGGGGGGGGGGGTGTAAGAGAATCAGGACTGGCCGCCATTTTCTTTTTGTGCAAAAAAAAAACAAGAATTTTTTTTTTTTACATCTAAAAAAAAAATATGTATACTACGTAAAAATACAAATAAATGTCATAGCTACGTAGGAAAATATCTATTCTCGACGTAGGTCGCCTTTACTTGTTGCATATTTATGTTTTTAATCACTTTCTCGTTCGTTTTTTTGACCCCGTTCACGAGTCTGCGGAGTAAAGTAAAAGATACCCCAGAATGCTAATAGTAGTTCTAATAAAATATATTCGTTTTTATTTCTTGAATGTAATTCTTGATTTGCAAATAAATAATTCAACAACAAAAAGAAATATGCGATGAGGTCAAGAGCCGTTATTTATGATTTGTATCTGCAGATGTTGTCGCAGACATCTTTAGATAAAGAATGAAACGTTCAGCTTTAACATATTGTTCAGCCGAAGAAACCATTTTTCTCGCCTTAGATTTTCAAATAAAAGAAATCGCGGAACAATGCGCAAGTCGAATATATTTGCTTTTTATTGAATCTATTAAACTAGCATCAGGTGATCGCTTCAATTGTAAAGGCGTTCTCGACAATTGTGAATTCATTAGAAATGGCTTCTGAGGCAAGAATAGGGTGAAAAGTCGACGCAGGTATATATAACATGGAGAATACCATATCTCCAATTTGTCGTATTTGGATTATTGGTACTACGCTTCCAGACTTGGATGTTATTTCCATGATGTTTCGACCAATGTAAACATCGATATTCTTCAGAAGCATTTTCTTGAACTCGGAATTCTTCATATCGAAACATTTTTTTTTAATTATTATTATTATTGTTATTATTATTAGTAGTATTATTACTACTACTACTACTATTATTTATTTATTTATTTATTTATTTATTTACTCACTCACTAGGAGTTCTCACAACGGTCATCAGTGATTGCTCACCGACAACCGGTGGTATTCCCTGGAGTGTGAATGACAACAAGTCTTCCCAGATTTCCAGTATTCTCGGCTTCTTTTCGATAGCCACCGCAAATAATCTTGCAGTATCACAACAGCCGTTTACCATTGATTTCTCACTGGTAAGGACCATTGGTCTTCTCTGGGATTTGGGTGGCAATAAGTCTCCCCAAGGTCCCACCAGTCTCTGCACTTCCAGTGGAGGTTTGGTTTGTGCTGTCCCTCCTCGGTCTTCTCATCGTCCTTGACCCTATGCAAATATGTGTGTGGTGTCCGCCTAGGCTGGTACCATTTTTTTTTAAATTTTCAATTAAAACATTTTTTTAAATATTTTTAATTTTTTTTGGGGGGGGGGGCTGATTATTTTTTATATTTTTTTTATTTATTGTTTTTTTTTGGTGGGGGGGCTGATGATGTTACTTGCTATTATTATTATTATTATTATTATTATTTATTATTATCGAACATTTATTAAAATAAAACTACTATCGAACATTACTATTATCGAACATTTATCATAATAAAAAATCATATATAAAAAATAAAAAAAATAATATTATAATAGAAAATGGCGTAGCTTAAATAAAACGACATTTTAAAAATCCTTTTCAAAGAAAATTTGATCACAAAATTGAATAAACCGCAATATATGTCCGTATCTTCGTGAATAACTCAGCAATTTTAACTTTGTTAATAGATAAATGAAAATAGAATGAATTAGTGCGTAAATCTTTGGAAATTTAAAGGGATTCAAAATGTCTAATAACTCTCACGTATGAAGAAATTAAGATTTTAAATACTATTTACATCAAATAATTTTTTAGAGTCAAACACTATTAATTAATAAGCTAATGAAGCAGAATATATCGTAATAGATGATTTTTTTTTGGGGGGGGGGCTGATGATGTTACTTGCTATTATTATTATTATTATTTATTATTATTATCGAACATTTATTAAAATAAAACTACTATCGAACATTACTATTATCGAACATTTATCATAATAAAAAATAATATATAAAAATTTTAAAAAATAATATTATAATTAAAATGGCGTAGCTTAAATAAAACGACATTTTAAAAATCGTTTTCAGAGAAAGCTTCATCACAAAATTGAATAAACCGCAATATATGTCCGTATTTTTGTGAATAACTCAGCAATTTTGTAAATAGATAAATAAAAATAGAATAAATTAACTTTTTCGAAAATTTAAAAGGTTTTTGGAGTATTTTACATTCTTTAAAATGTTTAATAACTCTCACGTATGAAGAAATTAAGATTTAAATACTATTTGTATCAAATAAATTTATAGAGTCAAAAACTATAAATTAATAAGCTAATGAGCAGAATATACCGTAAATAGATGATTTTGAAAGCAAAAATCCGTTTATTGTCTATAGTAATTTGGTAAAAAAAAACAACATATAATTAAAAAAGGGAAACAAATTAAATCAAAAATGCATCCGTGTAACGTCGGGTAGGAAGGCCTAGTGTTAAATAACAAAAGCGTTTCTTCATTACATAGCCTCGTTTTAAGATCATTCATTGTCAGTAAGGGAAAAAAAGCATTTCTTTAGCGCTAAGTATGTGAATCAGCAAGCGTCTATTGTGTTAGGCATGTTGGATCAGTCGTTAGAGCAACTGACTTAGAATAATCCACTTTCACTTAAGACGTCGAATTTGCAAGTTCAAATCACAACCGCAACGTCAAATTTATTTATTCTTTATGTAGTTGTTAAGATGTGACCTAATGTATTAGTTTACAAAAAGACTTGAAAATTAAGTAAATAGTATTTACCCGCCCCCCCCCCTTTTACGTTTACAGAAAATATTGAACAAACTTAAAACATCGTGAATAACCTCAATAAAGCCGAACGCAAAATAATTACGAAAGATCTTTAACACAACATTCCCCGAAAGAAAGAAATTTAACAAATTTAACAAAATACTTAGAGATCAAGCCGCAGCAAAGTACAAATAAAATATTTCCTTTAAAGAGCCCTAGGATATCAATTTAACTTATATCGGAATCAGGTGTACGCCCAAGGAAGGGGTCTCTTAATTTCTTCCAACTATCTGAATTAAAATATGAAGAATGTGGACAATGTAATGCCTCCGGTGTGTTCGAGGTATTTATCCAAGTGTTTGTCAAGCAATATTTAAAAAAAATCAGCAGCATAGATTATAAATATCTACAGATCCTTCGGTAGAGAAATTGTATTTAACGATATGTATTTTGAAAATTAACTATTTCATATCGTCTATTATCAAGATAGGCAGCGCGTGGGTAGAGAATAAAAAAGAAATCCTGAGCACGTGTGGGTTTTGTTGACTGTAAATCAGATGTCGAATATGAAAAGACGGTATGGACATGTGGTGGACAAAGACATTTCATTTATTAGTAGAGTGTCAACGACAACCTATAAAGAGAGTAAATGTGACAGAATTAAACATACAATCACATTGTTCCCATACATATAAAATGCACAACTTATTTCGTTTCATGTTAGGCACAGGGAGGAAGAAATGAAGGGTCGTTGTAGTTGTGGTAGAAAACAGGTCCTTCGTTTTTATTTCAAGACTTCCTAAAGAGGATTGATTTGAAGAAATACCATACATTGTGTACAGTAAGATACGATACTATTTAATAAATGTACAATCATATATTTTCTAGTTTAGTAAAAAAAAATATTTAACAGACAATTATTTTTTAGTCGTATAATTTTATTAGGCTACTTCGCCCCTTTCTTTATCGCTGTCTGCGAGAGAGTGTTCTTATTCACTTGTCTAGACTTATACAATTGTGTGTAAAAAAAACAAATACAATATCTATTTAACGCTACATAAATAGTTTGGATTATTAAAATAATTAAAGTTTACTCATTTATTTATTTTTATCGCTTGTGTTTGAATTCATGGAAGCATTTCACAAGGTCATATGATTTGGCAGCGTCACCATAAGTTTCTTTTATCTCATCAAAAGTCTCCTTTGGTGTGTGTCCTTTCAAATACAAAGAATCATCATCTCATAATATTATCCGGGAATCTTTTACGACGCTCAGCAGAGTCGCGAACGGGGTTCAAAAAAAAAGAACGAAAAAGGGTTTAAAACATAAATTTGCAACAAGTAAAGTGGACCTACGTCGAGAATAGATATTTTTCTACTTACCTATGTATTTTGTTTGTAGTTTTACGTAGTATAAATGGGTTTTTATTAGATGTAAAAAAAAAATTCTTGTTTTTTTTAACATCGAATTTGGCAACACAGAAAATGGCGCCTGTCCTCTATGTTATTAGATTCCCTTCCACTATGCGGCCATCTTGGATTTGTGCGATTTTCGTATGCCAATACTTTAATTTCTAATAAATAGCAATTTAAACGGGTTAAAAATCTTTTTAATAGTTGGAAATGACACAGGCAAGTTTGAAAATAACTTTTACAGCCTACAGTTACTTTTATTTGTTGAATATTTGTTTTTTGAGCGTTTTTAGTCTGCTGAGCGTCGTAAAACATACCTATTCTCCTATAATCTAACTACGAAACCTTCTATCAAAGTGTAGTATCTGTTCCGATGGATACTGCACGCCTGTCCTGTGCAGTTCTAGGAGGTCCACCCTCCCAGCCTTTGCCTCCCCTCTTTGGGGAGGAGTAAGTTTATTGCTTACTGTCTGAGGCGCCCCTACCGGGGAATGCCGACGGGGCTGCCCAGGCAATTTTTAAATGGCCAGAGTGCTCACCTCTCGATCGCTGGCTTTTCAAACCCCACTTTCTCGACCCGATCTTGGGTCACATCTTACTTGTGGGAGTAAGATAAAACTGGCCTTGTGCCTAACTCCTGGGGAGGAGTAAATAAAACCTTCTTTAACTGCGAACCTGTGGAAGCAGCAGCAGCAGCGAGATTCAAGCAGCAGCGGCAGGCAAGGGACCAGCTTTTGTGACGTCACAGCTGCTACTACTATTAACCTTAAATCAGTCTTTCATTTTTCCTGCAAGCATTTCTCGTCTCTCTGTCGGTCTAACGTACTCGGTTTATCAACCGAACTTCGTGAATAAAATTGTATTTATTTATATTTGTACGAAATGCTTTTGTCATTTTTATGTCAAAATGCTTTTACTCTACAACATTTCATCGTATTATCCCTTATGTTTCAGTGGCTTTTCGGCCATGAACAATGGTGAATTCTTGATGAAATACAAATTTGGCAAAGCATTTTCAGGGAATGTCCATTGTCTTTAGAGTGAGACAATAGGACGTCAACAAACTCAAGATTGTCTTTCGTCAATTGCTTATTTCGATGCAATGAACTTTGCCAAAATGTGTAACTGCAGTAAGTCAAGGAAATTGCATGCACCTTTACACTTTATCTCATCCGGTAGCACATGCTTCACTCTCGTATTTGCTTGAATCATTACATTCACTTTCAATCTAATTTGTATTTCTGTTTTATATATATATATATATATATATATATATATATATATATATATATATATATATATATATATATATATATGTATATATATGTGTGTGTGTGTGTGTGTGTGTGTGTATGTGTGTATCGGGGCAGCATTTTCTTCTCTATGGCACGTATTTAAATTTTCCCGCCAAAATTAACTATAAACTTACTCCAGGTCTTTACCTGATTGACATTATTCCACTGAAGATGGACCCAGATGGGTCAGAAAGTAATTTGGACCTAAAAGAAAATTACGGCATATGTATATATATATATATATATATATATATATATATATATATATATGTGTGTGTGTGGGTGGGTGTGTGTGTGTGTGTGTATACTCTAAAAAAAATTAAAATATCATTCGTATTTGAAAAGTCAGCCCTAAATTCCTATTCCTCTTACATATCGGTATTTCATCCGGATCGCTTTTTTTAATTACTGGCAATTTACAAATCGGTTTCCCCTAAATAATCACACGTGATTTTTTTTGTGCCAACCAGCGTTCGGTATTCCCCTGTCTCTCCCCTTTGATCTGTAACTGCGTTTCACGCAGATATTTCTTTATTCATAGATTCTTTGGCGCCACGATTCCTACAAAGACGACTCAATATTTTGCGTCATAAAAAAAAAACAAAGATTTTATTTCAATTTTTTTATTTCAATTTTTATTGGTTCCACGCTTTCAAAGATCGGTTGATTTTTTTTTTTCATGTTTTGTTTTCACGAGAGAAAATATCGACGTTTCCACTTTGAAACGGATAATCGATATTTGTTTCGTTTGTTTTTTAAATGCTAAATGTTTTTGTATGAACTTGTTCAGGTTTTGCTAACAAAGTGTCAAGGAAAATCAATGTTCTCTTTGCTGTTGTTAAATACCAGTGAAAGCTATAACCGAAAACTAAACAACCAGGTCCTCTGACAATAAATTCACATTTTTAAACTATAAAAACCGGAAAATGAAATGTTTATAACTTTTTTGTGATTTCAAACAGTCAAAGTTCACCTTTTGTTAGCCTCAGTATTATATAGTGATTGCTATCGAGACAGAAACTTAAACAACTAATAATTGACGAACTAATGTTTCGGAATATTTTAGATAGGGATACACAATGTATATTATTTTTATTATTTGACATATTGTTCTCATTTTTTTATGTTATTCTTTCACCATTTCGGCCGATGTAACTTCCGGACTTCTTCAGTGGCATCTATTTACATATAATTAAAATGTTGACTCATGTGTTGAAAAAAATCATGGTTAAAATCACAATCGAGTTATAACAAAATATTCAAGCAATGATAGTTATAATTTTTGCATTTATCCGTCTCCCACAGCCCCCTAGAGAAAGAGCACTCTGACCTACAAAAAAATGCCTGAACAGCCTCGTCAGTATTCCGCGGTAAGGGCGCCTCAGACGATTAGCAATAAACTAACCCCTTCTCAAAGGGTTAGAAGGAAAAGCCTGGGAGAGTGAACCTCCTAGAACTGCACAGGACAGACCCACAGACCGGCGGAATCAAGGCCCGAAGGCCGAGACATTACCGGTCTACAGAGTGTAAAATCCACCGGAACAGATACTACACTCTGATCATAGCCAAATGACCAAGTTCATTTATCTTACAATTGTATACATTTCTTTGAAGTAAACATTTTTTTTTTTTAAATGCTTACGAGGAATATTTAATGGCAACTTGCAAATACTCAATATAATGTGAGGATCGAATGTTACTGGACTAATCCAGGGTAAAGAGTGGCGCCGTCCCCTACATTTTATTTACCTCCCAGGAGGTTAGGCACAAGGCCAGTTTTATCTTACTCCCACATGTAAGATGTGACCCAAGCTCGGGTCGGGAAAGTGGGGTTTAAAAAGCCAGCGCCCGAGAAGCTGAGCACTCTGGTCATTAAAAATTGCCTGGGCAGCCCCATCGGCATTCCCCGGTAGGGGCGCCTCAGGCAGTAAGCAATAAACTTACTCCTCCCCAAAGAGGGGAGACCTCCTAGAACTGCACAGGACAGACCCATAGACCGGCGTAAATCAAACCCCGAAGGCCAAGACGATACCAGTCCATGGGGTGAAGTATCCATCGGAACAGATACTACACTTTGATCTCGACCAAAAGGCCGAGCCGGCGCCGTCCCCTACACTATTTATCTACCTCCCACAAGGTAAAATGTGACACAAGGTCGGGAAAGTGGGATTAGATAAGCCAAGGCTCGAGGTGAGTATTCTGACCATTTAAAAATTGCCTGGGCAGCCCCGTCGGCATTCCCGGTAGGGCGCCTCAGGCAGTAAGCAATAAACTTACTCCTCCCCAAAGAGGGGAGGCGAAGCCTGGGAGGGTGCACCTCCTAGAACTGCACAGGACCAGACAACCCCCAATAGACCGGCGTAAACCCGTGGTGAACAAACCAATGAAAACTCATACTTTGGGTCACCCTTGACTACGATTGATCCATCCACGTGCCTCAGACTGTTTTCATATTCACAACGTTTCGATACAAATGATCTAGCTTTCTTCGTGTGCCTCTTGTTGTAGTCAGCAGATTTTCTGGGTATTTTGAATATAATCTTTTATACGATCCGCTGATCCAGACTGATCTCATTCCGCGTTTTATATATCTCGTATAAGTCATTTGATTAAAGACTAAAATAATGCGTTATAGACAATACTTCATGTATCAAAATTCCTTGAGGATTGATAATTTCTATTATTCGAACTACTATTTTCATGTTCGTTTTTATATTAACAATGTTTCGGCCGATGTCACCTCCAATATCATTTGGGTGTTAAATATAAAACTGAATTCTTTATTCAATCCACTGTATTTATTTCTTTATATAGTTAGAGTTAGGGTTATGGGTTAGGGTTAGGTTTAGGGTTAGGGTAAGGGGTATGGGTTAGGGTTATGGTTTAGGGTAAGGGTAAGGGTTACGGGTTAGGGTTACGGGTAGGGTTAGGGTTACGGGTTAGTGTTACGGGTAGGGTAAGGATTATGGGTTAGGGTTAAGGCTAGGGTTAGGGGTTACGGGTAGGGTTAGGGTTAGGGGTTATGGGTTATGGGTTAGGGTTGTGGATCAGGGTTATGGGTTAGGGTAAAGGTTATGGGTTATGGGTTAGGGATAGGGCTAGGTCTATGGTTAGGGTTAGGGTTAGGGTCGGGGTTAGGGTTAGGGTTGGGGTTAGGGTTAGGGTAAAGGTTATGGGTTATGGGTTAGGGTTAGGGTAAGGGTAATAGGTTAGGGTTAGGGTAAGGTAAAACGTTAGGGTTAGGGTAAGGGGTAGGGTTAAGGTTAGGATTAGGGTTAAGCTTATGTTTAGGAGTTAGGGGTTAGATTTAGGGTTAGGGGTTAGGGGTAGGGTAAGTGTTAGGTTTAGGGTTAGGGGTTAGGGTTAGGGTTAGGGGTTTAGGGTGAGGGTTATGGTTATGGTTAGGGTTAGGGTTAGTGTTAGGGTTAAGGTAAGTATTAGGTTTAGGGTTAGGGGTAGGGTTAGGATAAGTGTTAGGTTTAGGTTTAGGGTTAGGGTTAGGGTTAGTGGTTAGAGGTTAGGGGTTAGGGTTTGGGTAAGGATTAGGATTAGGATTAGGGTTAGGGTTAGAGTTAATTTTCTTGTAATCTCAGTTATGTTCGTCCGTAATGAGAATTGAAACTGCAATCTTCAGAAGTCCATCGCTATTGGAAACTTATGCTTTCTAGATGATTCCAACATTGAGATTTTTTTTAAAACTGAAACTTAATGTTTTCTATACGATAAGTGTACATGGTCCGTGAAAAAATGACGGAAAATATTCTCTGCGAGTGTTCGCACTAGTATTCCTTTACAATGATAGAATTATTTTTATTATTTAAACAACTATTTTCATGTTGGTTGTTTTCAGCCAATAAAACCTTCAAGCTTATTCTGGTCCATGTTTCTGCACTTGAAAAACTCATATTCGGACTTGGACATCAGAATATGAAATTCAGAATCTTTGATTAAATCAACAGGAAGATAGTGTCATCATTTCGTCAGTCATATTTGCTGATGAAGTTTTAATACTTTGCTAATGTTAGATACTATCGCCTGTAGTAGAGATTGAACCCCGCACTTTGTAGATAATTCTCCACCGGTTAACACCTGAGAACCGCAGAATTGCTTGCCGCGTCGAGAGATTGACGCGAAAGATTGTGAAAAGAGAGAGCCCCGTTGTCTTCAATGAAGCTTGCATAAACAATGACTAGCTGCCGAACTACACACACACACACACACACACATATATATATATATATATATATATATATATATATATATATATATATATATATATATATATATAATGAAAAGTTTTATCTATACAAACATAGCATGGCGACACACGTAGGTACATGTTTCAGTTGAAGCTTTAAAAAAGCATCAACCTCCTCAAAGCGAGAAAAGCATATCAGTTCTTAATGCTTTCATTAAATCAAATGTTCTTTATTTGATGATGCCAAGGAGTATTTTTTTTTCAAAAAGTAATGTCTTCAAAGGGTAATGTTTCCTGGGAGTAATGTCCTCTGAGAGTAATCTCGGCAGATATTCCTACCTACCTCGGACCCTAGTCGAGCTCTGAAGATCTAGGAACGATCGCATGGAACACCAGACCAATCTAGGTTGTCTCAACGGAGAACACCCATTTACATGCCCAACCCATGACGTGTCTGTGCTGAACAACATCAACAGCTACAGCAAAAATCATTAGTATTAATAGTAGTAGTAGTAGTAGTAGTAGTAGTAGTAGTAGTAGTAGTAGTAACAGTAGTAGCAGTAGTAGTAGTGTCAGTATTTTCAAAAGGTAATGTTTTCAAAGAGTAATGTTTCCTGTGGGTAATGTTCTCTGATTGTAATCCCGGCAGATATGCTTACCTCCATCGGATCCTAGTCTAGCTCTGAAGATATAGGAACGGATCTCATGGGACACCAGACCAATCGAGGTAGTCTAAACAGAGAACATCCATTAACATACCCAACCGAACACATGACGTGTATGTGATTAACAGCAACAACAGCTACAGCAAAAATCATTAGTAGTAGTAGTGGTAGTAGTAGTAGTAGTAGTAGTAGTAGTAGTAGTAGTAGCAGTAGTAGCGGTAGTAGTAGTTTCAGAACTACCTTCACGTTTTCTTCTGTTAATTAATGTTATCGTTACCTTACACGTGTTGCTTAATTAGATCCAGCTAGTAGCCATGAACACAATAGAAACACTCCAGTTTTATTTGCTAACTTCGCTGAATACATATTACGCCTAAGTTCTGTGAGTCTCGTCAAAAAATGTGGACCAATGCAGAATCCGAAAGAATTGACAGGTACTTTGAACTTTTCAGTGAGTAACTTTATCCGCTGCTGGCCTGATTGAATATTGACAACGTCTGTCAATCGCCCTTTGAAGTTCGACTTCGGCTGACGAATCGGACTGGACGTCATT
>OY744548.1:9257816-9287816 GCA_963556195.1 Sepiola atlantica
AAATATAGAATACAAAAAGATTCAGGGAGCAAACCCCTTAATTAACGCAACTTTAGTATAATATATATATATATATATATATATATATATATATATATATATATATATATATATATATATGAGTATTTAGGGAAACAAACCTTAATTAACACAACTTTAGTATGATATAAATATATATATATATATATATATATATATATGTGTATATCTATATATATATATATATATATATATATATATATATATATATATATATAAAATATGAAACTTAAATTATACTTTTAGAGGATAGAACCTATAGTGAAATAGGTTAACCTCAATATACGAGCAATTATAGGAGCTTTCATTTTATCTTTATATATATGTATATATATATATATATATTTATATATATATATATGTATATATATGTATATATGTATATATATACAAGGTGAGTCAAAAGTAGGTGGACAGTAAAAAACATTTGTTTGTCGAAGCGTAAGAGGCAGACTTCAAAGCTGTGTAAATCAAGAATGAAAACAGTTTTAACACTTGCGTTAATAAATAACATTTAATTTTCATTCATATAATTGTCTTATTACACGTAATTGTACGTATAAGTGATCTCTAAATAAATGTTTTTACTGTCCACCTACTTTTGGCTCACTCTATATATATTCCATTTGATAAGTTTATAATTCTTAAATTCTAACGGCTATTGTATATATATACGGGATGCTATATAAAAAACTAATATCCAAATACGAAGCGGTGAAAAAAAGTATTTTACAGTAAAATCCTTGTTTTTTTTAGTATGAAATTGAAAGAAATAGTTTGTGATATTGGCCCCTTTTACTTTCAGACGCACCTGATGTTTTCGATAATCCTGTTGAGGGAAATCTGATGTTTATTAAGATGTTATTGCTTAAATTCTGTTCTTTCTTCTGTAATATTAGATAGATTGCTATTTCATGGACAGACATCGTATACAAATTTCATTCGGATCAAAAAGTGACATTTACGATTTTAGATAATCCTGAAAACACTTTTTTTTGCTGCTTGTTATTTTTACCAACATAAAAATAACGCTCGATCCTTATAATTCCTCCTGTCACTCAACTTCACGGTTAAAGAATCTATATAATCCACGCTTTTGTCCAGCCGATTATATTTTAGATGGTTTTATTTTTTATATATCTGCGATGAAAGTTCCTTAATATCACCGGACTGAGTGGATGAACTCTATTTTGTCTGCAGACATGTCTTGTACAATGTACTTTACAAAGATTGAATATATACATCTCAGGCTAACCAATATTTGGAATCAGTTTTTGTAAAATAAGTTTCGTTCTATTAAACAATATAACAAAAGAAAGAAATTATTCTATTATTCTCTAATAAAAATATAGGTTGATAGTATTTATCTTTCTCCCACAACGGTAAGATGTGACACAAGGTCGGGAGAGTGGGATTTGAAAAGCCAGTGCCCTCGAGAAGGGAGAGCACTCTGGCAGCCTCGTCGACATTCCCCGGTAGGCGCGCCTCAGGCGATTAGCAATAAACTAACCCCTTCTCAAAGGGTGAGAAGGCAAAACCTGGGAAGGTGGACCTCCTAGAACTGCACAGGACAACCCCACAGACTGGCGGAATCAAGCCCGGAAGGCCAAGATGATACCGATTTATGGGGTGTAGTATCCATCGGAACAGATACTACACTGGATATCCTGATAGTTTAATCTATACACTACAAAGGTGGTCCCAGGTGAAAGCTTGTTAGGCTGTGTAAGTTGATAAGGTTTGTAGGGTCCAGAGTCATCTTTTTTTAACCAAAAGTTGCGTCTCAGTTACTAGAGATAATAGAAAGCGTGTCACTACGAAAACGCTATTGAGAGGAAGCATTACACACCCAGTGACTTATTCATATTGGGTTTCACTTGTAAATGACGTCAGTATAAGTGGTAGGTTTTGTACTTGACAGACGTTTAAGCGATTCTGGTGTTGAAGCCACGCTTTGAAAACGTTTGAAAGTGTGAAGTCACCCTTTAGGTATCATTACTCCCAGTCCCACTATGAGCAAAGTGGTAGTACCTGTCAGGATTCCATTTACGGGTGAACAAGAATATGCTATTGATGAGGCACGAATATTTTTAGGAGATTCGAAAATTCAACTTGTCCAGGCTTTTTCTACATGTTTCTGAAATGTACGTAAAAACCAATTGCCAACATAAATCACTAACGAATATAACATAAAGGACAGTCTTATACTAGTTTACAGCAATTAGTAATGTTGACATTTTTAATTTTCTAATAATTTTAATTGACGCCTTTATCCGCTGCGCAATTCTGATGTTTATTATGTGCTTGGCGAAATCGCGATTCCTCATTTTAGTGTAGTATAACTGTCACGTGACAAATGGTGGAAAAACGATGTTCTTTCGCGTGAAAAACTAAACGAATTCGAAAAAAGAGGGAGCCACGTTTTGTCGAATATAAAGAAAACGCGCATATGATTTCCTTTCTATAAGGAATACAGATTTCGATTGACTTTCTTTTTTTTAATTCATAAATAAAAGCGAATATAATTCAATATTTGCTGATATTGTTTTTAATCGATAGATTAGATCAAAGTGGGTGAAACTTGTGTAAGGCGCGATGCACTTTGAATTCATATGATTTGATGAATACGCGAGTCAAAATCGAACAAAAGCAGAATGCGAATTGATTGAAAAGGCACACGAGTTTCGGCAGAAGAAAGCGTTAGATGTTAACTTTTGTCTGAATACAAAATAACCTATTAGATTAGGAACATATATAATACAAATAACACATAGTTCAATCGACAATACGCAATTGTTCCTTGCAACAAAGCTTATTAACATTTTATGTATGATACGTGTAAAAATACACAATACCAGAAACCATTTAGATGCGGCCATTCAATCTACGCTGTTAACGAGGACAATCCTATTCCAAACGCCAAACATAGTTTACCCCAAACAAGGCAGGCCCCACTGTAGACGTAAGGGACTACTGAGAAAAAGGGTGAAAGCTTTTGGGGTTTTTTTGGAGGTGGGGTGGCAACCTAAATCGGGAGCTGTGCAGCGAGATGTCTATTTACATTAGTTTTAAATTTCTGCATATCAGTACCGCCAGGAAAACAGGGAGCAGGGAGGGAGTTCCAGAGTCCAGCACGAGGAAAGAAGCTTTTGTAGTAGAAATCTCTTCTGCATCTGGGGATCTCCACAGTGAATGGATGGGATTTGGCCGATTGTCGGGTTGGTCTAGTGAATTTACGTCGTGGGGGCACCGGAGCAGTAATGTCGTGAGAACACAATCCATTGAAGTACTTGTAAAACAAGCACAAGGAAGCAACATTGCGGCGATGGGACAGGGGCTGGATCTTGGTGGATAGTGAGGGACCTATTAAGTTGGCGACTCTTTTTTGAACCTTGTCTAAGAGAGGGGGAGACTAGTGGATGATGCACCAGCCCAGATGTGGCAACAATACTCCATGCATGGGCGGATGGTGGATTTGTAGAGATATAGGATAATGTCAGGTGTGAGAAGTTTACTGGCACGGTATAGAGAGCCCACCTTTTTTTGCAGCAGCCCTGGCAATGTTTTCGATGTATTTATTCCAATTCATGGTATATAGGTTCGACTGAAACGAATCCGTTGACGATATCCGACTATTTGGGGAGGGGTATAGCGTGGCACCTAAGCCGAGTACTAATTCGGGATTATAACCTGCAGAGTTTATGTTTGCGAGAAAAACAAGATCTGTATTCGATAAACTGTTGACAAATGAAAATAAAAACCAATAATAAAAAAAATCATAATAATTACAAAAAATGTTATTTTTTATTTGACAAACTCACGAAAACTTTATTTAATCGTCAGCGCTTTGGGCCGAGACAAATTGTATTTAAATAGTAAACGCGATAGATCTACAAGCATTCTATTCCAAACATATATATATATATATGACAAACCAACGAAAATTCAATGTGTAACTTTAGTCTGAGAGAACTATAGAAATATAGCCAATTGTACGTATGGAAAAATGAGATAGGCCCATCCAATCAGCGCGGTTAGTAATGAAAATTATATTTTTAAATTGATTGTGACAAACATATGAACATTCTCTTTTGTAAGCATTAAACGTTACAGGTCTATGGAAATGCTATACAAAACGATTTAAATTAGGGTAATTGGTTTAGAATTTAATAACTACAAGTAGAAAAATGATTTTTAAAACCGCAGCTTGACAAAGGAATTTTTTTGGTGACAATTAAGATTGGCAAATAAAAAGAAGTTTTATTTAAAACAAATGCGTGACAAACTAACGGAAACTATTATTTGTTTGAAAATCAAGCCAACAAAATTAATCCAACGAAATTAATCCAACGAAATTAATTCAACAAAAATGCGATTTGAAACTTAAGTTCGACTAACAAACGAATTTTATTTTTTAAATTAAACGTTTAATTCCAACGAAAATGCTATTTCAAACGATAGCTTTTTGGGGAGAATTATACGTTCCAGGCCAAACAAATTAAACATTTTAATTTTTTTTTTACATTCAGCGTTACGAGCCAATTAAACTACTATTTGAAATTTAAGCCGGACATCTGAACGATAATTGTTTATTTTTATTTTCTTATCTTTTTGTTTTTGCTGGGGATGTGGCATCTTACCGGATGTCAGACATTCACCAGCTATTTCAGACACTCCAGCCTAGAGATTTTTAAAAGATTCTAACCGTCCCTTTAAGTGCAATTGTTTGTAGTTTTCTTGCATTTGGTTCACCGGGAATACTCGTCAGATAGCTTTTGAAATTATTTTTCATTAGTCTTCTTGCTCCTATAATTACTGGCATGATGGAGATTTTTCTAAGATTCCACTTTCTTTTTATGTCGTACATAAGACCTTTGTATTTCGTAATCTTTTTCCTTTCAGCTCTGTTTAATCCTGCATCATTATGGGCATTGACTTCAAATAGGGTTGTTACTTTCTCCCTTTTGTCCCATATCACGATTTCAGGTTTAACAGCTCCGTTTTCTACTCAATCGTGTCAATCTAACGAAGATTTTTATTTGTTTTTCAAATAAAGCTTTTTTACGCCAATCTTAATTGTGACAATGAAACGAATTACTTTTTTTAAATTAGGCGTTTTACGCCATTTTAAACGTTTAAAAAAAAACAAATTTCTTTTCTTTTTATTAAGATTTTCAGAGGAACTAAAATTATATTTTAAACGTAAGTCTGACTCACAAAGGAAAAATATATTTTAGAAAAATAAGGCGTCTTAATCTAAACAAAAAAGAAATCAATTTTGAAAATTGAAAGTTTCAAGCCAACAAAAAAAAATATTTCAAACGTAAGCCTGACACATGAACGAAAATATATGTCAGGTAAATAAAGCGTCCTAGGCTAAACAAAAACAAATTCTTATTTTGAACATCTGGCGTTTCAGGTTAACGAAAATACTATTTCAAACGTAAATGTGAAATTTACTTTTTAAATTTAGCGTTTCAGACAAACAAAAATGCTATTTCAAACGTAAGCCTGACACAAAAACGATTTTTTTAAGTAAAGCGTTTCAGACGAACAAAAATTTATTTGAAACGTAAATGTGAAATTTACTTTTCAAATTTAACGTTTCAGACAAACGAAAATACTATTTCAAACTTAAATGTGAAATTTACTTTTTAAATTTAGCGTTTCAGACAAACAAAAATGCTATTTCAAACGTACGCTTGACACAAGAACGAATGTTTTTTTTTAAATAAAGCATTTCAGACGAAACAAATCTATTTGAAACGTAAATGTGGAATTTACTTTTCAAATTTAACGTTTCAGACAAACGAAAATACTATTTCAAACTTAAATGTGACATTTACTTTTTAAATTTAGCGTTTCAGACAAACAAAATGCTATTTCAAACGTAAGCTTGACACAAGAACGAATGTTTTTTTTTTAAATAAAGCGTTTCAGACGAAACAAATCTATTTAGAACGTAAATGTGGAATTCACTTTTTAAGTTTAGCGTTTCACACAAACAAAAATGTTATTTCAAACGTAACCTGACACAAAAAATTTTTTTGTTAAATAAAGCGTTTCAGACGAACGAAAGTGTTCTCAACAAACGAACACTATTTTCTTGCAAATTAACCGTTTAGAACATACGAAAATGCTATTTTTAAATTAAGCGTGTCCAACGAAATACGCACTATTCTTTTTTTTAAATAAAGGGTAACAAGACGCCCCACCCACTCAAAATGCTATTAAAAACTTAGGCGTATCAGCCCAAAGCATTCTTTTACAAATAAAGCATTCCAAGCCAAGGAAAATTCTATTTTGAACCTAAGTCTGTCAAACGGGGAAAATTATTTCTTCGGAAATTAAGTGCTACTGGCCAAATGCTATTACAAACTTAAGTTAGAGAGACCAAAGATTTTTTTTTTAAAGCGGATGGCACTGGAAATTGTAGCAGACTTGATGTCACACTTACGCCAAAAATATAGTTTTTTATCAGACGGTACTCATGGCTCGTGGGAGAACGAACGCCTAGTAAGAAATATTTATAAATGATTCGTCTTTCGATGATGATAGCGTCTGCCGATATAAGCATTTGAGATTCTGCAGTTTGTTTGTTTTTTGTGAAAAAGGGAAATTAGATCATTTATTGTTGAGCCGATACGCGCGTTGCATATATGTTACTATCTGCTGATATGAATACAATTGAAAGCGACAGAGGACAAAATATGGAGAATCGAAGATGCAACGAGAAACCAAAATATTGGAAGTGAAACGCGCATGGCTCTGACGAAAGAAAATATTAGAAGAGAGAGAGGGGGAGGGAGAAGGAGAGGGGGAGAGGGAGAGAGAGAGGGGAGAGGTTAGATGAGGATTATAGAGAGTTAAATAACTGAGAGTTCATTGTTTGTGGAAAGCGATATTCGAAGATCATCGAGGTTAGCGACATTTTGACGGGGGTTTACGCCGAGAACTGTGAAATGAACGCGAAGGGCGAGGATAGAAAGCGAAGTTGGCCTCCAAGGGACGATTGAGTTTATGCAGATGAATGGTGAGATCAACAAAGATACTTTGAAATGAAAGGGGATTCTTCTTGAGTTCTAAGAGATAATCATCAGATTATTAGCGTGGCCCGGTAGAAACAAAGGAAGTATACAGAAGAAGAAGAAGAAGAAGAAGAAGAAGAATTAGAAGAAGAGATGGAACTAAAAAAAATAAAACGAAAAAAGAAAAGGAAGAAAAAGAGTAAAAAGAAGAAGAAGAAGGAGATGAAAGAAAGAAAGATAAGGAACAATTGGAAGAAAAGATGGAATTAGAAAAAATGAAAGGAAAAAGAAAAAAGAAGAAGAAGAAAGAAGGAAAGAAATAAAGAAATAAAGAAAGAAATACAAAAAGAAAGAATAAAAGATTATTAGGGTGGTCCGGTAGAAACAAAGGAAGTATACAGAAGAAGAGGAAGAATTAAAGGAAAAAGAAAAAAAGAAGAGGAAGAATAAGAATAAGAAATAGAATAAGAAAAAGAAGAGAATGAAGAAAAAAAGAAAAAGAATGAAAAGAATGAAAAGAAGAAATATAAGAAGAGATGGAATTAGAAAACAATGAAAGGAAACGGAAGAAAGAAGAAGAAGAAGAAGAAGAAGAAGAAGAAGAAAGAAAGAATAAAAGAAATACAAGAAGAGATGGAATTAAAAAATTGAAATGAAAAGGAAAAAAAGAAGAAGAAAAAAAAGAAAGATAGAAAAATAGAAGAAATACAAGAAATACAAGAAGAAGTGGAATTAGAAAACAAATGAAAGGAAAAAGAAAAAAAAGAGGAAGAATAAGTTATTAAAAAGAGATGAAAATAGAAGGAAAATAAGAAGAAAAAGTAAGGAAAGATGGACGAATAAGAAGAAAAGTAAGAAGTTGAAATAGAGAAAGAAAAAGAAAGAGAGGAAGAAAAAGAAAGATAGAAATAAGTAAAAAAGAAAAAGAGTAAAAAGAGTAGACAAAAGAAAGAGAAGTGAAAGAAGAAGGGAAAAGGTAGAAGACAGAAGAAAAATGAGAAGAGAAAAAGAAGAGGAAGTAGAAATGAAAAGAGAGAGAGAGAGAGCAATCACTAATTTATCGTAGTTAGTTAACAATTATTTTCTTAACCATTCATAGAGAGGGGGAAAGGATATATTTCGGTTATATTCTTAGGGAAATATTTCCTTCAAATCAAATTTCTGACTACATCAAAATTATGTCTGATAGGTTCGCCTCCAAAACCCAGACTGACGAAACTCGCTTCTCGCGAAGAACGAGTGACGTCACGGATCCCTCTGTGTCCCACGCAAGGGCCTGTGACGCTACAGAGCTTCTTGCAGGTGCACACTGACCCTTGATCTGGGGTCGCGTCACACGGTGGCCTTGTCACATCTGTGATTTCCGCCTGGGAGAACAGGCCCTATTCTGCACTCGACTGCCGGGTACACCCCGCGTTAATTCGCGGAAGTCAAACCAACGATTTCCAACAGATACGTCCATTCCCATAGGGCCATTATCCAACAATGGAAAGAGTCACGGAACCGAGAGTGATAGACAACGTATAGAGTAACAGTAGCGGATCAAACAACATACAGTGAAATAAGGTTAAATAGACCAGAGATAATTTAGTTAGCTAACCCTAACTTAGTTAGTAACCCTAACCCTAACCCTAACTTAGTTTGTTGTCTACAAATTACATATAATAATTAGAACTATAAAAATGAAAGTTCTTTTTCAAACATAACACAATCCGAAAACTGAGGAATATTTTATCCTGTATTTCGTGTTATCTATTATATCAAAGGGCCGTTTTAGAAAAGGAGTTTGCATTGTATTACATTGTGATGTCACCTATGAGAATATACAATCAGAACCGTAATGCATTTTGTTTTTTTTTAAGGGAAGTATTTTATTTTTTACGCCTAAAAAATGTCCGATGTCGCTAAACTGAGAGTTAGCCATGAATTAATGAGATTTCCTGGATGCGTTGTTGTTTTTCTAGAACGATGCCACTCGCCTCAGACTTTTTGAAAAGTTTACCGGATGTCTAGCGCTTCCTATTTAAAGAGAATACTTCGTTTGAACTTGGAGGGGGGGGGACCTCTTTATTGACGGGTTTTAATGAGTCCTGTAGAAAAGACGGGATAGATTACGCGCCATTATAGACACACAAAAGAAAAGACGCTTGAAAAAAGAAAATGTCGGAAGTAAAGGAGACAAACGTTATTGAAGTTCATCAACTAAAGTTATTTATCTACCTCCCACAAGGTAAGATGTGACACAAGGTCTGGAAAAGTGGGATTAGATAAGCCAGCGCTCGAGAGGTGAGCAATCTGGCCATTTAAAATTTGCCTGGGCAGCCCCGTCGGCATTCCCCGGTAGGGGCGCCTCAGGCGATTAGCAATAAACTAACCACTTCTCAAAGGGTGAGAAGGCAAAGCGTGGGAGGGTGGACCTCCTAGAACTGCACAGGACCGGCGTGCAGTATCCATCGGAACAGATACTACACTTTGATCTTGGCCAAAAGGCAGTTAATCAACTGAAATCATGAACTATAAATACAAACTCAAAAAAATGAGAATGAATATTCCTTGGATGTGTATAGTTCATGTACAGGTGTAGAATTTAAACTGATATTAAATATATAGATGAATAAGCAGAAGATTCGTCAGTCTCACTTCAGTTTTTTTTTCATGATGAAGAACGCAAAACGTGTCAAATGTTGAATTAAAGTTATAAGTATTTAAAAATATTATAAAAAAGGGACATCGACTTATGCTTCAAACAGAACCCATCATTATCAAAAGTAAGGGTCAAGTAACTGGCATCAGAAAGTTCATTTTCGGCAGTGATCAAAGAAAGAAATGAATAATTTGATACTTAATGTTCATTAAGATCTGAGTTTGTGAATTAGGGAGTGGTGACGATGAAGGTTCTTTGAAGGGTCATGACAGGATTAGGGGTTAATGAGTAAGGTGTAAACAGAAGCACCAAGTAGCATATCTGCTTAATTCCTTTTGAATAAATCTGTAAGCATACGTGGAATACCAAACTAATCCCTCTCTTTCACTCCTTCTCCCTCCTTCTCTCTTACTCTCTCTCTCTCTCTCTCTCTCTATATATATATATATATATATATATATATATAAAAGGTGTATGTAGTTTGCTTGAAGCATTGTTTATTAATATATAGAAATATGATACTTAGAAGGCAATACAATGCAGAGGTATGACGGATAGACACAAGTTGGAGCAAATAAGACATATAATGGTGGAACAAATTAAAGCGTTTCACCCTTAATACAATGTATACATACACACATATATATTTTTTTTTTCACAAACACACATATATCTGTCTATCTACACAATGTTACAATGTAATGTAATACCTGTATCAAGATGGTCTGGTGGGCACTCCGTATGATATAATATTTCGGGAACTCTTCACTTCTTCATAACCGTGCTCAACTCAAGTTCATTGATTCAGGTATTACATCACATTGTAACATTGTGTGTGTTTGTGAAAAATATATATATATATATGTGTATGTGTGTGTGTGTGTATGTATACATTGTATTAAGGGTGAAACTATTTAATTTGTTCCACCATTATATGACTTATTTGCTCCAACTTGTGTCTATCCGTCACACCTCTGCATTGTATTGCCTTCTAAGTATCACATTTCTCTCTCTCTCTCTCTCTCTCTCTCTCTCTCTCTCTCTATATATATATATATATATATATATATATATATATATATATATATATATATATGTATGAATTAATCAAGTTCAAATACATTAATAAAATAAACATAAAATCAATATTTTCACAAGTGCTCAATAACAAGTAGATCATTTATGAAATTACATAAGCAATATTATAGTCTACGCTAATAAACCAGCGTGTCGATGTTCTCACATCTCTTCACTGGCTGAATAAAAATAAAGAGGCAAACCCCGCATTGAAACCGTCACTAGTAAAATAAAACGGATGCAAAGAAAAGGGGGGAAAAAGGAAAAGGCAAAGTTCAAATCCGATCCAAGGTCATGTCAGACAAATATGACTAAAATTCTAATTATTTCAAGATATTTATTACTATTATTTAATAAACACTCAATTTTTCTGATCAAAATATTTGAAGATGACCTTACAAATTATAGGTTTTAGTTTTATTTAACTATGTAGATAAAATGTACTGTATAGTTCTAAATATGAATTAGCCTTGAGTCATTTTAGCGTTTCTTCATACACACACACACATACACTAACATATATATATATATATATATATATATATATATATATATATATATATATATATATATATGTCATTCTATTTATCTGTTTATTTATTTATCTATTTATTTGTTTTCTCTTTTTTAAACTCTCTCATCTGGATGTTAAAAAATGAGATAAAAAGAAAAAAAGAGAGGGCGTTAGTTGGGATATAGGAAGGAGTTTTGGGTTCATTAATGCAAGTTTGAAGGGTCAACGGATGGTGACCTATATTTGGCTGACATAATGTTTGATCGGAGTTGATTTTGCCTTTTGATCTACCATCCGGTTTTTTACTGGTGACGTTTTCAATGCGGATGTTTTCACTTTTTATTTTTATTAAGTCTGTGAAGAGATGGAAGAACACTGAAATGCTGGTTGATTGGCGTGGATTATAATTGTGTCTTTGTAATTATATATATATATATATATATATATATATATATATGTGTGTGTGTGTGTGTGTGTGTGTGTATATATAACATCATATAAAACCTAGGTTATTCGGGGAACAACAAACATTCAATATATCGTTTACAAACACATACATTTTCAAAATGTACAAAATACCATCGATTTTCGAGAAGAGGCTTCATCAGTGCATGAAATATATGTAGTAATAAAGCGTATTCATGAAAATGTGTGATATTTTGAATATCACGAGAATATATGTTATTGCGATAATCAGAAACATGTGTTGTTCTAATAAAGTGTTTTAAGAACATGCTGAATGTTATATCTTGAATAAAAATGGTTTTACATGATGTTAAATTAAAAGCTATATTCGTACACTATTGAGCTAATACCTTGGTGTTAATAATATATATATATATATATATATATATATATATATATATATATATATGTGTGTGTGTGCTCGTGTGTGTGTGGTGTATTTGATTTAATATAAAGTTCACTGAAGAAGCTTTTTGAAAACATATCTTAATTTAATTTTTACAGGAAAATATGTATTTTGAATTGGAAGAAACAATTGCATAAATATTTTTTTTCAAATAAACTTCAAACATGATATATATATATATATATATATATATATATATATATATATATATATAGTTGCAGAAAACATTTCTATGGCAATTAATCTTACATGCAATAGATATATTTCTATAACAGTATCAATCCTTTCTCACGCATATAGCACTGTTTATATATATATATATATATATATATATATATATATATATATATATATATATATATATATATACAGGGTGAGTAAAAAGTATGTGGACTGTAAAAAACATGAGCCTTCATATATATATATATATATATATATATATATATATATATATATATATATATATATACATATATCAGATTATCAACCTATTCCAAATGCTGCCCACCTACTTTTGGCTCACCCGTTATATATATACTTTATATATATATTATATATATATGAGGATAAAATGCAATATATATATATATATATGTATATATATATATATGTACGTATGTATGTATATTTATAAAGCAATTAACTTCAATTCCATTTCATCTCTAACGAAGAAAGGTCAGACGATGAAATAAAACACAAATTTTATATTTAATTTCCTTACATAATTTCTTTCTTTGTAAACATATGAATTTTTTTCTTGAAAATATTGATATCTCATTATTTAAATATATCCGCGCGTATCGCTGCCAAATTCAATTTGTAAATGATGACCGTTGTGCTCTTTCCTTCATATTTCACCATAGCTTAGTCAAATCGTAAATGATTCATTTTGGAAAAAGAACAAAAACAGTCTATTTCAATTGTGCTTATTCGGAATATTGTTTGTATGAACGTTGTTATTTATATGTCTGCTACATTTCATCCGGTGTGCAATTCTGTCGTTTTTTTATAAAACTCTGTAAGCAGCTGTCTCGCTGTTGCTTTTATAAAAGCCGAGGTTCGTCTCGGAGATCAAACCGACAACATATAGACTTCAATAGCAGTCTAAGACCCTATTTTCACAGAATTAGGTATGGTCAAGATTGCTTCTAGAAGATTTATCAACCAAGAGATTTTTATTTACTCCTCCCCAGGAGTTAGGCACAAGGCCAGTTTTATCTTACTCCCACAAGTAAGATGTGACCCAAGATCGGGTCAAGAAAGTGGGGTTTGAAAAGCCAGCGCTCGAGAGGTGAGCACTCTGGCCATTTAAAAATTGCCTGGGCAGCCTCGTCGGCATTCCCCGGTAGGGGCGCCTCAGACAGTAATCAATAAACTTACTCCTCCCCAAATAGGGGAGGCAACGCCTGGGAGGGTGGACCTCCTAGAACTGCACAGGACAGGCGTGCAGTATCCATCGGAACAGATACTACACTTCGATCTTAGCTAAAAGGCCAAGAACGGATAAGAGATTACCTATAATCTTGAGAGGTTTATTGTTGATCGGCTTCGGACCCGGATTCTGATGGGATCCTTCATGAATATTTTTAGATTTAGACAGAATGATCCCTTCGACGAACTTACTCACTTTATCTATCAGTAATTTGCCACATATTACTGCAGTGGGTGTCATGTAAAATTATAATGGTTCTGTCCTGAAGGATCACAACACTCTTTGTCGGGATATGTTATAATCCTGCTCGGTCTTATTTGAGAGGATGGGTTTAGTTCATTGTCTGTTGCTTAAGAAACCGGTATCAGAGATCGCGAAAGAGACGGTTTTCAGTAACATTTTATTTTTTATAATGCCCCTCCTCTACGTGGCAGCTCGTTTTCACTTCAAGTTAAACTGACAGAATGCCTAACTTTGTATCCGTGGGTAGCGGGTAAATATTGGTTTCAATATATGATTTGTTTATATTAAATTGGCTGATAATGTTAAGACAAGTAGGTTATCGACAGAGACTTTAAAGTGTTTTCTTCTTCCAGTTTGTAGGGGACTTATTCCTGATCGGCTCCCATTACCGTAGAATGTCAACAAGTTTATGTATAACGATTTTGTACAGACACAGAGTGTACCCTCTGGAAGTCTAGTTTTCTACAGTGCCCGGCCATTTGTAAAATAATCTAAAATATCTCTTTAACCATCAGACCCTTTTTTGCTAGCATGCACCATCCAAGACATTTTTCGCTTTTTATAGAGACAGGGTTATTATTACTGGTCGCCTGAGACGCCCCAAACAGACCTGGGTTTCATTCCAGGTTACATAGACGTCAGGTGTTACTATGCTGTAGTAGGAAACGGTTACATTTTTGTTCCAATATCTGATTCATATATATTTAGTCGACTGATAGTGTGAAGAAAGTAGCATATAGACCGATGATTTGAAAGTCTTTACTTCAGTTATGATCGCTATAAGTTATTGATGATTCTCATCTATATGAAGCTAACAGAAGTATCATCGACCGAAGTGTAATAGAATCTTCCATGCTATAATGAAGTCCAATGTGTATTTATTTGTATAATTTTTATATAAATAAATATAATATATCCGTTTCGTCGCACAAAAGCTAACGAATAAAAAAGTGCTCATTTTTTAGCAACGGAGAAGCAAATACAATATCAGACAAGCCTCGCTGTCTGAAATGAATGACAAAGAAATATTTCACTCTTAATAAATAGTCATCAGTGGGTGTTTTTTTCTCTTTAAGTCATCAGAAAAAATAATGATAAAGAATATATGAAAAATAAAATAACCGACGTAATTCTATGATTTCATGTGAATATGAGTGCGAACGCTGGCGAAGCCTAATATTTAATTCGTAAAAAATATAGTTATACATATATGCGATGGTGAAGACAATAGTCCGAAAACAACTATATTAATAATAACTTATCATACTGAAGAATATGAGAAAGATAATATACATATGTAATTTCCTGAATTAATTCGTGTTGTGTACATGTACCAAGTTACCCTATTTGTGTTGGGTACCCTGTTCGTGTTGGGTACATGTACCAAGTTACCTTATTCGTGTTGGGTACATGTACCAAGTTACCCTATTCGTGTTGGGTACCCTATTCGTGTTGGGTATCAGTACTAAGTTACCCTATTCGTGTTGGGTACCCTATTCGTGTTGACTACATGTACCAAGTTACCCTATTCGTGTTGGGCACCCTATTCGTGTTGGGTGCATGTACCAAGTTACCCATTTCGTGTTGGGTACCCTATTCGTGTTGGGTACATGTACCAAGACCACCAAACTGGCGGACTTAGATTGTAGGCTGCCAAACATTTGTCAGTAACTTGAATAAGATAATTAAGGTGATAAAATGAAGCATGGAGGTTGTGGTAAAAATAATGATGATGCTGCTGCTGCTGCTGCTGCTGCTGCTGCTGCTGCTGATGATGATGATGATGATGATGATGATGATGATGATGATGATGATGATGATGATGATGATGATGATGATGATGGTGACGATTATGATTAGCATCATGGTTACGATAATGATGCTGATGCTGCTGCTGCTGCTGATGCTGCTGCTGCTGCTGCTGCTGCTGATGATGATGATGATGATGATGATGATGATGATGATGATGATGATGATGATGATGATGATGATGATGATGATGATACCGACGATGATGATGGTGACGATTATGATTAGCATCATGGTTACGACGACGATGATGATGATGATGATGATGATGATGAAGATGATGATGATGATGATGATGATGATGATGATGATGATGATGATGATGATGATGATGATGAATACTGATTTCCCTCTGATTCAGTCACCATACAAAAAAAAGACATCAGTCAACATGTGCACTGATTTTAACAATTAGACAATTTTATTAGTTTTTTTTTGGTACATAAACTTTCGACTGCATTACATTTACTAGAAATATAATCGAAACACAATGTTAGAAAATGTGATTTATTGTTTTCTGTATTTCTTTTTCTGTTGTCAAGTTAAGATTGTGTCAGTTACATACGAGAACCTGACCGACTGTTGACGGCTATCATTTTTCTTTTGCTAATTACAACGCGGTCGTCTCAGACCTGTTATTGTCAAAAGCAATTATATGCTTGTCTAATGGCTAGGAGTTTTGCCTGTCACGTTACAGCGGATACATATTGATGTCTGCTTTCAGAATATACACTTGTTCTTTATTGCGAAAGAGAGACACGTGATTTCAGATAACTATCTATGGACTCGCCCAGTACTTGTGAAATGAGGTAGGTGGTAAAGGCTTGGCTGTTTCTTTGTTTTTTTTAATTTCTAACATATGTTTTCTTTCTACAAGATGTGGCCCAGTGATGTTATTCTTGCTTTATTAAGTGGTTTGGTTTTCTCAACATCGTACATTTTCTCTAAGACTACCCATCATCACTTGAGTGAACATTTGAATCTCTTCTAGTAAACTCTGACTAAATATGCAAAATAACATAATATTCGAAACCCAAAGAAGATCGCTTCGGTGTAGTTAGCCCGCAGTGTCTCATACGAGGAATGTTGCACATTCTCCAAGTAATGTTGCCTATAGTTACAGCACTATGCTTGATACTCCACCAGACTAGATGAATTCTTGTCCTGGAATCCAGTAAGACCAAGAGACCACATGAAGGATATACAAAAACATAGTTACCCGATGAATTGGGAAATAAGATTCTTAACTACTTTACTAACTAGACGTTTGAGAGATAATGGAGAACTTTAATGGACTATTCGAGTATCTATGTTTACAAATCAAGTGTAAGCCTCAGTAATGATTTCTGAGACTTTCGACTGAAGTAAAATGAAACAAAAGATCAAGCTTTTCAAAAAATATATATATATTAAGGTGTATTAGTTCTAATAACGCAATATGTCTGTGTTATTGTTTAGGGGGCGATAAAGACAATTCAACGAGACCAGTTATCTACGGTGAAGCATTTACCTAAATGCTATGATGGAGTCACCTTTTTTTACATTGTGTTGGGTACCCTATATATGGGGACTTCTTAATACCATTTTATTTATGAAATAATTATCCACGTCTATGCAGCTCTTCAGTGTAGAACCAGGAGGCCAATCGACCCCTAAACATCACATGGTCTAGAATACAACTTGAGAATCGCACCAACCCTGTCTACATTGGCGTAACCCTGAACCGCACCCCCTCATTCAGGGAGCACGTAAAGTAGACAAAAATGAAAGTCAGCTCCCGGAACAACATCGTACGCAAACTGATCAACTCCAAGTGGGGATCCACAACACACACACTAAGTTCTACTACCTTAGACCTTGGCTATTTATCTGTAGAGTATGCGTTTCCTGTTTGGGAGATATCAACATCATACCAAAGACCTAGACTCAACATCGAACAACACCTGTCGCTTGATCACTGGCTGCCTGAAGCCTACGAACCTGAACAACCTGCATCTCTTTACTGGAGTTTCCCCTTCAGATGTGAGACGGGAATTTGCCACTCGAATAATGATCACATTGGCTATCAGTGATGAACGTCATACCCTTCATAGGCGTGAACCAACAGTTCAACGACTGAAGTTAAGGAGAAGTTTTCTCAGCCATGTCGAACTCATAACAACATCTCAGGAAAAGAGCAGACTACAGCTGTGGACCAGACGGCTAGAAAATTCTCCTCTTCATACTGACAAGTGAATCCCTCCTTTCTGAGACACCCGCTCCCGGTTCAGAGACACCCTGGCTCCAGTGGAAAACAATAAACCGCTTGAGAACAGAAATAGGGCTATAAAAGGTTGCCATGAGTAGATGGGGTAAATGTACAGAGATGCCCCATACGATAACACAACATTATCTTACCTATACTGCCCAACCGGTGCAGCTTGAAAGATCTTGCAGAGTGTAACACTAATGCATAAAAAAGCGGGAAACTGTCGTATGACCACATGACACTTCAAAGACACACAAAGAAGACTGTCCGATCAATCCTAACCTAGCTCGTCGCCCTCTGTGGATATTGACGTCTGTCTGAAAATCATTATGACCGAGGTTCGTACCGAATTATAGTTATTTCTATTAAATGTTTATAATAATTGTCAAACTTTTTATACAGCAATAAAAAAAACACGCGTACTGAATTCAGTTTAAACAAAATAAGAATTCTATAACGATGGATCCAGTAATAGAACAAAACATGTAATGGATTCAGTGAATTCATTTAAACTGCCTCTGCGTCATGACATGTGTGATATTTTACTAAGATATCTATATTCAGGCATTTTTCAGCAGATTTGAGTTCGCTATTCTTTTATAAAGAGCTACGAATTATCGCTAATGGCTACAGGCGATCTTGTATACCAAAATGCTCAAACCACGAAAGCGAGGCAATCATTTTTATGTATGTCTATATTATTATTATCATTATTATTATTATTATTATTAGTATTATTATTATTATTATTATTATTATTATTATTATTATTTGTACTAACTAGGAGTTCTCACATAAGTCATTGTCAGTGATTACTCACTGATAATAACCGGTGATGTTCCCTGGTGTCTGAGTGACAACAAGTTTCCCTAGATTGCCAGTATTCTCCACCTTATTTCGATAATCATTGCGAATGAGTTTGCGGTATCGCAACAGCCGCTTACCATTGATTTGTCGCCAGTAACGACCATTGGTTTCCTCTGGGATTTGGGTGACAATAAGCCCCCCTCCCCCGTCAATGTGCTAGTACTTTTCGCACTCTTCCAGTGAAGGTCTGGTTAGTTCTGCCCCTCCTCGCTCTTCCCATCCTCCTTGACCCTTCACGACTATTATGTGTGTGGTATCAGCCAAAGATTGTGCCATCACTTTTTTGTCAGGGCGGACTAGTTAATTAAGTATTATTTTTATTATTATTATTATTATTATTATTATTATTATTATTATTATTATTATTATTATTATTATTATTATTATTATTCGTCATGAAACCATTCAAGGACAGCTGAAAGAAATGGCTGTCGATGCTCAATCTCACTAACCCTTTTCGACGAGTGGCTTTTGGCCTTTGTAAGTGGTTTACTCTTAGCATAGAAATGTAGAGAAGTGTCACGTGTCCTACCTGTAGAACGAAAAAAAGAAGACGTGTTATACTTCTTGTCTTTAAATATTGATCTAGTACCTTGAAGAGCGCGCAATATCTTCAGAACGACGTAAATAAAATATATCCCCGTGAATTTGATAAAGAGCACCGTTTTAAATTCCTCAAAGATCCTGCAAATTCGACCTAAAGATTCTTGAGTTCGAGAAAACGCACCTGAAGAAAGTCGTCTGCTACATCGACTAGAACTTTGTGAGACTAACTTCCAAGATAAGAACGGTGGTCCGGAAAATGCAAAAAAAAAAAAATACATCACGTAACCCAGTTGCTTATCATTCTTTATCCTCATGTGATTCAGGAGAACGTGAAAGGAGACGCGCTATACTTCTCCTCCTTAAATATTGATCAAGTTCCATTGAAGAACGTGCAATGTCTTCAGAAAAAAAAATAAGAAAATCGAAATCTGAATAATCGAACTCATAAAACCGTTTGATCATTCTCAGTCGTATCTTGTGTTGATTTTTTTTTTCTGAACTTTGATTTTGTTATTTGAGTCGGGTTTCGATTGAATCTTAAGGAGAACACATTGGTCACCCAAATCGATACAGCGAGTCTGATCTTTGATGCAAAGAATGTTGAAAATAACTGAATATAAGAATAACTGTTCAATAAACGAACTAATCTTTTCTGTTGTTGACAGACTGGTGATAAGAATTCGTATCGAAGCGAGATAAAGAGAGAAAACGCTCATGGCTAAACTTTTATAACAACATTACTGTTAAATATTTGGCAGGCAGTTCAACTAGTACATAAATGAGTTGGTTGGAGATACCAGGACATGGAAACCGCTGCGAGGTAAACCCTACATCTAATTGGGGTCTTCAGTTAAATGTTACATTCGAATAGATGAGGGTCACGCCGGGGAATTTCCGTAGGGAACCATGGGCAAACGACACCCCGTGTATTATTAGGTAAGGAGTTGCAATGAATACTGACGTTGGTCGTAAGAAGGTATTACCTTATACCTTAAGATAATTCATGTGTGGTTCAATATGGGTTCCGGTCGATGTAGGGATTAAATTAATGATAGTAGGAGGAAAAAACAAAACCGAAAGTTAATAAAAATTGATTGCTTCTTGAGACAAGAAGAGTGAAATCTTACTTGACTATACAGATAGTCACAAAAAAACCTGGGATGTTTTAAAGATAAGTAAGAACAAATTTTATATATTAGACGAGCAGGTCGACTAGTATATAATTTATTTAGTTCAGAGATTGGCCGATGGGTCAAATTGAAGGTTGCTTAAGCGGGGAGAATGTACTTGAAACATATATGATGGCATATGGCTCAAGGGAAGAGGGTGTATAAAAAAGACATTCAGAAGAAACAGGCGGCGCATTCGGATTCGCAAATGAAATGAGCAGACAACATTTGATTAAACAGTCATTATTAATATTCTTCGTCTCCTTAAGTAGTCAGTTATTTGGAACGAAGATCAAGTCGAAAAAATACCCTCTGTCTTTCATCAGCTGTGCCCTGAGTTAGTCCTTTTGGAAGTATACATTAGGAGCTTTGACTTAAAAACGATAACTCTCAGCCTGTAATGACCACGATAAGCGCGTGGAAAGAAAAGCAGCAGCCGACAAGATATGGCACAAGGTTGAGAAACAATAGGACTACGTAAATCTAATTTAAATATATCAAAATCCCGAGATACATTATGCTGTGTGTAGTCAAAGAATATTATAAAATGTCAAAAATAAATATAAATAAGGTTATATCGTTTTATAGGCTGCCTATAAGATTATAAACAAGGTTATATCGTTTTAAAGGCTGCCTATAATATTATAAACACGGTTATATCGTGTTATAGGCTGCCTATAAGATTATAAACAAGGTTATAGTGTGTTATAGACTGCCTATAAGATTATAAACAAGGTTATATCGTTTTATAGACTGCTTATAAGATTATAAACAAGGTTATATCGTGTTATAGGCTGCCTATAAGATTATAAACAAGGTTATATCATTTTATAGGTCGCCTATAAAATTATAAACAAGGTTATATCGTTTTAAAGGCTGCCTATAATGTTATAAACACGGTCATATCGGTTTATAGACTGCCTATAATATTATAAACACGGTTATATCGTGTTATAGGCTGCCTATAAGATGCCCATGAATTCCCTTATTTGATCCTAAACACTCCTAGTTTATTAATTTTTATAGTGTATTGATATTATAAAGACACAATAATAAAGCTTATTGTCTATTCTAAAGTTGTAAGATCCCATTACATAAATTAACAACGAGAATACATATTCATTGATATTTACATTCGACCTTTTATGAAGACTGTCATCATTTGAACTTACTTAATTAGAAATTAGTTAGAAGATGAATTGCTATAGTATACATTTATTCCTCGTAAGTCTTGTCTTTATACTTGTATTTGTTGACGAAAAAGTGTTAGTACTATGTGAGCATTGTCAAAAGGCAGTCAATAAGAATCAGATAAAAGCAGGACTATGTCAAAGACAGTAATAATAACATAAAGTCAGGACTATGTAGAATGACAAATTATTTAAATTGTCACTCTCTCTCTCTCTCTCTATATATATATATATATATGTATATATATATATGTATGTATATATATATATATATACATATATATATATGTATATATATATATGTATATATATAAGTATATATATATATATGTATATATATATATGTGTGTGTGTGTGTGTGTGTGTGTGTGTGTGTGTGTGTGTGTGTGTGTGTGTGTGTGTGTGTGAAAAATTCAAACGAAAAAGAAAACAAATATAAATACAGGGAAAAAACGTCAAGAAACGAGAGATTGTACCGGTTTAGTTCGGATCAACGAACGTCTTTTAAAAAAGTGATTTTTTCTAAAGAGGTTCGTTGATCCGAACGAAACCGGTAAAATTTGTCGGTTCTTGATGCTTTTTTCCTGTATTTAAATTTGTGTTTATCCGTTTGTCTTTTTTCACACATCTTGTCATTCGCGTCATTTCATTTCATGATGTCATGCATTTTATCATATATACACATATATAAGGTGAATAACGATAAACCAACCGAAAAACGTAAACATAAAAAAAAACAATTATTTATTTCGACGTCAACTGGTCTTTTTCCAGTATACACCGTTTCGTTTTCTCTTTCATTAAACCTGAACATCAGATGAAAACACCGGATTTGACCCTTTCGCTTTTGTCTGAAGCCTCTGACCTAAGATTCGATACAAACACAAATACACCAAAAGAGCCGAGTTATAAAAAGAAAAGCAAGGAAAAAAACTAAGAGAACAAAAGAATGCGAGTTACGAATTCCAACGTAGAATAAAGTCTAAACTGTATGTGCTAACCCTAACTCTAACCTTAAACTGTATGTGCTTTTCATTTTATACTTCAGGTCTTCTAGTGTATTTGTCTTTGTGTCGGAATCTCTGGTCAGAGCTTTTAGAGATTGGTGAATTTGTTAAACGCGGCGTCTTGTATCTGATGCTGCGTTTTGCGATAATTTTAATAGAAGAAAGAACGAAAAAATAGTCTATAGAATATACAAGTAATAGTCAAAATAAATCAGACATGTGTTAAGTTTTTTGTTATTCTGTGTTTTTAGAAACATTCTGTATGTTAAATTCATTGAGCTCTCAAGTAATAAAAATGATTAGTACACTATATTTATATATATATATATATATATATATATAAAATAGTAACTCTGTGTGTATATGTGTCCGTCTGATCTGTGTGTCTTATGTTCACCCAAACCGCTGGACAGAATTGCTTGATAATTGGCATGTGGACTATTGACCTCTCAGTGAAGGTCATACGCTATATAAGAAATATATCACTTCAACGCTGGGGATCCCCGGGCGCCCTCCCACTGAAAACTGTTTTCCCTTAGATTACAAATTAAATTTAAACCATGTGTAAATGATAAAAAATGATGTCTATTCACAAAATTTCAGCAAATATTGATAGTTAGAGGACCCCAGGGGTACAACCCCCCTGAAAACTGTTTCCACTTGGATTCGAATGAAATTTAAACATATGTAAATGAACAAAATTATGTCTATTCCCAAAATTTCAGTACATTTTGATATTATTGAGATGGTCCCCGCCCCCCAACGCTGAAAACTGTTTTTACCTTTGATTCAAATGAAATTTAAACCATGCGTAAATGACCAAAAATGATGTCTATTACCAAAATGTTAGTAAATTTTGATAATATTAAAAGTGTCCCCGGGGGAACACGCCCCCCCTCCATACACACTGAAATTTAAATCATAGGTCCACCGAAAATTCACATAGGTCCAATTTCAATGAAACGTATACCTTATTTAAAACATTAAATAAGGATGATTAACATAATATATATATATATATTTGTATAATTGGGCAGCATTCTTTCTTTTATACATTTTTGATTAAACAGAAGTGTTTACTTCTGCTTATTCAGCTTTTGATACGTTTTTCTAGTCTTTCTAGATGGATTTGATGTTATAATCCAAGGAGTGTAAAAAATCTTCGTATTTTGTGCGAACGTATATATATATATATATATATATATATATATATATATATGTATATCTCGAAAATTCTTGGTCTGATGAGGTTGACTTTCTGGGAAAAGTACAACCGAAACATGTATGCACATATGTAACCAATAATGTTTGTATAAATAAAAATTTATACTTATAAACAGCTCTACTTGTTATTGAGCACTTTTTATAAACACTTGAGTTTATATATATATATATATATATATATATTATTTATATTTATATATATATACGTGTGTATACATCTATTTATATATATATATATATATATATATATATATACGTGTGTATACATCTATATATATATATATATATATATATATATATATGAGGATAAAAATATGAATATATCATAAATCAAATGCAGTAAAAAGGATATGTCAAAAACACAAACGGAAGAAACAAATTAAATACAGGAATAAAGAATCAAGAACCGAGTAATTTTACCGGTTTCCTTCGTTGTTTTTCCGTTTGACTTTTTCATATATATATATATATATATATATATATATATATATATATATATATATATATATATATAAAATAAATAAATAGGAGAGAGAAACAGAGAGTGAGAGAGGGAGAGAGACCCTTAGGGAAATAAGGGTCAATAGGTCAGACTGCCATCCCCTGAGATGAATAATGTTTTTCAAAATAACGAAAGAAGATAGTTATGTTAACCTTTTTATGTCGTTGTTATCGTTTTGAGGCAAACAGTATTTTCTGGAAACCAACACTGGAAGTGTCGGGAACATCAGTGGAGGGTTGACACTCTTTTTTCCAACAACTGGGGATGACACTAGTGACCGCCTACTGAGAACTCCAACAATTGATATGGGGATAATGGAAACGCATCCCTTGGTCGGGAGATACATTACGGTCAAAGTTTAATGGGAAAGCGTTGCGAATTCTCCCAAAGGATTAGTTACACTAGAGCCCATATAATCGATCAAAGGAAAACATAAGTGCTGGAAAACACAACAGATCGGATTGTATGACATGTTCGATCGAACAAAGTGTGTGTAATTTGAGTGGTCCTAAATACGAGATTCCTTGGGTTTGGAATTTCCAATGAAGAGGCTGGAAATTGAGCGGAAGAAAGAGACAGAAAGAGTGAGAGGGAAAGAGAGGTGGGAGAGAGAGAACATATACATTAAAAGAGAGAGAGAGAGATAGAGAAAAAGTTGTGAGAGAGAAAGAGAGAAAGAGAGAGAGAAGAGATACATTAATAGAGAGAGAGAGACAGAAAGAGTCTGTGAGAAAGAGAGAGAAAGAGAAAGAGAGAGAAAGAGAGAGAACAGATACATTAGTAGAGAGAGGGAGAGAAAGAGTGTGTGAGAAAGAGAAAGAGAAAGAGAGAGAAAGAGATAGAGAACGAGAGAGAGAGAAAGAGAAAGAGAGAGAGAAAGAGAGAGAACAGACACATTAATAGAGAGAGAGACAGAAAGAGTGTGTGAGAGAGAGAGAAAGAGCATGAGAGAGAGAAAGAGATAGAGAGAGAGAGAAAGAGAAAGAGAGAGAACAGATACATTAGTAGAGAGAGGGAGAGAAAGAGTGTGTGAGAAATAGAGAGAGAGAGAAAGAGAGAGAGAACATATGCATTAATAGAGAGAGAGACAGAAAGAGTGTGTGAGAGAGAGAGAGAAAGAGCATGAGAGAGAAAGAGATAGAGAACGAGAGAGAGAGAAAGAGAAAGAGAGAGAACAGATACATTAGTAGAGAGAGGGAGAGAAAGAGTGTGTGAGAAAGAGAAAGAGAAAGAGAGAGAGAAAGAGAGAGAGAACATACATTAATAGCGAAAGAGACAGAAAAAGTGTGTGAAAGAGAGAAAAAGAGAGAGAAACAGAGAAAAACAGATAGAGAGAGAGGCAGAAATACTGTGAGAGAAAGAGAGACAAAGAGAGAGAAAGAGAGAGAAAACATATACATTAATAGAGAGAGAGACAGAAAGAGTGTGTGTGGGAGAGAGAAAGAGAGAGAGTAAGAGAGAAAGAGAGAAGAAAAGAGAGAGGGGGGGAGAAGAGAGAGAGAAGAGAGAGAGAGAGAGGGGGAAAAGAGAGAGAGAAAGATACATGAATAGAAAGCAACAGATATAGTGACAGAGTAAGTTGCAAGGAGAGTGAGATAAACAGGAATGGTCTTTGAATCTCACTGCTACTGTCTCGGACCTTTAGTAATTTAGTAAGTTGATTTATATCCATTTGTATTTTTCCTCGGTCCATTGGTGATTTTTTTTTCATATTATTTATATTATTCATATTATTTATATTATTTCACAAATATTTTCTTGAACACCTACGAAATTAATTTAGGTTTAAGATATCTTACGTCCTTGCGAATGGGATCAAACAAAGTGAGTGTAATTCAAGCGGTCCGACGAAAGAAATTCCTCGAATTTGAAATTTCCAATGAAGAGGCTGGAATTTTTCAATTAATGTTCTTCTACCAATTGATGATGATTGTATTTTAACAATCGAAATATTTTGGTAGAATTTTCAATATGTGTTTTTGAGTTTATTTTTGCTAGTTGTTGATTTGCTTATCCTTTATTCCATTTTTATTTTTACATTTTGTCTGAAACATTGTTTCTTTTATTCCTCATATATATATATATATATATATATATATATATATATATATATATATATATATATTCATGGCAATTAAGCTATACAGAGGCTTCCGTGTTTCATCCCACAATGTCTACAGGCTACAATTTAGCCTGACTATTCCCTACGGGGATGAAACGTGGAGGCCTCTGTCTAGCTTAATTGCCATAATTTTTTTCATAACTTACTACCTAGTTTCACGTCGATCCGCGATCCGGTTTGCCTTGACAGAGGGGATGGTAAACGACCTGATGGGCTGAGGGTGTTTCCCTTTACAAACGGTAAGTCACTGATATGGGATGCGACTTGTGTCGACACTTTTTCACCCTCGTCAGTGATAGAATCGGCAACAAACCCTGGACATGCATCAGCGTCAGCAGAGAGCTGCAACCGGTCAAAATATGCCAATCTTCTCGACAGATTTGTATTTCAAATGATCGCTGTGGAGACGAGTGGAGTGATTGGCTCTGTCACACGCGACTTCCTCGGCAGCCTTGGTCTATTAATGACGCGCAACACCGGAGACAATCGCGAATTGTCTTTGTTTTACGAGCGCCTCTCTATCGCCATTATTCGTGGAAACGCCTTGAGTCTGCTCTCGGCCTGCCAAGCTAGCCGGACATTCGAGGAAAACTATGGACTGTGATACAATTATATATAAGGAATCAGGATTTCTCGATATTAAACTAAACAACGTCGAAGTGACGGATAAGGGATTTATTAATTATTTATTGAATTATTAATCTTATAGTTTACTTTTTCATCGAATAGATCAGTGTAATGTATTTTTTTCTTATTTATAGATAGATGGATAAGTGTGCGTCTATATATGTGCGTGCAATTTGAAAACGCCAGGGTTTAGCTACAGCAGAGAAAACATATTTCCTTTTCAGATAAAGCCCATGCAACTGGCAGTTGTTAATCTCCATACCAATAACCAAGTCCAATATAAAGAAGGTAAAGACCGTTTCCCTAAGAGTCTCGTACATGTTATAGAAATATCGATCTGGACACAGTGATTCAGTTTCGCCAATATACACGTGTATATCTTCGTCGTTTCCGTGGTGTGTTGCCCGGATCGCAATTCGTATTTTCCTCTTGCAAACACTTAACTGATCTGACAAGATGATGGGCAGATTTCTTTGTCTAGTGCCATTTTGATCTCTCCAAGACAACCTGGAAAATCCGATTGTCTGGAAATCGCAATTAATGGAGGGTGTGGAATTTTCAGCGTGTCCCAAGTTATTAAGAGGCTCGGATATGATTGCCTATGGACGAGTGTTCTCTTCATTCGCGATGCGTCGTCGGATTTTCTGTGAGGGGATAGGTCTGTCGGTCTGTCAGGCTTCGGTTTGAAAAAAGATTTTCATCGAAACACGCGCTAATTGAATGATCGCATCTTCTTTCAGCTGTATCGTTTCCTCTATTATATAAAGGACATTTGTCGGTTTGTGATCGTCCACCTAAAAGTCAGAAACTACACAAGGTACGCCCATAAAACTGATATACTCTTTTTCAGCATTGCCTAGGGCAGAATAGAGATACATATTATTTTGTAAATTTCTATTGTTTTGGGGAGTGTACGAGAACAAAATGAGCCGAATACGACATTTAAAACGATTTTCCAGTTGCGAGAGAAATGGAAAAAGTTAGGATGAGAGAGAGAAAAAAAGAGAGAAAGAGAGACAAAGAGAGGAAGGGGTAATAGAGAAAAAAGGAAGAGGTAAAGGAGTGAGAGAGGAGACAAGTTTTTTTTAAATAAATTACACACATTTGTTAGCTCTTTTGTTTTGTTGTCTATTCACCGGACAACACCAGGTAACCGTACTAGTAATTATATAAGCCTTTGACATCAATATGTCTTTCTACACGTCAGTTATTTTTACATGTTTCACTTTGAAACAGCGCGTTCCTTGTTCTGGATTGCTTAATTTTTATAAATAATATTTTAGACGTGTCTATATGTATATGTATATATATATATATATATATATATATATATATATATATATATATATATATATATATATATATATATATATATATATAAATACAGGGTGATTCATAAGTCACTTCACTTAGCTATTTAAAATGATTACCATATGAAGCACAAACATACTATGAACTTTTGATAATTGCTATCTTACTCTCTAATTACTGCTATTTGTTATTTTAAATTTGTTCGTTGTGAACAGAAAGCCTCCTTCGCACAACACCATAATCAATCAAATATGCTACAAAGAGTCGTAAATTCCTTGCAAAAAAGAATGGAGCTATGCATGCAGAAGGAAGGTGGAAATTTTGAAAATTTGCTGTAATTTTAAACTCCCATAAATGAATTTGTTGAATAAACTTTCTGTTTTGTATTACCGTACTTTTTAACTGTAGAATTTCAAAAATAAATAGCTAAGTGACTTATGAATCACCCTGTATATCTATATGAGGTTAGGTTTGTGTATATATTTATGCATTTGTATGTACAGGATTAATTCCTAAACTAATTAACTGATCATTATGATTATAGGAATACAATTGCTAGGCGTATAATGTCTTCATGTGGGCTATATTTCTTTAAATTTATTTGTAGGCCAAAGAGGTGGAAGCCCTTCGTTAAAATTCGGATTGCTCCGATTTGGGGTGAAATTATAACAATAGGTATTTTACATCGATTAATGAATTCCCTAAGTTCCAGTCTCTTAGGGGTATTTAGAGGGTGTTAATGAGATTATAATATGGGGAAACCCGCCAATTTTAAAATTCAAATACATCAGGTCTGCAGTGAAGTTTCGTCAGTCATTACACACCAATTGCGGGAAGGGGGGAGCAAAGTGCAGCAAGTTCATCGGAGCACATTCCATTAAAGTACTTGTAAAACAAGCACAAGGATGCAACCTTGCGGCGATGGGACAGAGACTAGATCTTGGTAGATTCCAATGTTTCCCCATTCCGATTCTGTTCTAAATTCCCGATTCTGATACAATTACTGATTCCAATTCTCTTACAACCTCTAAATATTTAGTTGATGTTGTTTTTTATTTTTTATTTTCAGATTACCGTAAGCACGAATGTGATATGTGCACATATTTTTTCAAATGTAAAAATACACTTGTGAGGGGGTAATCCATAGATTTTAGTTTCACTGGTAGTTTAAAATCAGTTAATATTTATCATCAGTACCAGCAAATTAAGTTTTAAACAACAACAAAAAAAACAATTAAAAGAATTGTTTTTGGCATCGGAAAATAGGCACAATTTTTTTCCGATACCCCAAAAAGTTTCGATTTTTCCGATGCTTGATTCCGATTAACCAACTCAACACTAATAAAAATATCCCTTGGTGTACGAAAATGTGACAGACTAAGCATCTGTAAAATGTACTAACTACAATTTATTCTTAGAATTAATTAAGCTTATACCTTCAATAGAATCATATTAATGTCATAGATTTTGATCAAAATTCAAATAAGGATTCTAGACATAAGGTGTAGCATAATTACATCTTGATTTAAA
>OY744548.1:9292816-9295316 GCA_963556195.1 Sepiola atlantica
ACCCAAGCAGACAATAACAACGGAGAAGAATGTCCGGTTGATGAACAATCTTTCTTTTCGGAGCAGCTGACGAGGAACGACATTTTCAAATCGCTTTTCTCCTTCCGTTGAAATCAATTAAACACTCTAGCAGCCATTCTTTGCTCCCTATTGCCAAACACAAAGGGGGCAGTGTCTGTTTCTCCTAGAAACCTTTTTAACTTCAACTAAAATAAGTTGAACTGGCAGAAGTACATTATAGTTAACAACGCAAATAAGTATGAAAAAAAAATAACAAATAACTGTTACCAAACGCAAGAACATTTAATCTTCTATTTACCTACAAAGCTTTACAATTTTCACACAGAATTGTTTTATTAAGATTTTGTATCGTTTCTTAGAAGGCTTGTAAGAATAGGAATTCAAGATGGCTGCCTTAATTTACTTGATGGAAAGGTTCGATGTCGTATGTTTACCAACTGAAAAATCTAAAATTAAAAAAAAAACAAACAACCAATAACTGGTAACAATCGGTCTAAAATTTAAGTTTCGACCGATTTGTATAGTTTTAATTCACTGAAACTGGTTTTCAGTCCTTGTTTATTTAAAAATAATGTGCACTATACTGAAGCTTTCTACTTCATGTGGATGGTTATTTTTACGCGTGTATTTGTCCAGACGAAAGTGTATATTTTTATACGTTAGTTTAAATGATTTATTCGTGTACATGCATGGAAGTACCTGCATGCATGTGTGCGTATGTGTATGGTTTTGTTGCTGAGTTTAGTTTATATTTATCCGCTTTTAAAGATATATATATATATATATATATATATATATATATATATATATATATATATATATATATATAGATATATAGTAAGCTATGAAAATATATTTATGGCAATTAAGCTACACAGAGGCTCCCGCGTTTCATCCCCGAGGGAATCTTAAGGCTAATATATATATATATATATATATATATATATATATATATATATATATAGAGAGAGAGAGAGAGAGAGAGAGAGAGAGAGGGGGGGGGGGAGTTTATAATGCATATCTTTCAATATCCACATGTATATATTTTTAATCCTAACCAAGTATAAACAGTGTGGCTAGGTAAAACTGTACAAACGGTCACATGGTTTGAACCCTTATGCTAAACTAACTTCTATACATCTTTTTCCTCCACGGCCACTAAAACAGCTATACGTCGAAGAAAGGGAAATATACCTATATTCATTAAATGAACACAGTCAGCCTCCGTAAAGTGTTCAACCAAAGGGAAGGAACTTTGCTAAAGTTAAAAGCTTTTCTTATGTCTATTGTAGAGTTCCGTTCCTTTGAAGGGAGCTTAAAATATTTATCATAAATATTTTTCAATATTTACATACTTGTATATTTCAGCTTAATCAAGAATCATCAGTGTGGTTAAGTATAACTGTACTACCGCTTCTAGGATTCGAACCCGGACTTAAGTCGCCTTTATGGATAGATAGATGAAAAGATTAATAGATAGGTATATCTAAATGAACCCAATTAACACAATGGGATAGTTGCATACCTATTCATTGCAATCCCGGTGTAATTTTATGCAGCAATACATGCAAATATGAAAGGTAGAAGGAACCGTCTCTAAACCCGAACTTTCCATTCCTATTATCGGCCATTATTCTCAGACGTGGACAGTGTAAAATGGCCGTAATTGGTTCTGCATTTATTACTGGTCAGATGTTGATTTAATAAAGAGTCAAGCGGGATTTTTTTCCCTGTCTTTTCCGCGCCGTGGACGACCATTAACACATTGGTTTTGGGGTTTGGCCACTTGCCAATAAGCAAGTCTGTCAACCTTTTGCCTTCCGAAATTATCGAGCGGAAATGAACAAAAAGCAGCTGAGTGGGAACCTGTCTGGATTCGCAGACGAAAGGGCCAACAACGAAACGTCTAGCAGCGCATCGATATTCCAAGAACGTTTCACAGATTGGTTAGTTCCTTAGAATTATTTAATTATGAGAAAATAGATTTTTATAGTTGTAACGAGATTAACCGTGAATGAACTACTACTACTACTACTACTACTACTACTACTACTAACAATGATAATTGATGATATTACAATACTGCTATTACTACTACTACTACTACTACTACTACTACTACTATTACTACTAAAAATAATAATAGATTATATTACTAATACTGCTATTTCTACTACTACTACTACTACTAACAATGATAATTGATGATATTACAATACTGCTATTACTACTACTACTATTACTACTAACAATAATAATTGATGATATTACTAATACTGCTATTTCTACTATTACTACAACTACTATTACTACTAACAATAATAATTGATGATATTACTAATACTGCTATTTCTACTACTACTACTACTACTATTACTACTAACAATGATAATTGATGATATTACTAATACTGCTATTACTACTACTACTACTGCTACTATTACTACTAACAATAATAATTGATGATATTACTAATACT
>OY744548.1:9297816-9302816 GCA_963556195.1 Sepiola atlantica
ATGTATATATATATATATATATATATATATATATATATATATATATATATATATATATATATATATATAAAGTGGTGTACTAAAAGCGAACTTTTAGGAAAAGTAAAACCTATTGTGAAGAGTATACAGCTCAATATGCAGGATAGAGCAGGTAGAGATGAAGAAGAATGGAAAGGATCCTTTCCATTTTTCTTCATCTATATATATATATATATATATATATATATATATATTTATATATATATATATATATATATATAATATATATCCACAGGGTGATTCATACGTCCCTTAGCTATTTATTTTTGAGATTCTAAAGTTAAAAAATACGGTAATACAATACAAACATTTTATTCAACAAATTCATTTATGGGTGTTTAAATTACAGCAAATTTTCAAAATTTCTACCTTCGTTCTGCATGCATAGGTCCATTCATTTTTGCAAGGAATTTACGACTCTTTGTAGCATATTTGATTGATTATGAAAAAAATATATATAAAAACAAATATATAAACGAACAAATTTAAAATAACAAATAGCTGTAATTAGAGAGTAAGATAACAATTATCAAAAGTTCATAGTATGTTTGTGCTTCATATGGTAATCATTTTAAATAGCTAAGTGAAGTGACTTATGAATCACCCTGTATATATATATATATATATATATATATATATATATATATATATCTAGGCAGCATCTTCTCTTGCAGGCAAGTATTGCTAAATATAAGAGACAAATCGTGTCTAGATATCCTTTGGTAGATCCTTTCAATAGTCCGAATTAGAATGTTAGTTTCGAAGGGAATTGGCTGATGAATTTGCTATAGTTTTGATTTGTGTCCCTAGTACTTTCAGACCCATCCGGGTCCATCTTCAGGGGAATGAGGATAATCAGGTACATACCATGTGTTAGTATTATAGATGGTGTTGGCGGGAATTATGTAATAAGTACAAAACTTTAGTTAGAATTAGTGAAAAACCCTAATTCTAACCATAACACAAACTCCCTGACGAAAGTGGCGAAGCCCGTAAGAGTTAACTTCCGAATTCCAAGGTAGTTCATATTCAAGGATGTATTATCCGCTGATAGTCAAAAAAAATCCCAAATGTGAAAGATATGGCAGATACTATTTCATTTTGTTGTGCTTATTTACGTGTATATATACTGTGTTCACTATATATATATATATATATATATATATATATATATATATATATATATATATATATATATATATGTTAGTAGTATGTTTTTTAAAAGGCTGTGGGCAATGCAAATTCCGGGTAAGATGTAAACTGGAAGGAACAAAAATAATAAATCGAATTCGAAATAGGACTTACTAGGGCATCCATTTTGGCAGATTCTCTGCACAGACGGAATTTTCCTCTGGTGTTTATTTTTGACAAAGGGAAGTTTATTTTCCCGAAATATTAAATAAATGATTTTTATAATCATCCGGACATCACACAAACAGCTAACACCACACTTGCTGTTATGTAAGATTTTAAGAAAAAATAAATAGTAAGTCACATCTCGAATTCGATTTATTATCTTTGTTCCTTCCAGCTTACATCTTACCCGGAATTTGCATTGCCCACAACCTTGTAAAACATACTACTACTATTCCCAGCAATGCTTCAAGCAAACTACTATTCTCTCTTTCTCTCTTTCTCTCTCTCTCTCTCTCTCTATATATATATATATATATATATATATATATATATATATGTATACATATATACATATATATATATATATATATATATATATATATATATATATATATATATATATAGCATGCTTCACGTTACAATGAGTATCAAGGAATATATATATATATATATATATATATATATATATATATATATAGCATGCTTCACGTTACAATGAGTATCAAGGAATATATATATATATATATATATATATATATATATATATATATATATATATAGTCAAAATGCACGCAAATTATAGAGTCTTTATTAAATCATATTAAATCAAACTAAATGTAATCAAACGAAAGAAGAGGTAATGGGGATTGTACTATTATAAAAAATGCTCAGTTATACACCCTCCTTCTTCGAATACCAGCTCTGCACATTTCACCAAATTATTCACAACCCGCCCAAGTTCATCACAGGAAACTTTTATTAACTCATTAAGATTGTTAGTTCGAAATTGACGGATTACGCCGGCCTTCAGCAAGCCCCCTAAAATAGAAGTCCAGTGGCCTGAGATCAGGCGACATTGGTGGCTAAGGTGTTGCGTATCCTCGACCAATACCACGATTTTCTTAAAATTATCAAGCCAGAAAATCTCGAGACAAGAACGAATAGTGGAGAGGAGCTCCGTCGTATTGAAAGACAACATTCATCATGTTACGCTTCCTCTGTAACTGAGAGATGAATTGATCGCGAAGCAAGGCGGTATAATATACATTTCCGTGTATTTTGACTCACCATTTATATATATACTAGACCACCCGTGACCCGTTGGGTCAGTTTGTTATATTAGCTATGGAATTCATGTATTAGCGTGACACTTGTGGCATAAAGAAAATAGTTTTTTTTTACATAACAGAAGCATTTCTATGAAAGTATATTAAAATGAAAAAAGAATATAGATAGATTTCTATGAGTCGTTCTGTTTATTATAATTGTTTTTTTTTTAAATTACAGTTACTGAATTATAAGTGGTTGGCCATACTTATAGGTAAATATGCACTGAACAGGTACCATAATACTTATTATAGTTAAATTCAAATTTTGATATATCATCTTTTAAATGAAATTGTTAGTTGAAAGTACAGAATAATAAAAAAACACTCGAAGAAAGGGGGTACAGCAGGCTTTCTCGCGTACGTAACGAAAACAGAGGGAGTAGGAGTGGGGACGATATGAGAGGGAAAGTCGGAGGTGGTTTCGTTCACCGACCGCTAGTATGGCTGATATTAATAATGAGTGTTGTTTTTTTGTTTGTTTGTTTTTGTTTTTTAAAAGGGAGGAGTTTTTTTGAAACTGCGACAGACTTTACGAAGTCCTCCCGTTGAATGTTTTTAGCCGTGAAGAAAACAAAAAAACTATTTGATGAAATTAAATGAAATTGTTTATATTAAAAGCGATATAAAAATTTCCAGAATGAAAAATTTCATGCGTTCGTTAATCATAATAGAGAATAACGGAATTGGAATAACAGATTGAAGACGATGCTATTTACGCATGCGCAACCGGATGTTGAAAACCGGAAAGCTGAAAGCTGATTGCAAACATACAAGATCAATAGACTTTTAGTATTATATAGATATATATATATATATATATATATATATATATATATATATATATATATATATATATATATTTATATATATTATATTATATTAGGTACGTGCAAAAATGGCCGTCGCTTGTACTGACTATAGTTCGTAAATGTTTATTTTCTTAATTTTTAAAAATAGTTTTCGTTCAACTTTTGATTGTTTTTTTTAAGATATAAAGCATTAAGTTAATATCTAAAAGAAGACAATTGTATATTTACGTGTGAAAAATGATTAGACTGAAAAATGTTATCAAAACTCCAGATTAAATAAAACATGTTTAAAATTCGCTGGAAAGATACATAGTCGTTTTCTGGAACTGTTTCAAAGATAATTATTCAATTGAAGTCTTAAGAGAGTGATTTTAAAAAATGTACCTACTTTTTTTACTAATAATTTCTTAATTATGCCTCAAAAAGTGAAAGTTACGTTCCAGACATCGTTTCGCTGTTAATGTAATTGTAAACACAAAATACGGCTACTAATATATATATATATATATATAATTATTTCCACAATCAGACAACACCGCAGCCCATAACCTATGAAAGAAACAAACCGGAAGTCCTAGACTCGAGTTTCGCCCTCCTTTGGGCTCATCAGTAGAACACATCCGAACTCAGGATTCGAAACCCGAGTCACTTGCATGGTAAGCGAGTACTCTGCCACTGAGCTACCTCGCCACATACAAGAATGTCTATTAATTTACACAGATTAAGCGAACCGCGGCGATGACCGACTGTGGAATTTTACCTACTCTTTTCAACAAGGGGTGTAGTCATCCAACTACTATGAACCCAGGCCGATGTCTCACAAGTAGGATTTTATACTCGCTAGGACGATGTCATCCAACAAGCTAACCAAGCGAGCAAATAAATATTAGATTTCTTGAATGTGAGATGATATATATATAAAATCCTACTTGTGAGACAGTCGGTCATCGCCGCGGTTTGCTTAATCTGTGTAAATTAATAGACATTCTTGTATGTGGCGAGGTAGCTCAGTGGCAGAGTACTCGCTTACCATGCAAGTGACTCGGGTTTCGAATCCTGAGTTCGGATGAGCCCAAAGGAGGGCGAAACTCGAGTCTAGGACTTCCGCTTTGTTTCTTTCATAGGTTATGGGCTGCGGTGTTGTCTGATTGTGGAAATAATTATAAATATCATCTCACATTCAAGAAATATATATATATATATATATAGCACTAGATGAAGTGAAAGAATAAAATAAGGTGCGAATCAAATTTTATTAGAATTCAATGTTCAAACAAAGTACTTTAAAGTCCTTAACTCATGAGTTTTCAAAGAAAATCTTCTCTTCAGAGGACCATTACCGCAATGAGTTAAAGACTTTAAAATACTTTGTTTGAACATGAATTCGAATCAAATTTGATTCGAACCTTATTTTATTCTTTCACTTAATCTAGTGCTATTAATGCTCTATCCAGTATATTGAGCTTCAGTTTTATCCGGATGTTCACTAATTAAAGATATTAATTGCCTCTCATATCTTCTGTTGTATTAACCTTATATATATATATATATATATATATATATATATATATATATATATATATATATATATATATATATATATATATCCGTTCTGTTACACTAAAATTAACATGTAAAAAAACTGCCGGACGAATCCATTTCAAGTATTTAGGGGAATTGAGAAAAC
>OY744548.1:9307816-9310316 GCA_963556195.1 Sepiola atlantica
CATCTGGTCGCTTGAAGCCCCCATTTAGTAATGCGGACGAGTCTATTCACTGATATTTTTTGTATATCTGACCATAGTGCCCTCTCCGTGGAGGGGGCGGGTAGGGTCCTCACCTTCTGGTCTTATGCTGCATCCTACTGCAGTGGGAAACATGTAAATCCTCGCATGGTTATCGAATTATGACGTTTAATACGTCATAATTAGATAATCTACACCCCTAAATTAAATAAAAAGTTCAGTTTGAAATTGCGTATACGTCTTATATGTAAGAAACGATGTACCTGAAGAAGCCGGAAGATTAGATCGGCCGAAACGTTGTGTAAGTAATAACTTAGATAAGCATAATAGTGTGAATTATAATACAAATAATACACATGATAATAAATACACACATTAGTTTAACGCCATTTTGAAAATTGTTGCATGTCAACACCCTGGTGTTCTCCAAAATAATTTTGTAAAAAATAATGTTAAATTTGCCTAATATTTTGGCTTTTAATATAAATATGTTGTACGTTCGAATTTTAACATTGAAACATTCGTATTTGCAATGTCTTATTTCTAAATTTGAAGAATTGGATTAATCGCGTTTTGCATTCGAACTATCCAGTCATTTAGGGTGGGCCAAAATAAGGGTCCTATCTTTAAATTTGAATAACTTGAATTTGAATAACTTCCACAAAATAAAAGTTAAACTCACCAAACTTTATGTGTGTGTAGACTGACCCTTCCGAGATTTTTTGAAATAAACAAAACAAATTTTAGCCGAAAAACACTTCTTAAAACTTACAAAAACTAAAGTATTGTTTTTTACACTGTTTTGAGTTTTTTAAGCAAAAATAATGTTTTCTAAATGAGGGTACGTTTCTTAGGGCTAATACGACTCATGCTTGCTTCGGAAAGGGTTCTTTACTTATTCTAAAAAAAAAAATTTTTTTAAATCAATAAATAAAAAAGTTATGAATTTTTAAAAATAGGACCCTTATTTTTGCCCACCCTGTACAAGCAAGTACTTCGGGTTGCCCGGTAATAAATATGGACAACTATGGATTTTTCTCCAATACCTAAACTCTAATGTTTATTCTTATGTTTTGCTTATTATTTTAATCCCGCGTAATACGAAACCAATACTAACATAGGAGTCTGCGTAATTATCTAAGCGAGAAATGATGTGTTTAATTATTTGTGTATGTCTTTGTTTTCAATTACTTCCCAGAGCATGGAATTAGAACAGTACACCACATGTCAAATATAGATTGTTCTATGTGATCCCCGTTTTCCAATAGTTTTGAGAAAAGAAATCCAAAAGGAAAAATGTGAAAAAGAATATTAAAAGATAAAAAGGCAAAGGCTTAACATGCCAGCAATCTATCTTAAGTTTCTAAACATGACGAGAAGACTACAGAATTTTTGAAACTTTAAGAGGTGTATCAGCTTTATATGAGTATTTATTTACCTCCTCTCCAGGAGGTTAGGCACAAGGCCAGTTTTATCTTACTCCCACAAGGTAAGATGTGACACAAGGTCGGGTGGGGAAAGTGGGGTTTGAAAGCCAGCGCCCGAGAAAGTGAGCACTCTGACCATTAACAAATGATTGGGCAGTCCCGTCGGCATTCCTCGGCAGGGGCGCTTCAGGCAATACGCAATAAACTTACTCCTCCCCAAAGAGGGGAGGCAAAGCCTGGGAGGGTGTACCTCCTAGAACTGCACAGAACAAACCCATAGACCGGCGTCATCAAGCCCCGAAGGCCAAGACAATACCAGTTTATGGGGTGCAGTAACCATCGGAACAGATACTACACTTTGATCTTAGCCAAAAGGCCAAGAACTTCAGCTTTATATGAGTAAATCTGCTCTATTTGTTTAAAATCCAATCTCAAAAGAGTAAATCCAAAATAAGTGTTATCTACCATTTGCCAGTGATAACAATCCTTATTTACTTGTCTCGTTACGATGGCAGAGTTCGACACATTGTTAGATGATTTGTGGCAGCTTTGGGTAGGCAAACATGTGTTGTAACGGATTAAGAATGGTTTCAACAGAGCGTAGCAACTCTATACACTTCAAATAACACGTTGGAATAGAGTCGGAGACACTGGTGATCGTCTCATTAGTAGACGTTCTGATCCTGAATGGGCTTCACACTCACCGGACATAAAACCCCACCTTTTTATATCTGGGGTTATCTGAAAAATAATGTCTATAGAAAAAATCGACAAACTATTATTGAACGGAAAACCGCCATCAAAGCCCAATCCATGGAAGTGAAAAGAGAAGTGGTGTGAACGTTATATCCAAGTGTACTTATTATTAAATGGTGAAAAACAAAGACCATTGGGCATTCATTACTGTAAATGGTGTAATAGTCAATCATAGACTGGTTTATTTGTACTTTAGGGGTAAACTTATTTCGTCAGCCAGCCTTGTAACCAATTCCTTTCCTATTGGGTGTTTGTTAGCGCTTACTCTTTGATTTGTCTGTTTGGAGTGTAGGAGATTT
>OY744548.1:9317816-9427816 GCA_963556195.1 Sepiola atlantica
AATGCCGACGGGGCTGCCCAGGCAATTTTTAGACCCTACTTCCCGACCCGACCTTTGGTCACATCTTACTTGTGGGAGTAAGATAAAAACTGGCCTTGTGCCTAACTCCTGGAGAGGAGTAAATCAATACCCGTCTATACAAAGAAAGAAGTAATATACATGGTATTATGTTTCGGAATTTTTTAGATGAGGATTGATAATTTGTATTCTTTAGATAATTTTGACTACTGTTCTCATCTGGTATGTTATTCTCACAACGTTTCAGCCGCTGTAACCTCGAACATTATTCGAGTGTATCTCGTCGAACTTAGAACGAAAGCAAGCTAACCCACCCGTGCATCAAATAAAGAGGTTCGTTCGAAATTCCGTGCAGATCCCCGAGTTCGACAGAATGATTACAATGTTCGACAAGATATACATGAATGAGGTCTAGGTTACATCGGCCGAAACGTTGTGAGAATAACACTGAAAATGAAAACAGTAGTCCGAATTATTCAAATGATACATAATATACATAGTGTGTTGAAAACCGATTCCATACCTTCATGGTTATGTTCTACATGTCTAAATAAAAATTTAAAAAAAGGTACTCTTATAGCTGACGCACCATGTTTCCCTGACTTCGCGTCGTCAACGTTCGGGCAGGTCTCGGAAGTCCAATGAAAAGATAATGGGTTAAAGAAATATGGAAAAAGCTCACGGTTCTTCGCGACGCTTCCAACGGTGAAGTATAGACCGCCCCTATAAACTCGATACTTTTTTCAGAAGTGGAACATGAGCGAATTCCCCGAGCGATGAAATCGGTGGTCGTTGAATTCCACTTTTCAAACTGTCTTTATTTTGTGAGTCGCTGAGGATTTGAGATGGATTGTAACGGTCTTTTCTGAAGAGCAAATGAATGTGTGTATGCCGATATGAAACCATGGTACGTTTCTGGAATATGAAACGTATAGTTTTTAAATAAATAATTTATATATATATATATATATATATATATATATATATATATATATATATATATATATATATATATATAAGAGATTGTATTTTAATATTCCAGATGATACTATTGCCTTTATACTGACTCCGGTTAATACTCATACTATTTTTGGTATATTCAAATTAAAGGCATTTACAGCTTTTTTCGTGAACGATCATTTCAACACTGTAATGTCCATTGTTGTATGCCTTTTAAGTAAGCATGATGCATTCACTTACGATGTGTATTGTTTCGTCTCTTTGTATACAGAGTCTATATTTGATGTTACATCGGGTCCTGTTAATCTTGGCTTTTATATTTTGGATTATTTCGATCATTTTTACTACTGTTCTTGTCTTCAGTGTTATTCTCACAACGTTTCAGCTGATCAGGTTTATCTTGTCGAACTCGGGAACCTTTCTGTCGAACTCGGGAATCTGTACGGGATTTCGAATGGAACCTGTATTAATCCACGGTGGTGGGGGAGTATGCTCTCGTTCCGTCAGCCATGACCGGGTAGAAGTCTTTAATAATTGGCAATTTCTAGTATCGCCCGCACTGAGGATTGAACCTTCAACTTTCAGAAGACTGCACCTACAAGCTGAGTGTTACTTAGTACTTTATCCGTTGCGCTACAGGTTTCTATTTTACTTTCACTTTGAACTTTGAACTTTGACAAATCAAAACTCTTTTGCATATTAAATTTAAACTATAAACAAGAATTTGCATGAGCCGACATTTCTCAACGCTTTTAATGCGTGAATTCCCATGATGAATCCGATGGTATTTGAACTCGCATTGATGATTCGCTAGTAATATTCCATGATAAATGCCAGTATACTGAAATCATATGCCCTTAATAGGGTTAAGATGAAAATTCATATACACTAAATGTACCAAAGCAAGGAAATTCACAAATTTTTACACTTTTATTGTCATTAATTAAGGGTATGACTACATATAAACCAAACCATTTCATTATCACATCACTACAGTATGAATCTCTATACATTAGTGGATGAAGTGTGTGATGTGCGCTGAAGAAAAATTCCTACAAGTAAAATACATAGCCCTGTTGTGCTCGCATACCCTTAATGACAATAAAAGTGTAAAACTTTGGGAATTTCTTTGCTTTTGTACATTTAGTGTATATGAATTTTAATTTTAACTCTATTAAGGGCATATGATTTCAGTATACTGGCATTTATCATGGAATGTCACTTCTTTTGTAAAGGCTATGCCTCAATACAATGGTCATTTTAAAGGTTTTTTTTAATTTTCTGGAAAACTAAGGTATATGGTAAACTGAAATTAAAATGCCATCAACTAGATCCTAGAACCTCTATCTCTGCCGAAAATCAGCTGAATCCATCAAATAGTTGATGAGATACAGGGTCGCACATACGTACGTACGTACGTACGTACGTACACACGGATAACATGAAATCATGCCTGACCTTTTTGGATCTCTGGGTTGCCTTGACTAATGATGCTGAAATTCTACACACTTATAGAACCTATCAAAAAAAAAATTTTGTGCTAAGTTTTATCTAATTTGGTTTATTGGTTTTTGAGTTATGATTGATCAAAGAAATGAGATTTCTAGCATAGGCCGTTTTTGAAGTCTATAAAAGAATAGAGCGCTCTCTCGCCTCCCTTGATTCAGATGGATACGTACATTTCAACAGAAAGAAAAATCAAACTTCTTTGTGCTGCTCTAGTCTATTCATTTATATCTCGATTGTATGAGGTGTGCCATGCATTTTTTTTTTGCTCTGAACAAATACGTTTTTAGCTCCGTGTGTATTTTTGAAGAGACACTGATAAAACTCCTCGACACAGTTATCTGTTTCCTTTTTGGAAATCTTGAGATGTTTGGCAGGTATTTTGACGAAGAATATATATTTATATACAAAAGATCGACTTTGCCGACAAATCGTTGGTGCTATTTATACAAAAATACAAGCAGGAATAGAAGAAAAACGCATTTCACTCGATACGAGATTAAGACGAAAGTTGATGCAAGCGAAGAAAAAAACATATCCACTAAAATAGCACTTTCGTCCACGGATGTAGATCGATAACCGATAACGCTATATAATTGAAAGGCACACTTTATCTATATACAAAGTGAACTGTTAGAAAAACTATGACAAATGTTATATAGATTTATATCGATAGAATAAATTTGAGATTATTTTCTATATGTTTAAAGGCACTTCTTTGTTTAGCTGTTGCTTTTGTATAGGATTGATATTTGTCCAAATCTTATAAATGTGACTGACCGACGGCGTGGGCGAAAACACAAGGCGCACACCCACATTTTAGCTGAAAAAAAAATCAGAAATTTCTTTCCAAAAAGCAGCTCCCAGCATAAACTTAGCGACATTACTAAAAAAAAAAACAGATGTCACGTGAATTGCTCTAAACTACGTCCGGCCGTCCATTGGTCATAAAATATAAAAGCAACACGCCACGACAAAATATCTCTCCTTTTTCTCCCTCGATTCTTAACAAGAGGACACGTTTCAAGACTTTCCTCGCCCTTATGTGGCGAAAGACTCCTCGGGTGACTACAATTAACCATTTAACTCGCACAATCATACTTACACACACTGCTAAAAAATAACACACACAAATGCCTACACGACATATCATTTCTCACTCAAGAACGCACACACACCCACATTCGTACAACCACGCACAAAAGATAACACGCACATTCATACACTTCTGCGTGTTGACGCAAAACTTCATGCATGGCTACACCACGTACACACTCCTAAATTACAGGCATAAACATTTTATTACTTCCCTAACGGAACATTCAAATAAACGATTCATTTCTTGTATTTTGTGTATATATATGAATATTGGTTTTCTCGAAATAATATTGCCTTTTTCCATTCCTCCACTTCATTAAACTTTCATGCATGTTTCTTATCCGTTAATTCTGTTTTAAACATGTCCCATAACAATTATAATGTAAGCGTGGATCTTAACATTTTCAGTCAGATACGACATCTTAACAATCTAAGGTCCGCGCCGCTACATAAATGGTGACTCCGGTCGCTACATAAATGGTGACCTCGGTCGCTAAATAAATTGTTACCCCAATCGTTACATAAATGGTGATCCGGTCTCTACATAAATGCTGACCCTGTTCGCTACATAAATGGTGACCCCGGTCTCTACATAAATGTTGACCCTGTTCGCTACATAAATGGTGACCCCGGTTGCTACATAAATGGTGACCCCGGTCGCTACATAAATGGTGACCCCGGTCGCTATAGGCTAATTCACTTTATAGCCCTTTTCTTCTTCTGTGTTGTCTTTTGTTTGTGATGATAATATTTATTTACCTATATGTAGTCTGTTGTATTATTTTACATGAACTATCTCAACAGGATGCCGCCGAATTCTCTATGTAAGCTATTAAAGCACCCCTTGTCGACTATGACGCTCACACCTGTCTATTGTATCCTATCTGTTTTGTTGTTTTTGTAATTGTTTCATGGTTTTATTGATTTATATACCAAAGCCGGGTCAGAGCTTGTTTTACCTGTGATCATGTCACAGGGAAAGTATTTACCTACCCCATATGTAGAAATAATAGTGCCCTGTCAAACTCATTGTATGTGTTTGAATTTTACATCAAAGAATATTGATCAGTAGTTGAGCCAATTTGCCGATAACTCGCAAGCCAAAAGTTTCCGAACTTATTTACAAATATAGAATCAAATCCTGATGTTATACGATCGATTCTCCAAAAAACGTTTTTACTCAGTTTCACGCCGATAATAAAATGGTTACCTGACTTTTAAAAAAAGTTTTGTTTGGTTATCTGTCTCATTTTTAACCGTGTGTAATGCATGTCGCTCTAACTTAATAAAATGATTTCAAAAATTATATATAAATGAGAGAAAATAATAATGTCAAAAATGATAATCGAATTGTTATCGCTTTTACCGGAAACTGAACCGACAACTCAGACAGTACACATGTTATTAGAACACACGAAATAAAGAAAAAACAATGTGATATTTTTCAAGCTGGTTAATTGTTGTCACATTTGAGGGTTCTTGGTAAAGTTTAGATGAGTAAATGTAATATGTGTAGCTTCACCCTTTTCTTTGCTGCATCATCTCTCTCAGCAATATAATGTGGCTAGTCTCAGTCTCTTTTATAGTACTATTATGACATGTGTTCTTCAGAATTTTCTGATTTATATCCTGCTGCCTCTGTTCCAGCTGATTTTGTTCTGTTGGTCTAGTGGTCTTCATCAATTAGCTGTTCAACTAACTAATTCAACTAATTCCTAGTCGAGCAGCTGTTTCCAAAAACTGTAGACTCATGGGAATCTCTTTCTGCTGACTGTGTTCCTCCTTCCTATAGTCTTAATCTTTTCAAGACTATCATTATATTTATTTTACCTATATGCAGTGCATTGTAATCTCTTAAATGAAATAGGATGAGTCATCAGGATGCCGATCGAGTCCTTCATGTTAGTTAATAAAGTATCATTGCCGATCATCACGCTCGCATCCGTCTTCTATCTCCTATTTTTTTAATTTCCTTTTTTATCTTCCTCCCACAAGGTAAGATGTGACACAAGGTCGAGAAAGTGGAATTTGAAAAGCAAGCGCCCGAGAAGGTGAGCAATCCGGCCATTTAAAAATTGCCTGGGCAGCCTCGTCGGCATTCCCCGGTAGGGGCGCCACAGGCAGTAAGCAATAATCTTACTCCTCCCCAAAGAGGGGAGGCAAAGCCTGGGAGGGTGGACCTCCTAGAACTGCACAGGACAGTCCCATAGACCGGTGTAAATCAAGCCCCGAAGGCCAAGACAATACCGTTAGATAGGGTGCAGTATCCATCGGAACAGATACAACACTTTGATCTCGACCAAAAGGCCAAAAAGATATTATATATTTATCTACCTCCCACGGCGGTAAAATGTGACACAAGGTCGGGAAAGTGGGATTTGATAAGCCAGCGCGCGAGAATGTGAGCAATCCGGCCATTTAAAAATTGCCTGGGCAGCCCCATCGGAATTCCCCGGTAGGGACGCCTTAGGCAGTAAGCAATAAACTTACTCCTCCCCAAAGAGGGGAGGCGAAGCCTGGGAGGGTGGATCTCCTACAACTGCAGAGGACAGGCCCATACACTGGCGTAAATCAAGCCCCGAAGGCTAAGACAATACCGTTCTATGGGGTGCAGTATCCATCGGAACAGATACTACACTTTTTATTTACCTCCCCAGGAGGTTAGGCACAAGGACAGGTTTATCTTAGTCCCACAAGGTAAGATGCGACCCAAGCTTGGGTCGGGAAAGTGGGACTTGAAAAGCCAGCGCCCGAGAAGGTGAGCACTCTAGCCATTAAAAATTGCCTGGGCAGCCCCGTCGGCATTCCCCGGTAGGGGCGCCTCAGGCAGTAAGCGATAAACTTACTCCTCCCCAAAGAGGGAAGGCAAAGCCTGGGAGGGTGGACCTCCTAGAACTGCACAGGACAGACCCATAGACCGGCGGAATAAAGGCCCGAAGGCCAAGACAATACCGGTCTACAGAGTGAGCATCCATCGGAACAGATACTACACTTTGATTTCGACCAAAAGGCCAAAAAGGTCTCCTATTTGTTTTGTGTAACTGTGTCATGGTTTTGTACCTGTGCTTATGTCACACGGATAGTTAATAGGAATCTCATATCTTTGCGATAATGATTTTTCGTTATTTTTAGTTGCTTATACTAAAGGATTTTATTCTTTGTCTGTAGCAACTTTCATTTAAAAAAAAAAAAGCCGCAAAAAATAGAGATTCAAATGTCAGGATTAAAAATAAAATGGCGACGTAGAAAAACGGCGCCAAAATATTATTTTCGAACAGCGATTATTTGAAGAATCGAATCACGAGGCAGGTCATAGCAATCTTATATTATAGGTAAAAATCGTATTAACCGAAAATTATTGTTGGCGGAAATTACACCAGATTGTCCAGGCAATATTCAAGTATTCTTTCGGACAGATTAAAGGTTATCAGAATTAAACAAGTTAATAGATAAATTAATAAACCAGCTGGGTATTTTTACAAGAAAGATGGTCATTGTTGGAATTTCATGAACTTCTTTTTGCACACGTTTTTTTCCGGAAGCGTGACACACGAACACACACGCTATCGTATATATATATATATATATATATATATATATATATATATATATATATATATATATATATATATATATATATATGGGAAAATGAAAAAGGAAAACCAAAAAAAATGGATGTTTTTTATGTGTACATCAACGTTTCGTCTTTATTTATAAGACTGCATCAGGATGATAAAATAGAGAAAAAATGTCATGCAAGTACAGATACATGTAGGGTAGACATATTGGGAAAAATAGAATGAAATAGTGGCCAAACGCTGGGTGGACGTGCGTATTTGTAGGAGAAATAGAAATGAATGAATTAAAGAAACGATTAAATGAACACAAAAGGGACATAAAAAACAACAACCCTCTTAGTGCACTTTTCTCCCATGCACTAGAACATGGTCATGCGTTCAAATTTGAACAAGCCAAAATCACTAAATATATCCACAACAAATCTCGGCGAAGATTATTAGAAACTGCCCTCATCACCGCCTCCACCACCATCAAGCAACGTAATGGTTTCTTTAACCTATCACCCTTAATAAGCAAGATCATCCTCACAGAACAAAGACTCTTGCCTGATCATGGTTAACTTTTTTCAACTCCAACCTCTATAACACTCTCCCATTTACTTTTCCCTTTCTTTTTATCCTTGAATCTTCATTTTCTCCTTCTTTTTTCCTCACACTTTTAATACTGCAGTCCAAATAAACTTTCTCATGTTCCAAATATTTCAAATATTCCATACCCACCCTTTCAATCACCGCCCTCCTCCCCCCCCAATCCCTCACTCATTGCTATCATTTTCCAAATATTTCAAATATTTCACACCCTATCACAACAAATCCTCCTTCTCCCCCACTCAACTATTTTCTCCCATACCCCTTCTTAAATTCCCTCATTTTCTCTAAACGCTCTCTAAGACCATAACTTTCGCCCATCCACCAAAATCACAGCACCCCTTCCTCTCTACCCATTCTCCTTTCCCTGCATACACCCCCCATACACAAACATTCCAACTGACTTTTTCCCCTTCAATCTTGAACCGCAGCCATCTGGTCAAACACCTCCCTCCCCCCCTCTTCCTCACCTCCCTCTCTGCCATCCACTTTACCCTTGCTCATCCCCCACCTCTTTCTCTTACCACCAGCCACAGTAGTCTTGGCTCACCCCATCCTTCCATTTTTTCCCCACTCATTCTTTTCTACATTCATTTCTATTTCTCCTACAAATACGGACGTCCACCCAGCGTTTGGCCACTATTTCATTCTATGTTTCCCAATATGTCTACCCTACATGTATCTGTACTTGCATGACATTTTTTCTCAATTTTATCATCCTGATGAAGTCTTATAAATAAAGACGAAACGTTGATGTACACATAAAAACATCCATTTTTTTGGTTTTCCTTTTTCATTTTCCCATCACGTCGGATTACTCTCATCCTTCTCTTCCCATATATATATATATATATATATATATATATATATATATATATATGTATAAATACCTGCCGCTGAGCGAATACTACACCCATTTTAGTACTGACCAGGCTCACCATTGCTTAACTTCTGTGATCTAATGGGGACCGGTGTGCTAACGTGGATCTACCGTACACACATACATATATTTATCTGTTAATAGAGAGAGATAAAAAGGCGCGTAGACGAAAACTTTACTAGTCGCTATGTAATCGATTCCGTCTATTCGCGAGAATGAACCACATTGTGATGACAGTAAAATGATTCGAATGTTAGAGAAATCGAAGCTTCTACACGTTCAATGACTTTAGTATCATTATATGATCTTTGGAATCAGCTTCGTACTTTCCAATAAAGAGTGGACTTTCTCCACTATTTTCTGTTTGTATCGGTGGCTGTTTGGGAAGAAAATATAACGTTTCAGTCTATGTAACCTCCGATTGCAAGGACACATTCCGGAACGGGTGAGGTACTAAGTAATATTATGTAGAAAAAAATAACGAAATAATATCGAAACAGTTAAAGAGAGGTGTCGCCAAGATCAAGTCCAAATGAAAAAAAAATACATTTCTCTCAACTGTAAAAAAAACGTCGTTCAGTCCAACATAAAAAAGTCCAGCACTATTCTCTTCTTTCGTTCGCTTTCCAATCCCACGTTTAGAACGATCTCCACGTAACTGACCGAACCTTCACCTTCCATCTCTTATTGAAAAAAAATGCGACGCATGCAAACCAACTTAATTTGAATAAATCTCTCTCTCGACGCCGCTTCCCAGATCTTGAAATAAAAACCTGATTTTACTTTCTGCCGTCTTTCTTCTCCCAATCCCCTTTCTTTTTTGCCGTCAGGGAGCGTTTTCGGGTTCGCCCCTCACACACAGCATACCAGACGCTGCCTCTTTGAACGGCGCCGACAAGTGTTTGCATTTACGTCAATCGGCCGCTATCCGTTACATATTCAGTTCTAGTTAAAATGTTCTGAGGGTTGAAAGTTCAATCCTCGGTGTGGGCGATACTATGAATTGCGAATTGCTGGTCATGGTTTACGGAACGAGAGCATAATACCCCCGTGGATTAAATAAAGTGTTTCGTTCAAAATTCGGTGCAGATTCCCGTGTTTGACAACAAGATTTCCGTGATGAAAGCCTCGGTCTTTTCAATAGACATCTCCTGACTATATTTAGTTCCTGTTAGCTCCTTACATCAAGTGTCTTCATTCCTTGTCTGGAGCGATTTCCATAAAAAACGGGATCTATTCAAAATAGGTTTACTATCAATGAATGATGTTACTCTTACATATGTGATACACCGGTGTTTTTTTTTTGTAATCGTTTGAGAATCAACATTTTCGTATTGCTTAGACAACATGGATATACTGATATCACGCGATTCCATATCAGAATTTCTGACGCAGCTTGCTTCCCGCTTTAATGAGCATATCAAGAACACACTCAGCCACGCCTTGGTCAGTGTAATAACCAGTTTCGCAGAAACACAGGTACCCGTGAAAACATACGTATAATTTCCGCTTTACACAAACATAGTCTATTGAATTCTATTGCTTTACCAAGAACACATCAATTGTAGATCCATCAGATGTGGTTCCATACAAATAAGTCCTATTTAAATGCGCCTTGTTTATAAGGGAGTAATTATCTACTTGAAGACGGGAAAGTGTATCTCTTATAAATATCGCTTTTTGTATAGAGTTAGATATGTGTATATGTTTATATATTTTAGGAACAAGATTCACTCCTAAACTAGTTGACCGAACATTGTTAAATTTGAGAATACAGTTGCTAAGCGTAAGGACAAGTAATGTGGGATATAATTACTTTAATTTAGCTTCATGAAAAGAGCTTAAAGAGAGAGTTGAAGTACTCCGTGAAACAACAAATACATCCAGCGACTAGATATGGAAATTGGGATGTAATATTGAAACTGGAAGGCGTACAAAGAAGGGTGACAAAACTCTTAAGTAAAGTGAAGGAGTGCAGTTATAGGGAGAAATTAGACAAATTGGGATTGACTACTTTGCTGGAGAAAAGAATGACAGGTGATATGATTGAGACTTCTAAGAAAATACATGGCATTTCTAACTATGGTGGGCATTTTTTTTACTATTTCTCCTAGATGTGGAAGGGTTAGGGTTAAGGCAGTTTTCAAAAGTTAAGTTTTGTTGCTCACAGAGTAATATGTTTTTGAAATAAATTGCCAGATCGGATTAAGAACAGCAATAGCGTGGATCAGTTTAAGATGAGGTTGGATGAATTCAGAGAAAGTGGTAGGAGGGAGAAATTAAGGGGCACTTATTTTTTAGTATTCAAAGGGCTTTTAGGATGCATAATGTAGACAATATATACCATTTGAAAATTCGTATATTTCAGATTAGCATTAAATTCGATAAATGTCTTTAGATAAAAATTAAGTAATATTTCATGAACTTCAATTTCTTCTTAAGACTTTTAAAGCTTTAGTTTAAAAATGTAATCATTATTTAGAATTTAAATTATATAATATTGATCAAAGTTCGAATAAGCATTCTAGACATGAGATGTAATAGCATTACATCTTCAGTTTTATATTTATAAGGCGACATAAGATTTAATAGCATTACATCTTCAGTTTTATATTTATAAGGCGACATAAGATTTAATAGCATTACATCTTCAGTTTTATATTTATAAGGCGACATAAGATTTAATAGCATTACATCTTCAGTTTTATATTTATAAGGCGACATAAGATTTAATAGCATTACATCTTCAGTTTTATATTTATAAGGCGACATAAGATTTAATAGCATTACATCTTCAGTTTTATATTTATAAGGCGACATAAGATTTAATAACATTACATCTTCAGTTTTATATTTATAAGGCGACATAAGATTTAATAGCATTACATCTTCAGTTTTATATTTATAAGGCGACATAAGATTTAATAGCATTACATCTTCAGTTTTATATTTATAAGGCGACATAAGATTTAATAGCATTACATCTTCAGTTTTATATTTATAAGGCGACATAAGATTTAATAGCATTACATCTTCAGTTTTATATTTATAAGGCGACATAAGATTTAATAGCATTACATCTTCAGTTTTATATTTATAAGGCGACATAAGATTTAATAGCATTACATCTTCAGTTTTATATTTATAAGGAGACATAAGATTGATGCAAAACTTTTATGATCGGGGAATTCATTTTACTCGTCCCTGGATGGGTATTTTCTACTACTTATAAAAAAAAACAATCGTTGACACCCAGTGTTGTCTTGGAGAAAATACTGAGAATTTGTGTGACGATTCAACTCATTGTTTATGTAATTTTCTGATGAAAAAACTATCAGTAATGAATTTGTTACGAACAAATCATTACATGGGCGTAGTATGCAATTAAGAACAATTATTTACGTCAGTTACAGGTGAGAATGAAAAATGATAAGCCACTGAGGGTGCAATGAACAATCTCGGTTCGTCGAAATACGTGTTTTAATATCTGGTACCATGACTGACCTTTCTATCCTCTCCTGAGTTTCTCTACTACCCAACGAAAGGGGCCAGGTACTGATAGTACGCAACCCTACTCTCTCCGTTGGTGGAGATTAAAAGAAAATAAATTTGGCAACCAGCAGTGAAATGAAGACACTGAAGACATTGCCAAGTTTGTTGACAAAAAAGGTGGGCCTTCTCTACCGTGCTAGTAAGCTTCTCACACCTGACATTATTTCCTATTTCTACTATGCCAAGAGTATTGTTGCCACATCTGGGCTGGTGCATCATCCACTAGTCTATCCCTCTTAGACAAGGTTTTAAAAAAGTCGCCAACTTAATAGGCTCCTCACTATAAATCAAGCCCCAGCCCCTGCCCATAAGCCGCAATGTTGCATCCTACTTTATGTTTTACAAGTACTTTAATGGATTGTGCTCTGATGAACTTGCTGATCTGGTGCCCCAACAACGCAAATTCACTAGACAAACCCGAAAATCAGCTAAATCTCATCCATTCACTGTGTAGGTCCCTAGATGCCGCAGATTCTTCTACTCCAACAGCTTATTTTCGTCGTGTTTCTGCCCTCTGGATCTCCATCCCTGTTTTCAGACTGTACCGACATGCATAAATTTAAAACTTATCTAAAGAGACATTTCGCTGCAGAACTCTCAACTTAGGATGACCCCTAAAAATTAATCCCTAATTCTCAGTAGCACCTTACGTCTACAGTGGCGACTTGCATGTTAAACTAAAAAAGAAGAAAACAAATTGTAAAATATGAATTATGGGGTGAATATGAAAAACACTTTCCGAAAGTGTGTCCGAGGGATATTTGTGTCGTGTCCTGGATCGATATTCCGAGTTTTTGTTACGAATTAGCCGACAGCAAATATCCATTATAGTTAGGTATATCAGTTCTTTCATGCTTTTCATCAGTTGTTTGACGCTTTTCATCAGCTCGTTTACGCTTTTCATCAGTTCTTTGACGCTTTACATCAGTTTGTTCACGCTTTTCATCAGTTCTTTCAGCTTTTCATCAGTTCTTTCATGCTTTTCATCAGTTCTTGCACGCTTTTCATCAGTTCTTTGACGCCTTTCATCAGTTTGTTCACGCTTTTCATCAGTTCTTTGACGCTTTTCATCAGTTCTTTCACGCTTTTCATCAGTTCTTTCATGCTTTTCATCAGTTCTTTCACGCTTTTCATCTGTTCTTGACGCATTTCATCAGTTTGTTCACGCTTTTCATCAGTTCTTTCACGCTTTTCATCAGTTCTTTCATGCTTTTCATCAGTTCTTTCACGCTTTTCATCAGTTTTTTTACGCTTTTCATCAGTTCTTTCACGCTTTTCATCAGTTTGTTCACGCTTTTCATCAGTTATTTTACACTTTTCATCAGTTCTTTTACACTTTTCATCAGTTCTTTGACGCTTTAATCAGTTCTTTCACGCTTTTCATCAGTTTGTTCACGCTTTTCATCAGTTCTTTCACGCTTTTCATCAGTTCTTTCACGCTTTGCATCAGTTCTTTCACGCTTTTCATCAGTTTTTTTACGCTTTTCATCAGTTCTTTGACGCTTTTCATCAGTTCTTTCACGCTTTTCATCAGTTATTTCACGCTTTTCATCAGTTATTTCACGCTTTTCATCAGTTCTTTCACGCTTTTCATCAGTTCTTTTACACTTTTCTATCAGTTCTTTGACGCTTTAATCAGTTCTTTCACGCTTTTCATCAGTTCGTTCACGCTTTTCATCAGTTCTTTGACGCTTTTCATCAGTTCTTTCACGCTTTTCATCAGTTCTTTGACGCTTTTCATCAGTTCTTTGACGCTTTTCATCAGTTCTTTTACACTTTTCATCAGTTCTTTGACGCTTTTCATCAGTTCTTTTACGCTTTTCATCAGTTTGTTCACGCTTTTCATCAGTTCATTTACGCTTTTCATCAGTTTTCTTCTCTCATTAAATCTGAACGACCATTGTTCACTGTTCAAGATAAATTAGAATTCTTTTCCCTGCATACGTAAGTTTGAGGCTTCCATCTCTTAATGGAATGATCCGGATCCTCACACCTTTTGATCAAGTGCACTCCAAATCTATCATCGAATCACAGACATGTCCTTAGAAATACATGCAAGTGAATCTATAATTACACGAAGGTGCATGTGTCAACACCAGCCCAACGGATACGGGAAATTGTATATTTCCAATTCGTGTCCGGGGTCGAGATCCGAATGTAAGTAAATTTATAATTTGAATATCGATTACTAGATTGGCATTTCTTCATCACGAAGATAATCCAAATTCCATATATCGAAGATCTTATCATTCTCCCGCGCCAAGTATTATCTTAATGAATATCAGTCCGGCTTATTTTCAGTTATTACATAGGGTTTTCCCTAACCCTAACTCTAACCCTAACTCTAACCCATGGAACCGTTAATAACATCTACATCCCGTTCTGCAACGCAACCCTATTTGATATAAATAAATTTCAGTCCCAGCCTGACTTGTCAACCGAGGTTCAGTCATGAATACCGAACAGTTTTTTTTTATCGTCGTTCAATGATACGTTTATTATGTTCACCTCTGCGTTTATTAATACGGAGCGCTACTTAGTGTTCCTTAAGAAATTTCATGAAGCCTTGGGATTAATGGATGAACAGTAGTTTCAACAGGATAAAGCGACTCTCTGCATTTCATATGACTTATTACAATTACTCCGGGGATACTTTTGTGATCGTCTCATCAGTAGAAAGTGCTTTAGACCCAGCAAAGCTTAACACCCAATTGTTTGTATAATTTTGGTTATTCGGACTACATTTCTCATCTAGAGAGTTCTCAGCACAACGTTTCGACCACTGTAACCTCCGGCCGTCTTCAGGTGTATCTCTTCGAACTCGAGGATATTTCTGTCACACTCGGGAATCCGAACGGAATTTCGCACAGTTGATATAGCACTAAGTTCAATTCAGTTCTAAGTGATAGTCATCTGAAGAGTGAAGGTTCAATCCTTGGTGCTGGCGATACGAAGAATTGCGAATTAGTGAAGACGGAAATCATGGTTGACGGGACAAGAACATGTTACTCTTGTGGATTAAATAAAGGGTTTTGTTCGAAATTCGGTTCAGATTCCTGAGTTCGACAGAAATATTCCCGTGTTCGAAGAGATACAGTTGAAGAAGACTGGAGGTTACAGCGGTCGAAACGTTGTGATGATAACACTCAAGATGGGAAATATACAAATTACTAACCATCATCTCAAAAATTCAGAAATATAATATTCCATTTTTTTGTTTCCAGGGTTATCTCAATGATAAGGTCTATCAAAACAATCTCCAGAACCGACAAGTGCCAACAACGTCAAAATAAAGCTAGAACCAATAGTGAGTATTGATTTACTCCTCTCCAGGAGTTAGGCACAAGGTCAGTTTTTATCTTACTCCCACATGTAAGATGTGACCCAAGGTCGTGTCGGGAAAGTGGGATTTAAAAATTGCCTGGGCAGCCCCGTCGGCATTCCCCAGACAGCGCCTCAGACAGTAAGCAATAAACTTACTCCTCCCCAAAGAGGGGAGGCGAAGCCTGGGAGGGTGGACCTCCTAGAACTGCACAGGGCAGACCCATACACCGGCGTAAATCAAGCCCCGAAGGCCAAGACAATACCAGTCCATGGGGTGAAGTATCCATCGGAACAGATACTACACTTTGATCTTAGCCAAAGCGCCAATAGTATTATTTATTCCTCTCCAGGAGTAAGGCACAAGGCCAGTTTTATCCTACTCCCACAAGTAAGATGTGACCCAAGGTCGGGTCGGAAAGTGGGGTTTAAAAGCCAGCGCCCGAGAGGTGAGCACTCTGACCATTAAAAATTGCCTGGGCAGCCCCGTCGGCATTCCCCGGTAGGGGCGCCTCAGACAGTAAGCAATAAACTTACTCCTCCCCAAAGAGGGGAGGCAAAGCCTGGGAGGGTGGACCTCCTAGAACTGCACAGGACAGGCGTGCAGTATCCATCGGAACAGATACTACACTTTGATCTTAGCCAAAATTGCATTACGACGCAGAGGTGCAAAGTGGCAACATATCATTTAACGATGATGAAACAAAGAATGTTGCGTATTCATGTCTCGCTAGATCACCGAAGTTAAGCAACGTTTAGCCTCGCCAGTACCAGATGGGTGACCATTTGGGAAAACCAGGAGTTGGATTTGAACACCTAACTGTGAACAAATATCATCGCCAACCCGCAGTGCCTAGGCGTGGTGACTATAGCAACCCCACCTCAGAATGACAGGCACCAATAAGGTGGACGGAAACCAGGAGTGATCGAAAACCTTGGTGGTAATGGTAAAAAAAATAGTTTGATTGAAGAAAGTATTGTAAATATTATTAACAAAAGTAACAAAATTTTTATTCACTTGGTATAAGTTTTTTTAGAGTCCACACGTAACCAGAATCACTTAACCAGCGAAACGTATGGTGGGAACTTGATAGTTTATTAAATAAGATATATTTCTATTCTGGTGGGTGTGTAATTCCAATGAGATACTTGCACACTTCCTATTAACACCCCCCTGGCATCGCTATTTGTCGCAGAAGCGTGCCGATTTGTTTTCTGTTTGTTTTATTTACTCCTCCCCAGGAGTTAGGCAGAAGGCCAGTTTTATCTACCTCCCACAAGTAAGATGTGACCCAAGATCGGGTCGAGAAAGTGGGGTTTGAAAAGCCAGCGCTCGAGAAGTGAGCACTCTGGCCATTAAAAATTGCCTGGGCAGCCCCGTTGGCATTCCCCGGTAGGGGCGCCTCAGACAGTAAGCAATAAACTTACTCCTCCCCAAAGAGGGGAGGCAAAGCCTGGGAGGCTGGACCTCCTAGAACTGCACAGGACAGGCGTGCAGTATCCATCGGAACAGATACTACACTTTGATCTTAGAACACTTTGTTACCAATGAAATAAGCATGTTAATGTAGCTATTTGTATTTAGCTTAACAGATTAGAATAAACTCGTGAGATTTGAGTTTTATTTACAAACGTGCGACGTAGTAATTATTAGTAAATTTCGAGGAAACGCCACAAAACGTCATTTCTTTTTCCCCCTTTTTATCATGTATTTCCTGATTTGCTGACAAAGTAAATGCAAGTTAATTTTCTGCGCTGGGGTCTTAAAACATGGGACTGGATGTATCTAAATTATTTGTTTTTAATTCATAACACCTATATTGCCATCAAAACGGGTTACTCTTATTTGTATCAATAATGCAACAGGAAATGTTTAAATACTGTATATATATATATATATATATATATATATATATATATATATATATATATATATATATACAGAGAAAGAGAGGGAGAGAGAGATAAATAAAAGAAGAGAGTGTAAGTATATATATATATATATATATATATATATATATATATATATATATATATATATATATGTAAATTATAACTAAAAGGTAAACTTTTAGAGAGTTGGACCTATTGTGAAATAAGGAAAGCTCAATATACTGGATAGAGCAAAAATATGGTACGTCAATGAAAATTAGTAAGACCTGCAAATGGAAGCAAATCGGTATTTTCAGTTGTTCAAAACAAGGAGTAGTTTAGTTAATAAAAACATTTATTTTTCATCTCTTTCTTTCCTTAAACCAGGTTTTTCAAAGATTAAAATCTTATCATCAGAGGAAAAAATATGATTGATAAGTTGACAGGGTAGGACTGTCAAAGTTCCAAATTTGAAAAAGTTTTCTTTTAAAATTAAAAATTTAAAAAATTCAAAAAACTTCTTTAAAAAAATTTTTTAAAAAGTTCAAACGGTTTAAGGAAAGAAAGAGATGAAAAATAAATGTTTTTATTAACTAAACTACTCCTTGTTTTGAACAACTGAAAATACCGATTTGCTTCCATTTGCAGGTCTTACTAATTTTCATTGACGTACCATATATATATATATATATATATATATATATATATATATATAATAAGGAGAGGTAGTTTGCTTGAAGCATTGTGTGTAATACGTATATCGTGTTTTGAGATTTGAAACAGCTACCATTTGACAATGAGGTCTCCCTCGAAATATATTATGGAACACGGTCACACAGATTAGATCAGTGGTGAAGTTTTGCCTAATCAAGTAAGATTTCCTATATAGGGAAAAAAAAATTATTAAAAAGGTTTTTGAAAAAATATATAATTAAAATCACTTGTTTTTGTCTTACTTCTCAACGGCGACATATTTCTATTTCTTGCATTGTGATAGCCTTCTAATACCCCCTCTCTCTCTCTCTCTCTCTCTCTCTCTATATATATATATATATATATATATATATATATATATATATATATATATATATATATATATATAAGATAAATGAAAGAAGAGAGATAAATATGTACGAATGGCAAATCTATTTACACTTCGATTGTTCAATGCAAGGTGTACTCGGTAAATGATAAGATTTTAATCTTTGAAAAGCCTTGGTTTAAGGAAAGAAAAAACAGGTTTTTACTGAGTACACCTTGTAATGAACAATCGAAGTTGAAATAGATTTGTCATTCGTACATATTTATCTCTCTTCTTTAATTTATCTTTATAATTGCTCTATCTCGTATATTGAGATTAAACTATTCCACTATTGGTTCTATCCTCTAAAAGTATACTTTTAGTATCATATTATATATATACACACATATATATATATATATATATATATATATATATATATATATATATATATATATATGCTACAGTCTTGTCGATATTGAAATAATTAAAATATTTTAATACGAAAAAGAAACATTTCTAACCTATTTCTTTCAAATATCCTCTTTTTCTCTTTGTGTTTCATCCACTGATCAGTTATTTGAAACAAAAATTAAGTTGAATACACCTCATCTGTTCTCCATCAGTTTTATCTCGACTTTTTCTCTGGCGTTACGTGGCTTGAAGAGAGAGAGAGAGAGAGAGAGAGAGAGAGAGAGAGAGAGAACAAGACGGTCCGTTTTGGAGCATGCAGAGTGTGGACATAAAAAATAAGATGGGCTGAAAAAATATAATTAAACAGTGACTATTATCTCTCTATCCCCCCCATCTCTCCCCCTCCACATCTCTCCCTCTCTTTCTCTCTCTCTATCTGCTTCCTCTACTTGTCAGTTATTTGAAACGAAGACCAAGTTTAATAAAGCTCATCTGTCTTCCATCAGTGTTGTAATGACTTAGCACTTTTGGAAGTATAAATAATGAGCTTTGATTTAAGGACATCAGAACATCAATCTGGAAGGATCACACAGGAGGTTGTATAAGGAAACATGTATAAATACCATTTGTTAACTTTAATGTTTTTGTAACGATTACCGCAACTTGGTTTACGCCATGTATGGCACGATGTTGAAACGCAACATTTACACTCCACTCATCCTATTAAGCCATATCTTCGAGTGGCTTTTAGGCTTGATAAGTGGTTACTTTGGAAATCTGGTATTTTGTTATGTATAAATAAAGACTGATGTCGTAATATGATTTTACTATTTTTTTTATTATTTAACTTTCGCTTACACGTAGCAGTAGTGGGCGGCGCAGTGATGCAGGTCTATTGTTGTGATGATAATAGCCGTGTTGTTTCTCTTTCTTTTTCATTTGCTGGAAGTGTGTAACAATTAAAAACGCTAACAACATCTATTCAACTTCTTTGCTTCAAATTATTTGTTTTTTTATTTCGTATAACTTGCTGTGAAGTGACATGCGTACTACATAAGCTTCTCCTCGCGCGCTCTCTCTCTCTCTCTCTCTCTCTCTCTTTTTCTCTGAGAATGGAACAGCGATAGAGGTTTGAAAAAGATATCTGAATCAGATCCGTCCGCCAAGTTTAAGTTATTTCGAAATCTAACCATCGACATTGATTGAAGGTATTTGATAGGATTAGGGTTAGGGTAAGGGTTAGGGTTAGGGTAAGGTTTAGGGTTAGGGTCAGGGTTAGGGTTTAGGGTTTAGGGTTAGGGTTAGGGTTTGTTAGGGTTAGGGTTTGTTAGGGTTAGGGTTAGGTTTAGAGTTAGGGGTAGGGGTAGGGGTAGGGGTAGGGGTAGGGTTAGGGTTAGGATGCAGGTTAGGGTTAGGGTTAGGGTTAGGGTTAGGGTTAGGGTTAGAGTTAGAGTTAGGGTTAGGGGTAGGGGTATGGTTAGGGTTAGGGTTAGGGTTTGATAGGGTTAGGGTCAGGGTTAGGGTTTGATAGGGTTAGGGTTTGATAGGGTTAGGGTTAGGGGTTGATAGGGTTAGGGTTAGGGTTAGGGTAAGGGTTTGATAGGGTTAGGGTTAAGGTTTGATAGGGTTAGGGGTTGATAGGGTTATGGAGTAGGTTAGGGTTGGGGGTATGGTTAAGTTTAGAGTTAGGGTTAGCGTTAAGGGTAGGGGTAGGGGTAGGGTAGGGTAGGGTTAGGTATAGGGTTAGGGTTAGGGTTAGGGTTAGGGTTAGGGTTAGGTATAGGTGTAGGTTTAGGGTTATGGTTTGATAGTGTTAGGGTAGATTGCTAGACATCTGGCGTAAACTATTTGTTCTGTCGTCTAATTCTTTTCATTTCACTTCAGTCGAAGTTCTCAGAAATCAAGGGGCCCGTTTTCCTAGGGCTAACAATTGATCTGTATATGAGATATTCGAACATTTCATTAAAGTTAGTCATAAAGTTTAGAACATTAATTTTACTCTTTCAAATTGACCAGTTAACTACGTTGCAGTAAGCATTTCTTATTGGCTCTTGGTTTTAACGGATTCCAAGACAAGACTTCATCTAGTCTGGTGGAGCATACAGCTAAGTGCTGTTACTTAGGGTAACATTACTTGCAGAAGATGCGCTACTTCTTGTATGAGCCAGTGTATAGATGTGTCGAGAGGGATCTTATTGGGGATTCGAATACTATGTTATTTTGAATGTCAGAGTTGACTTATATAGGAAGTATCCTAATGTCAGGTTGTTTTGACAGACCCTTTTATGGAGAGCGAAGACACTCGAGGATTATGGTAATTCAAACTTGCCGTGTGTATGAAGATTGCTAGGAAAATAATTGTTTATGGTAAAGCTTTGTTTCAGCAAGAATAAGTCTATTTCTGTATTATTGTTATCGACTGTAATTATCGTAGTCACAGTAATTGTCTTTATTTATATTGTTTATATATATATATATATATATATATATATATATATAAATATATATATACAGGGTGGGCCAAAATAAGGGTCCTATCTTTAAATTTGAATAACTTGAATTTGAATAACTTCCACAAAATAAAAGTTAAACTCACCAAACTTTATGTGTGTGTAGACTGACCCTTCCGAGATTTTTTGAAATAAACAAAACAAATTTTAGCCGAAAAACACTTCTTAAAACTTACAAAAACTAAAGTATTGTTTTTTACACTGTTTTGAGTTTTTTAAGCAAAAATAATGTTTTCTAAATGAGGGTACGTTCCTTAGGGCTAATACGGCTCATGCTTGCTTCGGAAGGGGTCCTTTACTTATTCTAAAAAAAAAAATTAAAAAAATCAATAAATAAAAAAGTTATGAATTTTTAAAAATAGGACCCTTATTTTTGCCCACCCTGTAGTAACCCAAAACAAGGCATATTCGCACTGAGACGTTAGGGGCTATTGTGAAGCAGGGTCTAGATTTCTAAGGGCATCCTAAGTGGCAAGTAGTGCAACGAAAACTTTGTTCGCTTTATATTTAAATTACTGCACGTTCGTACAGTCGGGGAAACAGGGAGCAGGAAGAGAATTTCTAAAGGCAAGCGGTTCAAAGAAAGTACCTATTAGAGTAGAAAGCTTTCCGGCGTCTGGGAACCTCTACAGTGAAGGGATGGGATTTTGCTGCTTCTCGGGTTGGTCGGGGGTATTTACGTTAGGGGGGGGCTCAAGTGTAGCAAATTAGTCGGAGAGTATTTACATTTGGGGGGGGGGGGCAAGTATAGCAAGTACGTAGGAGCATATTACACTGAAGTAATCGTAGCGTAATCGAGATCACAATGGTTACATGTACAAATAAATAAAGACACTTTTGGCTGAAAATAAATAAAGTCCTTCCATTTAACGCAATCAATCAATTCGTATTTATGACAGATATCAGAGGCTGTCCATTGTTTCTCGAAATAAGAAACCAGTCAGCTATTACATTAAGGTAATAATTCTTTACTACTTTACAATTCATTCAAGCAAAATATACCAAATTTCTTCAGTCGGATGAATACCTCCCGGAAATTCTTTGACGCGGGAACTTCCTTCGACTCCAGAGACGGAAACCAACAATCTTGCCCCTACCCGCACGAATTGTGCAATATGATTAACCTTATCGATTTATCGATAAGGGGATATGATTGACTTTGGAGTGAAATTTCAAACTGACTAACTGTCTGTTTCCTTTTCCACGATTTCGATCTGCTGTCCGCGACAAACACCGCTTCTTCAATGGTAGACGTTCCAATTAAATGTCGGATCAACGAAGCCGTCGTCGCCGGCACCAACTGAGCGTTTACCACGTGACTTATCGGGATTCTATCGGAAGATGTGTCACAAGAAAAGGCCAGTGCGTCTTTGTCTAGCCACCCCGGCACACCCTTACACTACAATCTTAGATTGCAATTCAGTACAGCGGATAAAAACGGGTACTCACCCAATACCCTGCCACCTTCGCTGTCTCGTTATATCAACCATAGTTTTAAAGACGCAATCTGATTGTCATAGAAACGATGTGGCTGCCATTATATACGTTGTGATCGGTTTGCCATTTGCCCTGATAACTATTCTTATTTAGACCCAAACAACGCGCGCGTCATCCCCTCCTGGTATCTATATATATATATATATTAATACTTCGTGTTCGTACGTACGCCATCATATTCCACCCATTTATTTTAATGGGGTCTTCTGATTTGAAAAAGGTGAAATTCAATAAAAAAAAGTAATTGAAGATTTACTGGGGTTTTTAAGGTAAATATTCTGACTTTACATATTTTAAAATGAATTGTTTCCAAATCGAAGTCTGTCGTCCATCTTTAACTATTATAAAACCTACTGTTGTCATTTTTTTTTTACTTTCATTTCATTTTAATGCATCTATAAGCATTACAAAGTTTAATAAATAAATAAAAATGAAGAGATCTATGACTTTTATTAATTTATATTTCAGATGACAATGATTATACATGGCATTCTGAAGAGATAAGGATATATATATATATATATATATATATATATATATATATAATACTTTAATGTATTAACGTTCGAAAGTACGTTATCACCTTTTACACACATTTAAAAAATGAGAACGTCTTATAAGCAAAAAGTACCAGACTTTACATATTTTTAAATGAATTGTTCCCAAATCGAATTATGCCGTCCTTGTTTAACTTTTAAAAACCTACTATTGTCATTTTTTTAACTTTAATACCATTTCAATATATATCTAAGAATTACAAGGTAAAATAAATGAATAAAAAAAGACTTTTTATTCATTTATATTTTAGATGACAATGATTATACATGGCATTCTGAAGAGATAGGGATCTATATAATAATATTCAAAAGAGTTTCACGTTCGCACGTACGTTATCACTTTTTACACACATTTTTAAAATGAATCGTCTGATAAGTAAAAATATAGTAAGTTGTGATTCATCTGAGGTACATAAAGTATAAAAGTCCCGATTTTCACTAATTTTAAAATCAATTGTTCAAAAATTATATTATGTCGCCACTTCGACTAAAACAATACACTTTAAAATGAATACATTTCAAAAGTGACATTGTTTTATTTTCTTAAGCCGCATCAACTACAGGGTGGCACAAAAGTCACACATTTGTAACAACTGATTCAAACTAATGAGTGACTTTTGCGGGATTGTTTGGCGAGCGCTTAATTAGCGGATTTTCTGATTTTAACTGGACTTCACGTTCACCGGATTTAACAGCCCCTGACTTTTTCCTTTGGGGTTATCTAAAGGAAAGGGTATATGTGAAAAAGCCTACAAGGATTCAAGAGCTTAAAAACAATATCAGACATGAAATCCAAGAACTAGAGCCAGTTATTCTAAGGAGTGTAATGGAAAATGCCCTAAATAGACCCGTCTTTGTGAAACCGAAAATGGTGGTCATTTAAAGGATATTATTTTTTAAAACAACTGCAACAAAATTACCAAGTGAATGTATTATTTATCAGAAAAGCCTAGTTTCTATCACCTAAATAAACGAATGCGCGACTTTTGCGCCACCCTGTAGTTTCACGAGTATTGGTATTACTGGTTTAATAAGTTTGAATACTATGAGAGGATTGGAAATATCCACATACCACCCACTTAAACAACAGCCGACCCAGAAAATAGCAAGTAAGGATGAGCAATTTAAGTAAAAAAAAACGAAAACAATTTATGTTTTAAACTGTCAAGCAATTCTATCTTATTAACCCTACTCTTTTAGTAGTTTTCCGCGTGGAAAAGACAAGTGGTGACACATTAGGTTAAAATAAAAGAAACTTGTAAAAATGAGTTTCTTATCAAATCAGTTGATGCAGAGTATAATATTAATTAGCTTTTCTAAACTTCATCCTGACGTTTAAACAGGGCCTTGCAGGAATTTACACAAAAGCTCACAAAAAATAAAGTAATAATCCAGTTTAAAAAGAATCTTCGGCATGTATACCACATTCTTTAATAAAAAAAATTGATGTGTATTTGTGCGTATATCTATATGAATAAATATATCTACTTCCATCCTCTGACGTAAATGTAAACGAGTAAACCCCGTGTCTAAATGTTACCCTATGCTACACACTTTCATGGTATATTCAATTCGCGGAAGAATTATATTTCAGTAATAAATTACAAGCACTTTTTTGTACTGTTTGGGTCATCGCTTTTCAAGGTCCGGGGGTCACTCGAGGATAACAGTTGAATAGATCGTCAGTTGGACGGCGATCGTCGTCACGAGCGGATTGGAAACAGTTGGTGGAATGGGCAGGAGATTACATAAGAGGACTTGATTTTCTAAAAGGACGGCTCGACAAGTATTTGTTTACATTGGATTTGGAGACGACGATTCTGTAGTCGGTTGGAAAGCAGACTCCTGGTAATTTGCTTCACATATGGGTTGTTTTAGAAAAGACACTTTGTTCATGGAAGATTTGTTTTGTTTTTAGTACAGAGAGAGAGAGAGAGAGAGAGAGAAAGAGAGAGAGAGAGAGAAAACTCCATTACTATGGTTGTAGCTAGACGAGTTCTTGCTATTGTACAGGTAGATGATTTTTATCAGGAAACACAGGGAGTAACGCTCCTCACGCCCTGTATTTTCACGGCCTCGCAATTGCTCTGATAATTTAAAAATGGATTTAAAACAAAATCTTTGTTCGTTTGTGGTTCATACCATATGCTTTGAATATTTGGCAAAGGTGCATTACAGTTAACAACGAACAAAAATGTGTAAAAGCAACTATTCAACATATAACTGTTACCAAAAGCAAGAACTGTTAAGTTTCTACTTACCTGCATTTTTTTACGTCTGACAGTGTTTTCATTCTAATATAAAATTTATTTCAAATGTGAAAAAGCAACAATTCAACATATAACTCTTACCAAAAGCAAAGACTGTTAATTTTCTATCTACCTGCATTTTTTATATCTGACAGTGTTTTCATTCTGATATAAAAGTGCGTGCAAATCGACTATCGTTAGAGTTACATTCCATTATGGCAACACCTGCTTTTGTCGGAAATCACCGCAGTTTGATTGATGGCGTTTTCGTTTTTTGGCGTAAAAAAAACAAAGAAATATACAAAAAGATAACTGTTTTAACGCAATAAATTCTACTTTTCTATCTAAAAGAAAAGAAAAAAAAATACAGAAATAAAAACTAATCAGACTATTGCAGCCATTTTGGATTATTATTCTAACGAAAGACGATTTGAACGAAATCTTATATTAAAATGAATAAACCTTTAGAAAATTTCAGAAGAACAAACATACGCAGGTAGATAAAACGTTTGATTATAGTTTTTGTAAAATATTTTTGTTTTTTCACCCCTTTTTTCGGGTTCATGTTCCATACTAATTGCAAGACTTTCTTGTGAGTGGCCCAAATCGGTGAGTGCACCAGTCCTTCGGTTTCAAAACCTGGGTTTAAATGCAAGAAGGAGAGTCTACGATATCCGTCTATGGTTTATGCAGAGTGTCGTGCCATTTCTGAGTTTTGTCGAATCTTTTCCTGTTATTAAAATTGACGACTCTGCCCAGCATTTGTCTAAAGGTTCCGTCTACCCAATCGTCATATAAAACATTGCGGTGAATCGAATCACCTAACAGCCCGATGCTTATAAACATAAACCGGTTGAATAAAGGCTTCTCTTGTGCGCCATTCCACGCGAAGAAATTAAAAGTTCGTATTCAATAAGATTCAGTTACGTATCGTTTCAAACCGATAAAATCTCTTTAAAACGTTTTCTATTTGAAGAAGTAAATTTGAAATTAATCGAATCCCCTTTTTGCTTTCAGGTCAACTGTGATCGTACAGACCCGCGTGTAACGGGCACTTCTAAAACCAATGGCTTTTCATAAATCTGCTCGTATGAAAACTGTAATTATTCCCGCAAGCATTTAATTACGAAAATCAGAGATTTATAGCAACGAGTAGCCCAGATAGGGTATTTAGTAGACATTATAATTTTCGTTTCGGCACATATCTTCTATACAACCAACTTTAAACAGAAGAATACGTTATTTCCATGAGAATGTTTGCTACGTTTCAGACTCTGGTACATATTTATAAAACTTGGATGACGATAGCCTTGGTTGAGCCATGTAGGCTAGCTATTTACATATATGGTACATAACAAAACAGAAATCCGAATTAATCTGCGCAGGTTGTTTAATGTCCATATAAAGTCATATAAGTATAGACACACACACACACATATATATATATATATATATATATATATATATATATATATATATATATATATATATACAATAATATTTTTTATAAATAAATATTAATTATTTTTAAAATACCTAGAGACATCGATGTCTCATGCTAACGCAATCTTCAGTCTAGGAACTAATTCTCAACGGTCGGAAGGCGCGAACCCCGATCGGGAATCTTATCCATCAGGCCATCGCCAATTAGTTAGTAAATCTATAGAAACTTTAAATGTAAACAGCTGAATCGGCGACTGTTTACCAGGCAGTTTAGAGTGATCTTACGAAGCGGCGCTTCGGATCGTGCATATAGCTATTTGTACTGCTTGTTATTAAAGCTACTAGAAAGTGGCCAGCCTTTGTGCGGGGCTGATAAACAATAATATTTTTTATAAATAAATATTAATTATTTTTAAAATACCTAGAGACATCGATGTTTCATGCTAACGCAATCTTCAGTCTAGGAACTAATTCTCAACGGTCGGAAGGCGCGAACCCCGATCACAAATCGCCTTTGAAGTATCATTAAAAATAACGGACATCTTGTGTCTGGTTATTTTTTCTAAGATCCTTTCCGTTTTTCTGATTAGGTTCTTAGTTTCAGACGGAAACTGGCTGATAAAATTGCAATAGCTTCCCAAAGCGCTTTCGGACATTTCCAGGTCCATCGTCAGTGGAGCAATGTTAACCGTCTGAAACTAAGAACCTAATCAGAAAAACGGAAAGGATCTTAGAAAAAATAACCAGACACAAGATGTCCGTTACTTTTAATGATACTTGTATAAAAGAAAAAATGCTGCCAAGATACACACACATATATATATATATATATATATATATATATATATATATATATATATATATATATATGTAAAAATAAAAATGAAAAAAGAATAAGCAATTTAACAACTAACAAAAATAAACTGAAAAACTCATGTTGTAAAGTTCTACCGAGATATTTCGGCCGTCAAGATACGACCATTTTCGTTATACATGTTAATTTCCATCACTAGGTTTGAAAATCCGGCACACGAACTGAGGTTTATCCGTACCTACAAAACAAACTTAAAAAACCCGTCGGCATTCCCCAGAAGAATTTACTCAGGAGATTTTGAATGAATTAACACTTTCTTAGAGAAAAGATAAAGGCTAGACCTCCGATGACTGAACACAATCATACCATCAGAACGTCAGCCACAAAGCCATTGTTGTACTGATTGTCGATGACGTATCCTGTATGTATATCAAGATCAGCATAGACATCATCGAATATCAATATCTGCATAAAAGAAACTGAATGGTATAAATCCTTATAATATTACCAAATGAAATTGTAGATCAATTGACCTTTTTTTTGTTGTCTTTTGACATTTTGTTTGTGTCCTTTTCAATTTCTTATTAAATTCAATTTAAGTATGATTTCACTCAAAGTAAATGTTATTTCCCGAATGCCTTTTTTTTTCTTTCATGTTTTGTATTTGCGTCCTATTTTCCGCGGATTTAAAATAAAATAACTATCATAAGAACAAACATTTTTTTTTTTCATTCCACATTCTGCTTCACATAATAATCAATTAATTTATATTCGAAATATTATGTATTTGTATATTATTTTTACTTACAGGAATAAAAGATTAAAATAAAGACTTCTAGTTATATTTCTGAAAGAGTCAAATTCTCCCTTAGCCATTGATCGCTATATCGTTCGATTTTCGAAAACAAATTTAAAACATTGAATTCTGATCTGTAAAGCAAATCGATATGTATACAACGAGACGTACATCAGACACGTTACGTCATGACCACTACCACTATGTTAGTTAAATTTAATTTAGTAATTACTAAACTGTGGCATATTATTATTATTAGTAACAGTAGTGGTAGTAAAAGTATTAGTAGTAGTAATAGTAGTAGTAGTAGTAGTAGTAGTAGTAGTAGTAGTAGTAGTAGTAGTAGTACACACTAGGAGTTATCACATAGGCCGTCATCAGTGATTGCTCACTGATAATCACCAGTGATATTCTCTGGAATCTGAGTGACAAAAAGTCTTCCCAGATTTCCAGTGCTCTTTAATTATTTCGATAACTACTGCAAATAAATTGACGGTATTACAAAAGACACTTACCATCGATTTCTCGCTGGCAACAAACATTGCTATTATTATTACCATTATTACTATTATTATTATTATTATGGTTATTATTATTATTATTATTATTATTATTATTATTATTAGTAGTAGTAGTAGTAGTAGTAGTAGAAGTATTATTATTATTATTATTATTGTTATCATTATTTTTATTATTATTAGTAGTAGTAGTAGTAGTAGTAGAAGTATTATTATTATTATCATTATTATTATTATTATTAGTAGTAGTAGTATTAGTATTATTATTATTATTATTGTTATTACTCACTAGGAGTAATCACATAGGCCGTCATCAGTGATTGCTCACTGATTATCACCAGTGATATTCCCTGGAATCTGAGTGAAAACAAGTCTCCCTGGATTTCCAGTGCTCTCTCCACTTATTTTGATAACTACTGCAAATGAATGAATGGTACCACAAAAGACACTTTCCATCGATTTCTCGGTGGCAACAAACATTGGTATTATTATTACCATCATCATCAGCAGCAGCATCATCATCATCATCAGCAGCAGCAGCAGCAGCAGCATCATCATCTTCATCATCATCATTATTATTATTATTATTATTATTTTCAACCACTAGGAGTCCTTACTAAGGGCATCATCAGTGATAGCTCACTGATAATAACAGTTTATTTATTTATTTGTATTATTATTGTTACTCACGAAGATATCTCACATAGGGTATCATCAGAGATTACTCACTGATAATAATCAGATTTTAATTTATTATTATTAGTAGTAGTATTATTATTATTATTATTATTATTATTATTATTGTTGTTGTTGTTGTTGTTATTACTATTATCATTTTAATTAGTATTATAATAATATAGAGGTATCATTATTCTAAAAGCGGTACTCCATGGAAATTGCACACTGCTTTCTACATCATAATATATCATTTATCGTTAATAATAATATTCCTTTTGAAATGATAAAGGTTTGTTAGGGTCAATCCTCTTAAGAAAATAATGACACTTTATCTTACTGTGAAAATAATTACTGTTGTCAGCTAAATATGCCTTAAATAAATAAAACAAATATGTTTCTTCTCTTTATTTATTTATTTATTTATTTAAAATTGTAGTAAGTTTATAATTGCTAAATGAATATTCTACAAATTAATAAAAACGAAATGTCCTTTTCTGAAATGTATTTATTTTGACGGGACGACTTAATTTGAGTTTGGGACTATTCATTTCTAAATAGGTAAAGTTGGGATTCTGTTACCTTAATAACTTCATTGCTAATCGGATGATCTCATTTTTAATCTGTGTAAACGGTGTTAAGCTGGAAGGAATATTAATATTACTGAATTGACTACTTAACTATGTCATAGTGTACATTTACTGGGTATTTTCTTAGTATTTCCGGATCCCAAGGTAATAATTCATGTAATCTGGTAAAGTGTCCAGCATTAGTGCTGTTACTTGAGATATCATCATTAGAAAAAGGTTCACCATTCCTAATATCATGTAGTATGTAGCCATGCTGAGAGGATCTTTATTTACCTCCCCAGGAGGGTAGGCACAAGGCCAGGTCGGGTCGGGAAAGTGGGACTTGAAAAGCCAGCGCTCGGGAAGTTATTTAGGCAGGTGAATTCCCTCGGACAAAATTCATCTTTATCTATAGATGAAGATTTTACAAACCATTGGGAATTCACCAGACCTTAGGCATAGCGCCCGAAAAGGTGAGCACTCTGGCCATTAAAAATTGCCTGAGCAGCCCCGTCGGCATTTCCCGGTAGGGCGCCTCAGGCAGTAAGCAATAAACATACTCCTCCCCAAAGAGGGGAGGCAAAGCCTGGGAGGGTTAACCTCCTAGAACTGCACAGGACAAACCCACAGACTGGCGGAATCAAGACCCGATGGCCAAGACAATACCAGTTTATGGGGTGCATGTCCATCGGAACAGATACTACACTTTGATCTTGGCCAAAAGTCATTAGGGCTTAAAATACTATAATATTTTAGAATATTTTGTCATGGTTTACTTGTAGGGCGAAGTATCTACATGCACATGTGTGCTCACAACCGCAGTACAAAGAGACCGAATACACTCGGCGATGGCGTCTAGTAGATATTCAAACTCTCTCCAAAAGTATTCAACGCGGTTATAGCCAGACAAATTGGACAACCAAAATTACCACATATTGCTGAATTATCAAAAAACAGCACCCCGTTCCTTTTCAGTAGAAACACATGTTCCATCTAGATTATACACAATTCACGACATAACTGCTATCAACCTTTTCAATCATCTGGAACTGTTGAAGCGACTAACCTGATCAAGCAACCATCACCAATTGACGATATCTACAAGCTATATGGTTCAAACTATTTGGCTCTACGTCAAACAATCAAAGAGACATATTTTATACAAAAATACAGCTGCTTTAATGATTTCGAATTAAAATGCGGTTTAAATGCTTTTGGAAATTTATTGTGTCAGAGATGTTAGACATTTGTGTAACTCGTTCATGTGTGCGATGAAAGCATTTATTTTAATGGTTTAATATCGATAAATAATGTTTAACTTAAGATAATCAATAAGCATCCCAAGGCGCCAAGGAAGGGCAATACTTTCATACTAACCTTTTAGTTTGATAAGTACATTTCGGTGATTTATAAGGATTTGGATTTAGAGTTCAATAAGATACATTATTTTCCTACAAATCTAATAAATTCGATGTTTCGCTGATTTATAAGTATTTGAAATTTAAAGTGATTTAAAATAGACGTTTGTCTTAGAATACTTAAATAACGAGAATCATAGCGTCAGTCTTATGTTTCCGGTTGTGTTTGTTACTATATTTATTTGTTTTTTTGGTTTTCTTTATTTTCTTGGCACCGCTTATCAAATCCTAGAATTATTCAAGAATGAAAGTTAGGGATATGGAACGATTGTCAGCCGAAATTGAACGATGCAATAAACTAATGGGACGGTTCGCTCCAAGTACTTGTTGACATTGGATTTGAAGACGACGATGTTGTAGTTTGCAGAGAAACAATAACGCGGTGATGTTTTACACAGACAGTGAGAGGCTCTGTATATGAAAATTACCTACTGCCGGTAGCCATATCGAGGAAGAGAGTAACGTAGTTTACAGTTGTGGTAGAGTCTGTACACATCGCTTGACCAAACGTCACTAAACTTGGTCAAGATATTGCCTATAGTGAAACTTAAAACCGAGTTAATTTGGAGATATCTAGGTCAAAGGTCAAGACCAAAGTCACACTTTTGGCGATAACGCCAAGTCTGTTAATCATAATGACCCACTACTTGGCATATTGTCGAGAAAGTGTCGCATTTAATGTGACCTTTGCATTGGCATTAGACCATAAAAAGGATCCCTTAAGTACGAAACTTTGACAGAATTGCGACTTCCGGTTTTTACCGAATTTGATATAGGAGTCTGATGCTTTTTTGATAACAGTAGCCATCATACAAAATTACCGCATGATCAGATACATACTTTTTAGTTATCAACGTTTCTATAGAATAAATCGGGAATACTTCGTACAATATGGAGAAGTGATACACATATAAGACGTTGTTAAGCGTAAGTATGCAACCTTTGGCTTACTTATGTGTTTGTTTCCGATTCATAGAATGAGAATTATCAAGATCGCACATGACTTGCCAGCTCAAAATAGCGATTGTTCAAATACTATGCTCACGTTGTATCTTGTGTTTACTAAACAGCTATTTTTCATCCTTGATACTTGTTGGAAATGTCTTATATGACTTTTTAAAACAATCGACATTATTTCCTTACCAACCTAATATATAACAAGCCGCGCGTGCGTGGTCCCCCTCTGTATGTGACTCGATGTGGCGAGCGTAAAATGCAATAAAATTGAATATGTGTTATCTTGCGAAGGCCGTGTTTCGATGGAAGGCTTTTAATGAGACATCAAATATCACAGGTGACCTCAAAGCGGAAAGCAATGAAAGTACCTGACCTTCGGTCAACGGGTTTCTGTGTCGTTTTGGCTGACAACTTAAGCAAGCGGATCAAATCACTGAGGATAGGGACGGTCGTGTACCATGAAGCTAGGTGTAACGATACGCGCGATCTATCAGTTTATCTATCTCTATGTCTATCTACTCCCCTCTCTCTCTCTCTCTCTCTCTCTCTCTCTCTCTCTCTCTCTCCATCTGTGTCGCTCTTTCGCTGGCGGAGCGGTCCGCATACCAAAGTCATTGTATCACCCGCTCACTTGCGGCGTATGAATGTTTCAAGTTATCGATATGTATAAAGCCTTTTATAAAAACATCATATCAGGGCGCTAAAAAATTTAAAAAATCTATTAACATTTATGTTTCGGAATTGGTAGATGAGGATTGATAATTGTTATTATTTACATCATTCACATATTAGCTGTTACTTTCACAACGTTTCGGCCGATGTAACCTTCGACTTGTTTAGATGTATCCTTTCGAATTGGGAAATATTTATCTCAAACCCGAGGAACCTATACGAAATTTTGAACAGAAACATTTATATAAATTCAAATAACCACTTATTTAAGAACTCGTAGCGCTATAGATATTGACATTAATTAAAAATCAGTTCGACAGTACAATCTTCGTGGAAATGAAGGTTCAATCTTTGCTATATTCGATCATAACTCAGTATAACATAGTAAGGTAAAGGTAAAGATCGCATAGCCTGGACGCGCACGAGTGACGTTGCCGACATCGCACACTGCCCATGGCCGTAGCTGCGGTGATTTGTTAAGAATCACCGTGTCTAGGGCAGAGCATATGGAAGGCGGAGCCCATCCCTCTCCTTCCGCTGCCTTGAACCTTCCCTGAGTTTTAGTGAGGTACCTATTTACTGCTGGGTGGACAGAGGGAGTTTTCAGACGCGAAGATTCGCATTCCGTGAGTGGGATCGAACCCGGGTCGTCCAGCCCAAAGACAAGTGCTATAACCACTCGTCCACAGGCCCTATATTTATTTGTTTTTTGGTTTTCTTTATTTTCTTGGCACCGCTTATCAAATCCTAGAATTATTCAAGAATGAAAGTTAGGGATATGGAACGATTGTTAAGTGTTAATTAATTACTATGTTATGCTTAGTTATGATCGCATGTAGGAAGTAGTGAACCTTCAACTCAATAGTAATTACTTAACACTTAAGAAGGTGACGGCGGTTAAGTAGAGAAAGGCTGGTGTTATTTCAGACTTTTCCTTCTCCTAGACTAGTTGTACAACCAAGGTTTGACAGTCTTATCTACCCTACTATTTAATTCATAGCTGGGGGGAGAATATATGGATTCGTACCTTTTCCCAGGGGTATTAGTGAAAGTGATGCAGTAGCCATGACAAAATTCGAACCAGGCATGCCAAGCTCACAGTCTGTGTCTGTAACCACTATATCACACCACTTTCTATATAAATGAAATAAATAATGGATTTCAAATATGATGGTATATATTAGAGTAAATGTTTCTTTTGAAAGGATACCTGTGTATCTGATTACCTGGGTGTGCCAGTCGATTCCATGATGTGACAGTGGTTAAGTGGATAATGATGCAGACTGATAATCTGGGTGTGCCGAGTTCGAATCCAGTCGATTCCATGATGTGACTTTCACTTAGGGATGTTGGCAACTATTATGTGGCCCCTTTCTGCAGGAATACAAACGCCAGAATCAAAGGTGTACCAAAATTGCTTACAATGGAGGAGATGAGAGTTATCAACCCACGTTTATTCATTTACTTTTAAATTTATATCCTAATTTATACAGAGGGGACAGCGGTTAAGTGGATAACGATGCGGACTGATAATCTGGGTGTGCCAAGTTCGAGTCCAGTCGATTCCATAATACAACTTTCACTTTCACTCTTGTAAGAATGCCGACAACAGAATTAAACCGGTTAACCAAGATGTGCCATTCTGATTCGTACGCATTTACTTAACCATTAACACTTCCACGGAGTCATGGGTGACGACATGGAGACAATCTATACCCGTGGATTAAAATGTTTAGTTCGAAATTCAGTGTAGGTTTCCGTGTTTTACGTAAAAAGTTCGCAAAGTTGCACCTGAAGAAAGTTCGAGCTTACATCGGCCGAAACGTTGTTAAAACAACAACCAATATGCGAATAGCAGTCTGGATAATCCGATTTATACAAACTGTCTACATTTGTTCTAAATATTCAATTCGTTGCTCCCGGACAAACGGTGTATTTCTTTCGCAAGTTTAGAATGAGAAAAAGAAACTTACTTAAAAAAAGAAAAGCTTAGTATAATGTTATAAACAAAAGTCAGGCAACTCATTACTGACTTTTGTCACGTCTCTCTAGCAATGAGAAAAGAAAAACTTTATACATTTGGAAAACGATCGCTAATGAGCATTTTGTCACGTTTGCCACGTTATAACAACCGCCAAATGGACACTGGTGGGAGTACTCAAGAATCGTCTTATTCTTGACCAGGCTACTTACCCCACGGGCTTATAATGTAAAAGAAATGGTCGTTTACAAAGTAGTTTAGTTATAGCACATGGCTATATAAGATATTTTACAAAGAAAATGATGAGGTTTTTTATGCTATTTTAACATTGATCCTACCCAGTGTTTCCTGCGAATAAGAACGTCAAACATATGAATTAAGAAGACAATTTTATTGTTTATACTGAGTTGTATAAGTATATTAAAAATGACAATTCTTTTCAGTGATTAAAAAAGAACTTATAATCTAATATATCCCATACTGTCTTACAAGCTGCAGTCGCTGTCGCATCGCCACAATGTAGCATCCATGCGCTTGTTTTACAAGTACTTCAATTGAATTTGCTCCGACGAGCTTGCTGCACTAAAAAATGACCTAAATTTGTTTTTCTCTGAAAAATCAGAGAACATTTTTGAAAAAGGAATAAAGAACCTAGTTGATTGTTGGACAGAACTCATAGAACATGGGGGGAATTATTGTAAAGGGTAAAAAAAAATTTCAGATAAAATAAATGGGTTAGACAAAAACGACATTACTTTCTTTCCAACCTGATACATAAATACCACATTGTCTCTATGGAACACCCTACTAAAAATATCCCCATTAGTTTGAAATACAATTTTATTTATAAATGCTTTTTACACTTTAATTGGAAAAAAATGTGGGACAACAAAAACATTAAGTAAATGGTTGGACAAAGAAGCAAAATAAAATCACCGCCATCACCCTAAACCCTAACTCTAACACTAAATTCTAACCCTAACCTTAAGCGAAAACCCTAACTCTAAACCCTAACCCTAACCCCTAACTCTTACCCTCACCCTAACACTAACCCCAAACTCCTAACCCCTTACCCTAACCCTAACTCTAGAGCAACCCTAACCCCTAACCCCTAACACTAACGCTAACCCTACCCCTAAACCCTAACCTGAACCCAAAACTCCCTAACCCTAACCTTAACCCCTTACCATAACCATAACCCTAAACAATAAACCCTAACCCTAACCCTAAACCCTAACCCTAACTACAAACCCTAACCCTAACCCTAACCCTAATCCTAATCCCTAACTCCTAACCCTAACCCTAACTCCTAACCCTAACCCTAACCCTAACCCTAACCCTAACCCTAAACCGTAACCCTAACCCTAATCCCTAACTATAAACCCTAACCCTAACTACAAACCCTAACCCTAACCCTAACCCTAATCCTAATCCCTAACTCCTAACCCTTACCCTAACCCTAACCCTAACCCTAAACCCTAACCCTAATCCCTAACTATAAACCCTAACCCTAATTACAAACCCTAACCCTAACCCTAATCATAATCCCTAACTCCTAACCCTAACCCAAACCTAACGCTAACCCTAAACCCTAACGCTAAACCTAAACCCTAACCCCTTTTTACGAGTACTTCAATGGAATGTGCTCTTATAAACTTACTACACATATGCCCCATGTACGTAAATACCCACAATCAACCCGACAAAGCAAAATCCTACGCTTTTACTGTAAAGATCCCCAGATGCCGGAAAGCTTTAATAACTTTTTTCCTAGAACAGCTTGCTTTAGAAATGTTCCCCGTGCTCCCTATTTTCCCGACGATATCAAAATGCAGAAATATAAAAGTAATGTGATCAACGATCTTGCTGCAAAACTCCGCACTTAGGATGCCCCTATAAATCTGACCCCTAATTCTCAGTATCCCCTCACGTCTCAGATGTAGTGGGCCCTGTTTAGGGTGAAAATACTTAAAATTAACTGAAACATATATTATAAAATCCTACCATAATTATACGTGAAAACAGACACTATGGATACATTATATCAAGATAAGTAAAGGAACACGAATAAAAACCTCGCTAATTAGCATCATGTCACGTTGCCAAGTTATTAGATAGCCTAAATGGGCATTCGTGGGTGGTCTTAATAGACTGCCTTCTATCGATTCTACCACGGACGCGATTGTATTGACATAATACTGCCTCCAGAGTTAATGGGTACTTATAAAATAGTTGTGGTCAGAGAGGTTTTCTAAAACATCACTTGTGATAAAAAAAAAAACGAGTAATAGAGTCACTTTATTATGTTTAAATGCGAGAGAGCAAAAAAGTTACGATTTTAACTCATAAGAACAATGTATATTTTAACTGATTCATACATTGGGTTCTATTTTTATATTTAACAAGCCGCGCGTGCGTGGTCCCCCTCTGTATGTGACTCGATGTGGCGAGTGTAAATGCAATAGATTTTGGCAATTTGGGCATTTTTGAACCCCCTTTGACCCCATGGGGGCGCGAACCAGAATTTTTCTGAGGTCAAGGATGCTCATTTAATATCCAAAACAATTGCATCTACATTTTGGCCAAGTTTCAGAGAAATTGAATGGATGGATCAAACGTTATGGGAGAAAAGGGTCATTTTTTGCAATTTTCGGGGCTTTTGACTACCTGGGGGCGCGAACCAGATTTTTTTCAAGGTCAGCGATACTGATTTTTCTATTAGGAACAATTGCCTCCACATTTTGGCCAAGTTTCAGAGAAATTGAATGGATAGATGAAAGGTTATGGGCAAAACATGTCATTTTTTTGCCATTTCGGGGCCTTTTGACCCCCTTGGGGGCTAACCAGATTGTTTTTCAAAATTCGGAGAATGTCACTTTCTAACCTGACAAAAGTTACAACTTCATGCAAAATTTCAGAGAAATTCAATGGATGATTGCGGAGAAAAATCCGGACGGACGGACATGCCTGAAAACATAAGTCCCCCGATTTTATCAATCGGGGGACCAATAATATATAATTTCTCAAGTTTCAAACTGATTATTGACGCATTAGTGCTGATTTACAGAGAAGGCTTCGTGGAAAGTGAGAGAATCCGTATCTGAGACGAGTTCTGCTTAATCGTCGGAAGGTGTCTTTCTCGTTTCCAGTCGATACATCGGAGCATAAATTGCCAAAAGCCGTGGTCAGCTTGCAGACGACCAAACAGTTCAAGCTAGCGCTTGATGCATAATGCCCGCTAATATATATATATATATATATATATATATACAATAATATTTTAATAAATAAATATTAATTATTTAAATACCTAGAGACATCGATGTTTCATGCTAACGCAATCTTCAGTCTAGGAACTAATTCCCGACGGTCGGTAGGCGCGAACCCCGAACACAAATCGCCACTGATTCGTAGTCGGTGATATATATATATATATATATATATATATATATATATATATGTAGTAAGTTATGAAAATATATTCATGGCAATTAAGCTACACAGAGGCTTCCGCGTTTCATCTCCGTGGGGGGGGGGTCTTAATGTTCATGAGAATCTCAACGATTGGCTAAGAGAACAACAAATAATCTGATTGGTTAACTAGCTAGCCGTGTATATAAAAGCACCCGGCAAAACTAACTCCATGCATTTTAGCCTGAAGATTCCCCCCTGGGATAGAACGCGGGAACCACTGTGTAGCTTAATTGATATAAATATATCTTCATAACTTACTACCTAGCTCTAATTACGTATCAAGCACTGCTGAAGTAAATACTGAAAATTGATACATAACAAATTTGATCTCTTTATAATGCATTTTAGCCTGAAGATTCCCACCGGGGATGAAACGCGAGAGCCTCTGTGTAGCTTAATTGCCATAAATATAGTTTCATAGCTTACTATATATATATATATATATATATATATATATATATATATATATATATATATATATATATATATATATATATACATGAAAAAATATTACATCTACGTTTTAAAATATAGTATAGATCGCTTAACAGTAATACTGCTTACGGCTTTCAATAATAAAAAGGGGGCTCTTTTTTGTAAGGTAAAGGTAAAGGTCGCATAGCCTGGACGTGCACGAGTGTCGTTGCCGACATCGCACACTGCCCATGGCCGTAGCGGCGGTGATTTGTTAAGAATCACCGTGTCTAGGGCACAGCATATGGAAGGCGGAGCCTATCCCTCTCCTTTCGCTGCCTTGAACCTTCCCAGGTACCCATTTACTGCTGGGTGGACAGAGGGAGTTTTCAGACCCGAAAATTCGCATGCCGTGAGTGGGATCGAACCCGGGTCGTCCAGCCCAAAGACAAGTGCTATAACCACTCGTCCTCTTTTTTGTATTAAACGGCAAATCACACCCTTTTTAATTCCATATTGTATACAATTTTATAGGATTGGTTTTACGTTCGACTGTCTAAAAAACGGGTATTCCGCTAGTATGAACTCAACTCGGGCCACTCAGTCTATTTGGTCAAGCTTTTTTTTTTTCAGATTCGCAACAATTACGCAATAATGACTGAAAATATTCTCATTAATTTACTTTTATTCTGCGTCAAGAAATATGAAAAACAAAATGGATGAACAGATTATTTTTGGAGAAGAATCAAATAAAACGAGATAGTTTAATTAAGTCGAAAAATTTTTAAAAAATAAAATGACCCGAAAATGAATATTTGTTTATATTTTGACGAGGATTTAAATTGTAAAAATAAAACAATAAAGAAAAATGTCGATAATTTAGATTTTACGGTTTTAATTTCGGTTATTTTTTCGCAATTGAAATTTCTTTCGTTCCTCGGCGCAATTGAAATGGATCGAAAAAGAATAGATTTAATTAATTCCAATTGAATTCCGAAATATCCAAAGAAAATGTGTTTTTCTTCTTTTTTATCTCTACGCTGTAACCTCGTGCTTATTTCAGTCTCTCTTCCTCTTTTCATCTCTTTCTCTCTCTCTCTCTCTCTCTCTCTCTCCATCTCTCTTTCTTTCTCTGTCTTTCTTTCTCTCTCTCTCTCTCTCTCTCTCTCTCTCTCTCTCTCTCTACACATCTATATATCTCTTTCTCTGGATGCGATAATACTTCAATATATTATAACGTTAATTTTGGTGTGGAATTCTTTCTAGAATTGTTCTTTTAAACTGATCCTAAATTTTGTTTCGGAAATTCATTTTAAAGAACAACCGAAACAAGCAAAATATAATGTTGCCTTAAGCTTGACTTCACTTTAAAATTAGTTATTCTTCTTTTTTTTCTGTAGATTAGCATAACGCGGTGAATCAATTAAAGTCTTTCGTTCAAACAGATTGGTTTAGGATAATGGATTTTACAACAGATTGTTTACTTTCCATGAGAAGAATAGGCAGGATTTGATTGAGCCTTTCAAAATAATCCATCACCTTTATTACTCTAGTTGACATTTTTTAATATTTTTCTCGATCTGGCAATTTATTATAAAGGAAGATTTAGAAAACAAATTTATTATGAAATTGAGGTCTTGCTTGCATAGAAATACAGCTTATTTGAAAAGTCTTGGACACATTACATATCATCATATTTGCTGAACTATGAATGGTAGTAGGATTAAACTGATACTATTTTTAACCTAAATTCATTAATTTTTTCGTAATCCTAATGATTTTTCATATCTTTCCAGGCCCAGTATTGTCGTACACTCAACCAGAAAAAGCGTTTTGCGTCCTTGAATTTCCAATCACTGAACTATGGGTACGTGTTCAACGTGCATTTCCCACAAAATTCCGAAAAGAGGTCATATCCATGAAAGCTGTCTACGGACCATTCTTTTGTGAAAAAGCAACAGTCAATCGTTATACGTACTTCGACATGCTGGTAAAATGGTTAATGGATAAGTTGAGATAGAAAGAGTCTGACGACTTGATTTTCCAACGGGGTGGAGTGCCTCACACTGGATACTAAGAGTTAGACAGTATCTGAACACAACATTGTTAGATATATGGATTAGACAGTTTGGACGAGATGATCGCGTTCTCATGCCCTGGCCTCCCAGGTCTCCAGATGTGATACCTTAAGATTTCTTTTTGTGCATTTCCTGTCTTTTGGTCAATCATCTTTCGTTCTGTTGTTGCTTAATAAATTCAGCTTTCAAATGGTACCAGCCTCGTCTTACTACCATTCCTAGTCCAGCCGACACGAGGATTTGAAATATGTCCAGGACTTTTGGAACAGCCTGTATAAATGTAGTTGCTGGATGAAATTTAAAACCCAAACTAAGTATGATATTCTTTAAAGAAATTGTATGAATATTATAACAATGGTAAATATATAACTAAAAGCGACGTTGATCAAGGCCAGTATTAGATGGGTGACCATTTGGAAATGTAAGACGCTGAATGTTAAAAGGCGAACTAGCTCTACATCTAGCTATCGATGGCATAGCGTCGCCATCCGCAGTGCCTAGCGTGGCCACTAGTGAACACTCCCTAAAATGGAAGACACCGAAGAGACCAGGCAGGGGTTCTTCCACTTTGAGTGAATATGAATAGTTCGAATGCAAAACGCGATAAACGCCGTTTAAAAAATGTCGAAGATAGCACTTTAAACATTTCAACACTCAACCACACACTCAAATTATGTTTTACATTATATGATATCGAAAGAATTAATTTTTGCTCTCAATTAAAATAAGTCTATATTTAATATATTCGTTATTTTATTGATTAAGGTCTCAATTTAAACAAATTGGATTTATCGCGTTTTGCATTCGAACTCTTCATATATATATATATGACCATATCTATATGTATATATATATATGACCATTACAATCACCATTAAGGATTTTGAGCACTCCTGATGGAAGAATGCCTCCCTGGTTTTTGTCAACCTTGTCTGTGACTATCATTCAGGGGGTTTTGCCATAGTCGCCACGCTAGGCATTGCGGGCTGGCGACGTAATTTGCATATAGCGAGGCGTCCACATACACGGCCTGGTATTCCCAAATTGGTACTCATCTAGTACTGACCAGACTCAACGTCTCTTAAAATCGGTGATCTAACGGGAACCGATATATATATATATATATATATATATATATATATATATATATATATATATATATATATATATATATATATAGTGTGTGTGTGTGTGTGCGTGTCAGGTTATGTTGAAAAGAAATCAATGAAGTGCTCGATCGACAAAAAAGCGAAAGGTAAATATAAATAATTTATTTTTAAAACTATATTTCAGAGTCGTACCGCTGTTTCATCCAGATGGACTGACTTTAATTTTATTTTTAATCGTCTATCGCCTATAAGGATTTTTCAGCGTCTCGAAATAAAACCAACAGGGGAAATAGCGTTCGTATTCACCGCTAAACGGTGCATTGCTGGAGCGTCCCTTTTGAAGAAAGTACAGAGGTCAAAGTTATGTATTTGTAGGGTGGGATTTATTAAGTGTTTTACTTCATTTTTTTAATATTCTTATGGTTTTGTATTTTTCAAAGGTGTTTTATTTTATTAGGTGTTCTATTTTATTAATTTTTTTATTCATAGTTTTGTATTTTTTTAAAGGGCTGCATTTTAAAAAGTTGTATTTTTAAAAATTCGTCTATAGTCCATAAGAAATTTTCAGCCTCTCGATACGTAAACAAAGGGGAATGACGCTTGAATTCGCTGTTAAACAGTGCATTGCTGAAGCGTCCATCTTGAAAGAAGCACCGGGTCAGAATTATATATTAATATATAGGTCTTAATCTTAATTATTTTTTTATTTAAAATAATTTAATTATTACTGATGGATGTTGCTTGTTTTACTGCTTCGAAGGTTAGGGTTAGGGTTAGGGTTTATTTTTAGGGGTAAGTGTGTGGCGTAGTTCATTGATAAGGTTCTGGGTGGGATTTATCAAGTTTTATTTTATCCATTTTTATTCGTGATACTTGCAACGTGTCCGTTACGATTTAATTTCAAATGGCATGTCCGTTTGTCTGTCACACTTAAGTTGGAAATAACATTTTCTTTGTTCAACGCTCGGAATCAATTCACACATCTTACCCTTTCGTGATACAACATAGCACATTTTCCTCTGTCCCCAGGTTTTATGTTCTTGACTGTTAAAATCGTTTCTCCGTTACGTGCTGAAAGTCGGTTACTATTATGGAATGAACTGTGAGAATTAATTATTTCAAAAGTATTGGACACAACCGGAACGTGTGAAGAAGGAGAGAGGCAATTGATGGCGGCGATGCGGTTCTCTCGAACATTTCCTTACAAGTATTCGCATCCAGGTAAAGAAAAGCAGGAACTAATTAATTTCTTGATCTGGAGACGGACACCTGGTGCTAATTGAAAGTATGAAATAGTTCTGTCACACCTTAAGGTCGGCCTGAAGTATATTGCTTCTTTTTTTAATTACTTTTATTCAACCCATCTCTACTGAAACGTAAGGGGATATTGTAAATTAGTAATCCGATCAATAGGGGTTACCTAAGTAGGGAGTTGTGCAACGGGATGTTTGTTTACATTACATTAAAATGATTGTATCTTGGAAAAATCGGTGAAAACAGGGAGAAATTCAGAAATTCCAAAATGTATCGCTTTAGGAAAACACTATTAAAGTAGAAATATTTCCGACATCCGGGGTTCTCTACATTGAAGGGGTGGGATTTTGCTGCTGGTTTGGTGAGTCGGGGGTATTTACGTTGAGGGGGTACACGTACAGTAAGTTGGTTGGAGCACATTTCGTTGAAATACTTGTAAAACAAGTACTGGTATGTAACATTGCGGCGATGGTTCAGGGGCTGGAGCTTGATAGACAGTACATGACCTATTAGGTTAGAGACTCTTTTTAGCACCCTGTCCAAGATGAAAGAGGGGGAGGCTAGTGGCTGATGCTCCAATCAAGCAGGGGTTATCAAAAGTATTTGGACTTTTGCAATATGTATTTATAGAGCTCGTGTAACGTTCCACCTATTGACATTTCATTTCGATGATCGTATTTGAATTATCTATGTAATGTTCAATGATGTCAAATGTGTCCCTTAATAAACTTAACTGAGATTAAATATCACCCCGATGAGAAGTATGAACCGCGATTACAAAATCAGTTTTGTTAATACATACATTAGTCGTAGTAATATTATTACTTATATAAGTAGGGGTGGGACGTAATGGGTGAACATTTCAGATTCATGCGAGTATTATTTTTTTGTGTTCATTTATACATAAATAACACTAAACAATCAAACATTATAAAAAAATTTCAAAATTCAAAAGGTGCAGGCCAAAAATAGTCGTTAGGGCTCCACGGGACTCAAAATCCATCATTTTTCGGTGAAAAGGTGGTTTCATGCGACATTGCAGGTCCTAAAACATCCTCAAAAGCTATGAATGGATATAGATCGTTAAATCTGATATAGCACTTTAATTTAGGACCATTTTCAGGCTGTGAAAGGGTTTTCATGAATGTAAAATAGCCAAAAACTATTGGCCTGCACCTTCTGAATTTTGCAAAATTTTCAAGATATTTGATTGTTTAGTGTTATTTATGTATAAATGAACACAAAAAATACTACTCGCATGAATCTGAAATGTTCACCCATTACGTCCCACCCCTAATATAAGTAGTAGTAATATGATAATCTTGACATAGCATAGTTGTTCTTCTTTGCGTGTCTTTCAGCATGTGGTCATATGACAGTTTCCCACATTTTTATTCAGCCTTTTACAATAGTGTTGTACTCTGCAAGATCTTTCAAGCAACACCGGTCGGGCAGTAGAGGGCAGACCAGACAGTTTTTTTCATAGTATACTCCTCCTTTCCACGTTCGCAGATAGTTGGGTCAGTTTGTGGCCCCATCAATTTTTAGCAACTTTTGATCGCCCCATTCCCGTTCTCAGGCGGTTTAGTGTTTTCTACTGGAGCCAGGGTGCCTCGGAACTAGGAGTGAGTGCCTCTGAACCGGGAAGGAGTGCCTCAGAAGCAGGTATCCCCATGTCGTTATGAGAGGGAGGCATCTTCTAGCCGTCTGGTCCACAGCTGTAGTCTGGTTTCTTCCTGCGATGTTAGGGGTTCGACGTGCCTGAGAAAGCTTCTCCTTAACTTCAGTCGTTGGACCGTTGGTTCACGTCCGTGAAGGAGATAGCGTTCATCACTGATAGCCTTTATGATCTCGACTCAGCTGGCAACTTCTTGTTTCACATCTGAAGGGGATCAAGGTAGAAGCGTCCACGTCGCGATCCCTGTCAAGTAATACTTACTATCACCTGCGAATTCTACCGAACACTTGTAAGCAAGCCAAAAGACGAGCGACAAAGACGAACGACAAAGCCGAGCGATGTCCATAAGCTCAACAAATGACAGTAGTAGTAATATTAGTATTCATATAAGTAGAAGTAATACGATAATATTGACCTATTATGACCCGCCTAGCACCACAAGCCACAGACAATATTCTGTAATTCATTACCAATACTTTTGGAGCCTATCATGAAGCCTATCATGAAGCCTATCATGAAGAATATGATGAAGCCTATTAATGAATATCATTAGAAATACGATTAGATGCACGAGTAACATTTATTATATTAACTGTAAGATTTTTAATGATTACGGAAGAGCCAAATGACCTAAAATGCTATACGTTTCTCCAGCTCTCCTGTACACTATCCCAGTTTACTAATCCAAATCTAACAATGAAGACGACATACGAGGATACTCGCAGTGTTCTAGCCTTATTTTTCAATCGTTGTTTTTTGTATTGTTTTTCTTATGCTTTTTCTTATGTAAAGTTCTTGGCACTCATTCATTATTTCCCGTCTTTTTTTTATATAAAAGAGTTAATAACGTCCGTCTTAGCGTCACGTATTTAGGTCAATTGTTAACGACTATACCCCCATTGTCACTGCTGTTTAAGTATTATTAAACTGGACTAGTTTTTTGGGAGCTCTCAATAAACTATCGATTTTCATAAATGCATACATGCTATTAAGGTTGGTTCCATTTGTTGTCTTGATTGGAATTCAATTACAAATCGCTATAATTAATACGTGATAGTCAGATGACCATATTGCATTTATCTCATATTGGCCTTATTGTACTTAGTGGGAGCCACATATAGAAATGCTATGAATAGAGACTCGAAACCCCCCCCAAGTAATTTATTGTTAGTATAATGTAGACATAATCTTACTTTCGCACTCGTATTTTATGTACCAGGGGGGGGGGGCGCAAGGCCTCGCCAGGGACAAAATCAAAGAGGACGTTCTCTCGATTCAGTGACGATCTTCACGCTCCCATTTTAGCCATATTTTATGATATATTTTTTAATATTTTTTTCAGTTTTCATAAAACCATAGTCCAAACAACAACTAACAAATATTGATATTTAAAATTCGACTCATAACTCAAAATATGTCAAAATACATTCAGCCTTGAATTCCAAAAGCGCATTTCGAATCACGTTCCGATCTTAACTGCCAGTCTACAGCAAATTATTGTAACTAACACCATCATAATAGCTATTATCAATTATCATTATCATTATAATAATTAGTATTTCCTTTACCTAATTTTATAACATGAAGAGACTGGTAATTATGTTAATTACACTAGTATATAATATAATTAGTTGAATAACAAGATATGAGAGTTCAGTCGGGGTCAAATTAGTCAACTCGAAAGTTTGTTTTACTCGGCCATGGGAATTGATAGAAACGGATGTGACGACACATGGCTCGAGAGAGAGAGAGAGAGAGAGAGAGAGAGTCAGAACAGTCATTTGTTCGATTTGAAGCTTAGAAGCGCGAACATGCCGTTTCAAAATGCCTTCATAAGATATCATGTAACTGTAATTATCGGCTGCTCTCAGTCCTCCCCTGCCCAGCTGTATTAATGTGTTACGGCATCCTTTTAATGTCGTTATCATCTTGATGACGTCATCCTGTGTGCACGGGGGCAAACAGATAAGCAAGCAAGAGTTTTTTTTTAATAGTATGTAGATTATATATATTATATGATTAGTTTACGTGTTATCTACTGTTCTTTCGGTTTAAATTCACGTTTTAATTATTCTTGTATACACACATTTTGACCTCTCTTTCGTTTTGTTCAGGTGCGCAATAGTAAACAAAGCCCTGTACCAAGATCAAACAAGTTTTTTTTCAGGAAACAATAAAAGAGTTATGGCGTAAATACTTTAGTATAGAGTTGTGTTGTTTTATATAATATTGGTGGGTTAGGGTTAGGGTTAGGGTTAGGGACATGGACAGGGATAGGAACAGGGTTAGGTATAGGGGTAGGGATAGGGGTAGGGATAGGGATAGGGATAGGGTTAGGGTTAGGGTTAGCTTTCACGCCCGACATGAGTAAAAAGACCCCACACGACTCTCCGCATTTTACATTCCTAATAATGGTTACGACAATGTGTGTTTGCAACAAAACCAAAGCGACTAAACATCTGTTGTCTTCAATAGTTTTGTTTTTACTTGTCTTTTTTATCGAAGTATAAATTAACACGATTGCAGGCGGCGTTTCCTAAGTTTGGCATGATCACAAAAATGCATGTACAGGAGCAACCAGTTAGGGTTAGGGTTAGGGTTAAAGTGAGGACTACCCAGTATACGGTAAAATGATGTACTTCAATTAAACACAAGGTTGAAACGTAACAGTTAGGTGCTCTTTCTTACGATCAAGCAGTTTTTGTGGGAGCCAAATATCGGAGTCGATTTTACAATTATTTGAAGAAAATGAACGCAGTAGTGAGCAAGAATAAATGATAAACCACGGTCATGTTTTAATATTAAAAAGAATTTATATTTTACTTATATAATTACGTTACTGATCTGTTCAGTCGCTGGCGTCGAAAATATGTTGATGACAGCTCATTACTCCTGATGATCGATCGTAGGTCTTGCAATCGGAAGTGCTGGGGGACCTGAAAAGAACAAATGTTAATTACGAATTATTGTAGTTTAGTATTTGTCTTGAAAAGGACAGTCGATGATTGCAAATTAGTTATGTTAATGTTTGTCCTGAAATGGACAGTTTAAAATTACAACTCATTCATAGTTGATGCTTGTCCTGAAAGGGACAGCTGATGATAAAAAATTGTTGTAGCTTGTGATAGTTCTTAAAATGAGAGTGGGTGATAACCAATTATTATAGTTAGTGTTCGTTCTGAAAAATACGGTTGGTAATTAGGCGAGACTACACACCAAAAGTGTCGGTGTTGTATTATTGCTGTTTCAAACAATGTAAGTCGGAAGAAAATAAGGGGTCTGGTTTATTAGAATGGAAGTATCGGTTGTACTCGCCTTCAACAGATGCAGCGGATAAAATAATTAGACCCTATTCTGAAGTAGCTGAGTCAAGCGTTGTGAATTAAGGCCGGGAATTTGTCGCTGATTGGAGTGGCGTCATGTTCGGGCCAGAAGTGTTTTTTTACGCATTGCGTCGCTCCTCTGAATTCCGAATGAGACTCTCAGGGGCAAACGTTACATAACCTGCGCAGCTGTATGACATCTGTTTACACGATGAGGGCGCTAATGTAATTGAATATTCGTGCCCTTGTTTGAATTTCTAGCAACGTCCAAAGTGGATACAGCGGAAAGCAATGAGGAAACAACCAATGATGAATACGTGGGCACGTTAGCTACGGGGTAAATAATTCCTATTTTTCCAGACAAATGCTTTGGGGGGGGGGGGGTAACTTGGTAGAATAAGGGAGAGTAAGAGAAAGATTAATGTGTGTAATCATTAATTAAAAATCAGCACTTAAATAGAAAAAGGATGGTTTAAGAAAAGTTAGATACCCATAAATGCACATTCCTTTTAAAATGTCTTCCTTCAAAAGTAAAGAACTCTGTAGGAAACAAAATTAAAAGCGTCTTCGTTAAAACAATATTGTGTCGTTCGCTTCCCTTACCCTAAGCCTAACACTAACCCTAACCATAACCATAACCATAACACTAACTATCACCCTAATCATAACCCTAACCATAACCATAACCATAACCATATCATAACCCTAAACCAAACAATAACGCTAACAATAACCATAGCCATAACCATAACCATAATCCTAACTATAACCATAACCCTAACCATAACAATAACCCTAACCATAAGCCTAACCCTAACCATAACCATAAACCTAACCCTAACCCTAACCATAACGCTAACCATAACCATAACCCTAACCATAACCCTAACCATAACCCTAACCCTAACCATAACCATTACCATAACCATAACCCTATCTATAACCATAACCCTAACCATAAGCCTAACCCTAACCATAACCCTAACTATAACCCTAACCATAACCCTAACTATAACCATAACCATAACTATAACCATAACTATAATCATAACCATAACCATAACCATACCCATAACCATAACCCTATCCATAACCATAACCATAACCATAACCATAACCCTATCCATAACCATAACCATAACCATAACCATAACCATAACCATACCCATAACCATAACCCAAACTATAACCCTAAGCCTAACCCTAACCATAACCCTAACCCTAACCCTAACCCTAACCATAACCATAACCATAACCATAACCCTAACCCTAACCCTAACCCTAACCCTTACCCTAACCCTAACCCTTACCCTAACCATTACCATAACCATAACCATAACCCTACCAATAACCATAACCATAACCATAACTATAACCATAACCATAACCATAACCATAACCATAACCCTAACTATAACCATAACCATAACTATAATTATAACCATAATCCTAACCCTACTTATAACCCTAAGTCTTACCATAACCATAAACATAACCCTAACCCTAACCATAACCATAACTATTACCCTACTCCTTACTCTAACCCTAACCATAACCCTAACCATAACCCTAACTATAAACCTAACCCTAACCATAACCCTAATCATAACCATAACCATAAACCTAACCATAAACCTTACCATAACCCTTACCATAAACCTAACCATAAACCTAACCATAACCTTAACCATAACCATAAGCCTAACCCTAACATTACCCTTACCATAAGCATAACCATAACCCTAACCCTTACTTTAACCCTACCCATAACCCTAACCCTAACCCTAACCATAACCCTAACCATAACCCTAACCCTAACGATAACCATAACCATAACCATAACCATAACCATAACCCTAACCCTAACCCTAACCCTAACCCTAACCATAATCCTAACCATAATCCTAACCATAACCTTAACCCTAACCCTAACCCTAACCCTAACCATAACCATAACCATAACTATAAACATAACCCTAACCGTACCAAGAAGAATGAACAGTCTATAGACATTAAATAGATATATGTACTTTCCATGTTAGTAAGCTTATGTCAGTGGGCAAGATGGGCAAAGACTTTGGATGGTAATCGAAGGTGACTTTAGTTCGCCGTTTGAACCCAGCGACTGGTAGTATAGGCTTATTTTGCCACACTGATTAATCTTTTTAAGATGAAACATATATGTATTTAAATATAAAAATAAAATATGGATATAATATATGCATTATAATATATGTATTATATATATATATATATATATATATATATATATGTGTGTGTGTGTGTGGTAAGGTGCACGATAAGTCATGAAAATTACATGCCGTTGTCTTTTTTCATATATATATATATATATATATATATATATATATATATATATATATATATATATATATATATATATATAATATATGTGGGGCAAGGTGCACGATAAGTCATGAAAATTAAATGCCGTTGTTATTTTATCATATATATATATATATATATATATATATATGCAAACATTGTTAAAAAATAACAGAATTCGTACGTTTAATTTTACTTTTTTCATGTCTTCAATTTTTGGATGGTCTTTTTGTATTAATATCATAAAAAATGCAATAAATGCCCCATAAGTGTCACGAACGTTTTCGAGACTTTACTTCAGTAACTGTATAAACGTTCATGTGCTAACAATATATTTTTTTTAATCATGTTCACTCCAAACAATGCACAATGCCACTATGATGTAGGGTTAGGGTTAGGGTTAGGGCTACTGTGAATTAAGGAAATCCTATACGAGGAGTTGTGCAGCGAGATGCTTGTTCACGTTAGATGTAAATGTCTGCATGTTAGTACAGCCAGGGAAACAGGAAGCAGGAAGGAATTCCAAAGGCTAGCAGTACAAAGGTAATAAGCTATTACAGTAGGAACAACTCCGGCATCTGGGGACCTGAACAGTGAACAGGTGGCATCTTGCTGAGTGACGGGTTTATCGGAGGTATTTACGTAGAGGTGGCACCATTACAACGCATCCGTTGGAGCACATTCCATTAAAGTACTTGTATAACAAGCACAGGGATGTAACATTGATAGTGACGGGACAGAGGCTGGAGCATGCTTGATAGTGATTAGAGGCTCGTTTCTAGTTGTTTGTGCACCAGCCCAGATATGACAACAATACTTTGGGATTAAGTAACTGTTTCTTGGTTGGGGTTAATGGATTTTTATTCATATCGTTATTGCGTTGGATGCTTATATTTGCTTATTTTTTTAAGTTTAACAAGAATTACAATTTTTAGTATCCCCAACCCTAACCCTAACCCTAACCTTAACTCTAACTCGAACCCTAACCTTAACTCTAACTCGAACCCTAACCTTAACCCTAACTCTAACCCTAACCCTAAATCTAACCCTAACCCTAACTCTAACCCTAACCCTAACTCTAACGCTAACCCTAACCCTAACCCTAACTCTTACTCTTACTCTAACCCCAACCCCAACCCCAACCCCAACCCTAACCCTAACTCTAACCCCAACCCCAACCCCAACCCTAACCCCAACCCTAACCCCAACCCCAACCCCAACCCTAACCCCAACCCCAACCCCAACCCCAACCCTAACTCTAACCCTAACCCTAACCCTAACCCTAACCCTAACTTTAACCCTAACCCTAACCCTAACCCTAACCCTAACCTTAACTCTAACCCTAACTCTAACCCTAACCCTAACCCTAACTCTAACCCTAACCTTAACCTTAACCCTAACCCTAACCTTAACCCTAACCCTAACCCTAACCTTAACCCTAACTCTAACTATAACCATAAGCCTAACTTCAACCTTAACCCTGACTCTTACCCTAACCCTAACCCTAACTTTAACCCTAACCTTACCCTAACTCTAACCCTATCCCCACACTCTATCGACTTATTTGTATACCCAGTTCATTTTTTCGTGACTTACTAATTATCTATCATCCAATAGTATACTAAATGTGAGATAATCAACCTTTGTTTACACAAAGCTTTTTCCCATATACTTTAATCACATACAATCGATGCCAATAATACCTTAGTTCATAGATTGTCTTGTGTTAGAATGAAATTATCTTTTGAAGCGAGATTTTTCCATAGATTAAAAGCCGACCGGTGTCAAAATCTGCCCTCGTGAAGAGGCATAGTAATATGTTTAAAGTAGGCTTAAATTGTACTAATAAACCATAATTTATAATTAACTGATGTCACCTATCACTCTCTCTCTCTCTCCCTCTCTCTCTTTCCCTCCCTCTCTCTCTCTCTCCCTCTCTCTCTTTCCCTCCCTCTCTCTCTCTCTCTCCCTCTCTCTCTCTCTCCCTCTCTCTCTCTCCCCCTCTCTCTCTCTCTCTCTCTCTTTCTCTCTCTCTCTCCCTCTCTCTCTCTCTCCCTCTCTCTCCCTCTCCCTCACCTTCTCTCTCCCTCACCCTCTCTCTCCCCCTCCCTCTCCCTCTCTCCCTCTCTCTCTCTCTCTCCCTTCTCTCTCTTTCCCTTCTCTCTATCTCTCTCTCTCTCCTTCTTAGATATCTATGTATTCCTCGCCCCTCTCTCAAACTTTATGTTGATGAAACTAGTCTCTAACATCTTTAAAAAGATGTTAGCATTTGGAAAAAGAGTAATGATCTTTTTCTGCGCCCCCCCCCGTCTAATTTACTCCGTGTCTTCGCCTCGTCAACTCTCGAGCGCTTTCGAGACCTACCCGAACGTTGACGTACCGAATTTAAAAAAAAAATTATAATAGAATAACATTTAAAGGAAAAAAACGTTGAAAAAAAATGAAAACACAAACAAAAAAAAATTGGTTAAAAACAGTTGTTTTAGTTGTTTGTTAGAAAAATCATTTTTTTTTTAAACTTTTCGTTGCACAAAAAAAATTTCATCTAAAAACATTTGCTTAACAATGGTTCCTTTGACAAATAAAATAAGTTTGCTGTTTAGCTATGGTTTGTTCATTCTGTATTTTTATATATGTATTTTACTTTTATTTTCTTCATCTGATTTTGTTTTTCAACTTTTCTTAAATTGATCGCCTGACATGAAAAACATAATCATCTAATTAATAACAGTGGTTTAGTTATGGTTTGTTCATTGTTCATTTTTATATGTGTATTTTACTTTTATTTTCTTCATCTAATTTTGTTTTTCAACTTTGCTTGAATTTATCGTCTGGCAGTATTCGCCTCGTCAACTCTCGAGCGCTTCCGAGACCTACCCGAACGTTGACGTACCCAATTTTCAAATGAAATCATAATAGAATAAAGAACGATGATGGGTACGAGCAACTCTAGTATATTTATCTCTTTATTAATATTGTTACCTTTTTCTTTTATATTTCTTTAATTATAATTTTTTTAAAATTAAAACAGAAACCACTACTTTATCAAGGCCGAGGCCACCCGTGAACAAGTGTTAATGTGATTTCTATGTATCCCCCTCCAGGAGATTAGACACAAGCGTCGTGTGGGTTTGAGGGAAGCGTTTTCAGAATGGAATGACTTGGATTCGAACCTGGCACACCCAGGTTCTCAGTCCGTTTCGATACCAACTAAGGCACTGTGCCATTCTCTTATTTCAAATCTGCAATGATATAGACCTTCATTATCGTTTATGTCAAGAGTTTTTTTAAGATTCAGTTCCTCTTTTTTTCTATTTAAATATCGGTACTCTATCAACGTTTACAATAGACTTAACATTTCTTTCAATAACAATCAATAAATATCGGGAAACACAGATATCGATTTCTTCCTGCAATCACAATCTCTACTAACCATTCAGATAATTTTTTTTTAAATGGGCATTTCTAAGTGCGCCATTTTTTTGACAGGTCTGAAGTAGTTCCTTCATTCAACAGTTAGACAATGAACGACGCCTAGATTTTCCTTAGTGGCGAAACCTGTTATTAATATTAACTTTAGCAATAAATCCATATCTTCCTCCTTTCGTCAGTTCAGTCAGGGGTTTTTACCCCGCCTAATAAACCGGTATTGTCCGGGCCTTTGGGTCTGGATTTACGCCGGTTTATTGGGGGTTGTCTGGTCCTGTGCAGTTCTAGGAGGTCCACCCTCCCAGGCTTTGCCTCCTCTCTTTGGGGAGGAGTAAGTTTATTGCTTACTGTCTGAGGCGCCCCTACCGGGGAATGCCGACGGGGCTGCCCAGGCTATTTTTAAATGGCCAGAGTGCTCACCTCTCGAGCGCTGGCTTATCTAATCCCACTTTCCCGACCTTGTGTCACATCTTACCTTGTGGGAGGTAGATAAATAAATTCCTCCTTTCGTATGAATCAGTATGTCTCGACTATTAACCGGCTGGACTTTTTTACATATACAAATGAGTCATCACTTACCAAGGCTGAAAGCCATTCGAAGATAAGTTTAATTAAATTGTCATTTGGATGATGAACAATACCATAAGAGGATTGAAAACCATGAGTGTGATAGCCAGTTTAATTTTTTAATACGACGGCTCGGCAAATATTCGTTCACATTGGACTTAAAGATGACCATGTTGTAGTTACCATAAAAGCATTCCCGTGGGAATGGTTTCCACGTTTGAGAAGGACTTGGAAAGAAACTCTGTTCATGGAAGGTTCGTTTTTTTTTGTAGACAGAAACAAAAAGAAAGGTCCCGGATGCCGGAGAGCTTTCTACTCAAATAGCTTCTTTCCTCGTGCTGCTGGCATCTGGAACTCCATCCCTTCCCCCTGTTTCCCTGACAGTACCGACATGCAGAAATTTAAAACTAATGTAAACACACATCTCGCTCGACTATATTATAAAATGTATTTGGAAGCGCTAGACGAGTTCTTGCTGTAAATGTTTTACAGGATGAATTAGAGAACAGGCTCAGTCGAGCATCTACCATGAAAAGACGATAGCGTAAATAGAGACTAGCAACGTACAGGGGGTTAGAGTAAGGGTTAGGGTTAAGCTTTGGGTTAGGGTTAGGGTTATAATATAAAGAAGAGGTTCTCTGTCGGTCTGTCTATCTGTCTGTCCGTCGACGCGAATTTTTGTAAACATAAGAATTCCATTGGAGGGGGTTAGGGTTAGGGTTAGGGTTAGGGTTAAGTTTTGAGTTAGGGTTAGGGTTATAATATAAAGAAGAGGTTCTCTGTCTGTCTGTCTATCTGTCTGTCCGTCGACGCGAATTTTTGTAAACATAAGAATTCCATTGGAGGGGGTTAGGGTTAGGGTTAGGGTTAAGTTTTGGGTTAGGGTTAGGGTTATAATATAAAGAAGAGGTTCTCTGTCTGTCTGTCTGTCTGTCTATCTGTCTGTCCGTCGACGCGAATTTTTGTAAACATAAGAATTCCATTGGAGGGGGTAATCTTTGTAAACCTAAGAATTATATTGGGAACCTACTAATTATTTAATTTAGATTAAATAACATATAATTAAAAGATAAAATAATTTGACGGCGAGATTGCGATTGGAACATACCATGTATTCAGTATTTCAGTATGTTTGTCAACGTGATACTATGTCAATTCTAATATATAAAGTAGAGACGTTTTTCCCCTTGTACCTTCTCGGAGTATAGGAAAATAACCACATGCATCACATGCTACTAAACTCACCACTATACTACACTTATTCACTCGAGCGTGTTTTAGTAAATTTTTTATTATTTTTTTCTACCTAACACTAAATATTACATTTGGCCCACCATCCACGTCTCTCCGAAAAACCAACTCCATATAGGTGGTAGCAAAAATTTTCTTCCCTAACAATTCTGTACTGTCACTCTACTCATCGACACCGGGAACTAATAAGCACAGTTTAATTTTCACAAAACACCCAGTTCTTATTTATTATTTGCCTGGTATTAATTTCCTACATAATATAAAGCAATACGCAAAGACTTAATGACCACTCCCGTTCACTTTGATGGTTTTCCGCGAATATCAGATTACATTATTTCAAATTCTACCTATGACTCCTACATTTATATTCATTCCGGAATTAAGCGAATGAAATTAACGAACACAGTTCCTGAAACATTTATTCATTCAACATGGCGGCTACAATTTCTTGATCGAATCCCTATTTAATTCAATAAGCACCTAGATGCACCTTTAACACGCATATTATAGAAAACTTGCCCAAATCCAGTCATTTTCATCATCTACAAATGACATAAACCGTGTCATTGTTGAATCTTAACATAACACGCACGCCCATAATCAAGCTTAGCTTAATTGAGCTATGTTCACATGTATTTTGAAATTGAAACGGTGGCGCAGTGTTTACGAAGGCAGGTTTCGTGATCGCCAGGTTCAGCGTTCGATCCCATTCTACTATACCACTTTTTTCCTTTTTTTTTTAATTTATAGCATTCGCAAACACGGTAGGAGGGGGGAGTAAAAACAATAGGCCGTTTCTTTTTTTATTAAACGTCATGCAATAGGTAGTACTTTCTCCCGTGCAACGCCGGGCGACGGGTTCCGCTCGTAGTATATATAGTGCTACGAAAACTCGCTTAACCAACATGCGTTTTTTTTCTAATTTACATAATTAATTTTTTTAACTTCTAATTACAGATAAACTTCTATATCTCGAACTTGATGGGACTGAAAATAAACTTCGGGATATCCGAGGGTTCGAGAAATCGAAGTTTGAAATTGACAGCAATATTGTGTAGTAGATGTAGATATTGTAGATGTTAAACACGTTCAAGAGGACAGCCAGTTGTAAAGTAGCAGGTAATAACACTTTGCTGCTTTGAAAGTAATCTTCTGTAATCCTCGGTTTCCACTCGTCTCTCGAACTTCTGCAGTCCTGCGATTAGGTCACTGATGTTTTCTGTCGTTTCCCTCCACGCACGCATTACTTCAATCGCCTGTTGTTGATGGTCTACGAGCAGCTGGCTGACCTTGAACAGCTTCGTCTTCCCCGTCATTTTCTTCGTTGTGTTTTTTCCTGGCCTCAAGGATAAAGTTGACTATCGCATTGTCACTAACAGCTTCTAATGTTGTAAGTTCCTGGTCCATGCTGGCATATTCTTCGAAGGGAACTCGAAGTCACAGGGCTGCAAGGGGAATCTCATCCTCGGGATCATCTTCGTCATCGTCTACTTCACTGTAGGGGTCAGCTGGCTGCTCTCTGAGGAAGTTGGCATGTCGAAACCAGTTTGCTATGTTTTTTTCGGTGAAATTGGCCCAGGCTTTACTCAACAGACGTAAAGCATCCAGCACACTAATTACGGCAGGTTCTGTCGGGTCTTCGTAGGACTTCAGTTGCTGCAGTATAACAAGCTTCCGATAATGAATTTTCAAGTGCTGGATCACACCTTGATGGTCTTGCTGGTAGTATTTGGGGGCAAAAAGATCAGCTTAATGGCCTTCAATCCTGGGACTTTTGGATGGGCAGGGCAATTGTCCACTATCATAGCGACTTTGTTTTTTTGGGTGCTGAAATTTTCTATCTAATGACTGCAGCCAGTTAGAGAAGAGTTCAGAGGTTATTCAAGCTTTCTTGTTAGCTTCATACTGAGTGGGTAGAGTTTTTACGTTTTTGAAACAACGTGGGTGTTTGGCTTTGCCTATGACATACAGAGGTATCTTTTCACTTCCACTCATCTTACTGCAGACAGAATAGTAAGGCTGTTTGCTGCACTTTTCCCCATGGCAATCCCCACCCTTAAAATCTAAAGTTTTGTCGGGTAGCAGACGGAAAAATAAACCTGTCTCATCGGCATTGAAGATATCATTTGGATTGTACTCGCTAAGAAGCGTCTTGGGTTCAGCGGCCCAGTCTATCATGTTTTTACTGTGTTCGTTTACATATTTAGATTCGCCGCATACTTTTTAAAAAGTTCTGCAATGGCGGTCTTTAAATCTTTCTAACAAACCAGTTGAACATTTGAATGATGTTTCGCATAGCTGTGATGCAAACTCCTTGGCTTTAGCTTTCAACAGAAAGCCAGATACGGGCAAGTTTCTGTCTCGTGCCGCCTTGAACCACTGAAGAGTTGCATTTTCTGTCGCTTGGTAGGTGACAGTGTGCATTTTCTTTCGTTGGGGACCCACAGCTCGCTTTTTATAGGAATCTTTAATTTTCTCCGCATTTCTAATCCACGTTGACAGGGTGTTGAGAGGAACTTCGAATATTTTTGCTATCGCAATTGGGCCTTTTTCCAATTCTGCTAGAGCCTGGAACTTTGTTTCAATTGTGTGAACTTTAAGTTTGCGTTTAACACCATTGTCCGATAATCCAACTATCCCCCCCCCGGATTGGCTACCGGGTCCTTCGTTAGATTGCTTATCAGACATGATGCGTACTGAAGATTTTGAATTTCAATGCTGATATTTATACTGAAAACAAGATTGTTAATTGTCTAAAATAAAAAAAAGAGAAATAAAAATAAAAGTAAGGTTGTAGAAAATAAGGTTGGTTTATATTAAATTCCGATTTCAGTAAAATTTGTATAACGGGATATTTTTGTACTACAGGTGTGAATTCAGCAGAGCGAATAATTGTGTAGACTTCGAGAAAGCGCGTGTGTTTTTGGCACTCGGGACCGTAAATTCACTTCGAGACAAGCCAGGTATTCGAGATTTCCGTGTTCGAGATACCGGGTTTATTTTCATTCATATATATAGCAAAAACGGTCGGGAACGACAACTGACTTCGAGATTTGCGTGGTATTCGAGACATCGGTGTTCGAGATACCGAAGTTTACCTGTAATTAATTTTTTTTTAAAATATGCACTTATAACTGTTATTCTCAAATTTACATATGTATTTAGAATGTCAACGTCTACGAGAATTAGAAGTCGGTTTTGTACTCTGGGAAGAAAGAGTAATATGAGTGGCACCTCCCCAGATGTGACAGGAATATTCTATCTTAGGATGTATCTGATTCTCATCCATGTAGAGGATTACATCAGGATTCAGGAACATTCTACAGCGGTTAAATTATCCGAGAATTTTTCCAGTCACCTTAGCAAGAGATTTTATGTAAGACTTCCAATTCAGGTCTGGAGTAAAATTCAATCCTAGGAGTTTATGAAAGCAATTGTGTAGTTGACATTCGTTTCAACAGTTTTTTTTTCGAAGTTCGGGTTCTTTACGAGAGAGATTACGTGAAGTTTGACAACGTCCATTATGAAAGTGATGCTGTGGAACCGACCGGATTCGAAATCGGCACGCCCGGTTCTTCAGTCTACGTCGGTATCAACTTCACCAAGGCATACTCCCTAAACAATCCATATAAAAAAGAAGAGCAAAACAAAAAAAATAGATACTCAGAGACTAACAATATAACTTGGATTAAATGTTACAGAGACGTCGCAACAATGGCTGCTGTAACATTTTTTCTAGACTCTCAATGATGTGCAAGTCACGTTACCAAGTAATGTTGTAAACATTTTAAAATTTTTTTAACATAGTTCACCCCAAACAAGGAAGGCCGCCACTGTAGACGTAAGGGGCTACTGAGAAAAAAGAAAATGGGAGAAGGTTGGGGGGATCAACCTAAATAGGGATATGCGCAGCGAGATGTCTGTTTACATTAGTTTTAAATTTCTGCATGTCAGTACTGTCGGGGAAACAGGGGACAGGGAGGGAGTTCCAGAGACCAGCAGCACGCGGAAAGAAGCTATTTGAGTAGAAGGCTCTCCGGCATCTGGGGACTTCCACAGTGAATGAATGAGATTTAGTTGATTGTCGAGTTAGTCTAGTAAATTTACGTCGAGCGGGCACCAGAGTAGCCAATTCATCGGAGCATAATCCATTGAAGTATTTGTAAAACAAGCACAAGGATGCTACATTGCGGCGATGGGACAGTGAGGAACCTATTAGGGTTTTTGGACCTTGTCAAGTAGGGAGAGACTAGTAGATGATGCCCCAGCCCAGATGTGACCACAATACTCCATGCATGGGCAGATAATGGCTTTGTAGAGATACAGGATAATGTCAGGTGTGAGGAGTTTACTTTTTCTCGTTTACAACTATGCACGCATTATTAAAAAACCGGAAGTTAACCCTCTGTAAGCCCCATCGCATATGACGGAAATAGACATAATTTCGTCCTTCCTCGCGCATCTTCTCATCCATCGACTAGTCAGGTGACAGCAAAACGCTTCTACTAGCAGATATAAATTGTTGACATTAGAAACTTCGAGGATTGGTCCTATAAGTGGCGTTCCACAACGATTAGAAAAGAACTAGCAGCAGCTTCCGATCCTGCCCGTAGCACTAGAATAATCAGCAACTCTGTGACTGTAAGTAACAGCAGTACTGACTCAATGACGTGAGTAATAATAGAAGTAGAGCCGGCTCCTTTTGTGGTTCTAGAAAACAAGAAGATGCTGGATCGCATAAAGAATTGCTAATTTTACTAACGATTACCTGGGTGGCATTTTTATGTGAGAGAAGCAACCCTATAATATCCACTTACTATACTGGGTGACCTTTTGCCTGACACTCTATAATAAGCCAATCATGCCTCATCTTCAACTGTTCGTGATATAATTTCTAGATATGCTTCTCTTTCAAAACGTTGTTCATCTCTTTTCTCAAAACGAGGTGACTATTAAAGAGAAAGGTACTTATCCCAAACAGCCTATCCATTCTTAGTTTAAATCGTTCGGATGCTCCAATTTATTCAATAGACATTGATGAGGAGTTCACGACGCCTGCACCAAATTACTTCCGTTACCTGTGCGTGTGGTTTAAATTAACGAGCCGCTGAAGCCGACCAATGGGAAATGTTTTGTCCGTCCGACGGGAACGATGCTTCCGATCGCAAATTAGAATTATATAAAATGGCCGCGTTTTGATATTTTGCAATAGCTGGCCGACCCTACCATTCCTGTCCAGTCCTCCCGCACACACGGTCGATATTTGACTCGTTTTGTCTAGGAATTATTGGCCCGACTTTTCAAACGAGCAGTACCAAATGGAATTGAAAGCAATATAACATTAAGCCTGTGATTTTAAATTGACCATAATAACACAAAAACTGATTACGACTTTTTAAAATGTAATTCAATGACAATACCGTCTAGAATCAACTTTATATCAAGTTTCTGAATAGAATTCTCATTATCGAAGTAATTTTCGAACTATTTTCATAATAGTGCTATCATATATATTAGTAAAATAAAATGGGTCGTTCAGTTTTAAAGCATTGCTGGGTCAGTATAATAAATTCAAAATATAAGCCATTATCAATGCAAGATTATGATTTTTTTAAATTTAATCTTATTAATTTCGGAATAAAATTCTATCATCAGAGTTGACCAGTTTTGTGTAATTTTTTTTTTCATGAAAGAAAAAGAATGACAAATTAATAAGATTAAAGTAAAAAAAAATAATAATAAATTAATCTTGCATTGATAATGGCTTATATTTTCAATTTATAATATATATATATATATATATATATATGTATATATAATTATTTTTATTTATACAGAGATTTATATAATCTGCAACACTGTCATGTTGATGTTATCGATCAACAGGTGTTAGAAACTGAGATCTCATCAGGGACAATGAAAATACGATCCTTCCCTTATCTCATATTTGGAAAGAATGAAATTGGAAATAAGAACAGAAAAGAAAACGAAATTCAAAATTTAAGATTGGAAGGTCACGTGGTCAGATTTGAAACCGTCGAAAATCAAATCAAATAAACGCATGTCGTGAATAGTGAGGAAAAGGGGGTAACATTTCCGTTGCACATTTTAACGTTGGATATGTGTTAAGTGTTACTTTAACTTGTTAATTTATGCGCGATACGGGAGAAAGAAGGAATACACAATTTTTAGTCATTTATATATATATATATATATATATATATATAATATATATATTCAGTCTTAATATATATATAATAAATATTTGTTATTGTTTATTATCTATGTACGTATACGTTTCGTCCTTAAATAATCGGGACTCATCAGCACAAAGATATGACTATTCACTACCGGTCATGCGATTCGAAACCCCGGATTACGGGTATTTTACAACTCAAATCCGACGCCTTAACTACACGGACAATTTTAAATAGCGAATAAACTGTAATAATGTTAACATGTAATCGGCGGCTTAACGTCAGAGCGTTCTACTTATTTGAGGAAGGAACGATGCATTCAAATATATATATATATATATATATATATATATATATATATATATATATATATATATATATATATAAAACTCTTCTGTTTAGTAATCCTTTTTTTTATTTTTTCCATTCTTCGAATGATCTTTTTAACGTTGGAATGGAATGAATTAATGCAGGATCCGTATGTTTGACAAACGTTTTCGATTCTCTCCGGAATCATCATCAGGTCTTTTAAATGGTACAAAATCAATAAAAAAGCGGGTGAAAGAATGGAAGTCTTTTAAGAAATATGCCGGCAAACCGTTCACGTAAAAGACGAACATCTACATTTTGAAATGTAACAGATGAACTAGTTCTTGATTTATTTATTTATTTTTTTTTAATTTATATTTTAATTTTCATTTTTATTTAAATTAGTAGCTGATTTAATTTGGTCTAGTCTATTAATTATGTAGAAGGGAAAATGGGGGAGATAGGCAGTGAGTAATTTTAATAAGATGTCACTTTTTTAATTGAATTAAGCGACCCCGGTTGGTGTCACTGATCTAAGCTAAGCATTTTAAAATGGTTTTACTTGTCTCATATGAAATGTTATTGATTTTAGGTTGCTGTGTTTTTATGTATGTGGCTTCAAGTATTTTTAATTTTTTTTTAATTTGTTTCGGAATGTATAATTTTTGTGTTCATCACTAAAATCCGTCTTAATTCAGATGTAAGGCAGTTGTGTATTTGTAGGTGCTGGTAGATTGAACTAGAATTTGAGAGGTGCACAGTGAGGCGGCGGGATAGGGTAGTTGTTGTAAATCCTATGTAGCTATTATTATTTTGGGAGGTACATCCTCCAAAAGGGCATTTAAATTTATAGACTACATTGGTTTTTTTCTAGTGTTTTGGGGGTTGGAGAGGGGTTGTTGTTTACTACAAGGTTTCGAGTTGTAAATCTTTTATAGTAAATAATTAGTTTAATTTTGTTTTCTTTATCTGTTGGTGATATATATCGATGTCTAATATTCTTTATAGCTTTTTCCTCTAGTCTGAAATTTGGCTGCATATGTTGATGTAATTAGAGTTGTTATGTTGTATAGCATTATTTGTATTAGAGTTTGTCAAGTTTTTTATCATTGATTTTATTAATTCGTCTACGATGTAGTTGGGAAATTCATTGTTAATCAATACGTGTTTTATATTTTTTAGTTCGATAAATAGCTTTTTTTTGGAGGAGGAGATCAATTTTGCTCGGTTTTGTAAATTTTTTACGATAGCTATTTTATAACGTGTGTGTGCATATATATATATGTGCATATATATGTATATAAACAAATGTTTGGAGGTAAAAAAGATTTATATATGCTTTTGAAAATGATTCGCGGAAAACTCTCTAAAGCTCTTTCGAGTATCATCTCGTCGGGAGAAATCGATAGTATAATCAATAAAGGGGGGGGGAGAATTGAAGTGCCAGTGAATATTAAAACACGATTAAAATGAATTTAATTTAATCGTCGTATACTATCGGTTTCTCCTGACGAGATGATAGTCGAAAGAGCTCTAGAGAGTTTTCTGCTAATCATTTTCAAAAGCATATATATATATATCCCCGTGTTAATATTAGACGCTTAAGGTCTCCTGTTTTTGTTTCACTCTTAGATAATTCACCCCCCCCCTTTTTTTAATTTTTTTTTTATATTTTTAAATTTTTTTTTTATTTTACTTATATTTTTTCATTTATTAATTTTCCAACGAATGTTAAGTCTGCAATATCTTGGATTTAGTTAGTTTGTCTGGGAATTTGAACTGCATTTTACAATTTTTTTTTTTTTTTTAATGACTCAAAGCTTCTTTAGACTATATATATATATATATATATATATATATATATATATATATATATATATATTATGTATTTTTATATAAGTGATTTTACACTCGTTGTTATGGAACTTACTATTATTTCAATTCCTAAGTGATTAAGATGCAGAAAACTGCATTATTAGTCGTCCTAAACTTCAAAGGCCGTATGTTTCGTTAATATATATATATATATATATATATATATTAATTTTATACGTACATAAAAGTAATCAATGGACACGTGGTTCTGGCTAACGTACACAGAGATCGAACCCTCGATGTAATTTGAAGTTTAGGACGACGAATAATGCAGTTCCTGCATCTTAATCACTTAGGAAGTGAAACAATTGAAATAATAGAAAGCTCATTAACAACGAGCTGAGAATCACCTATAAAAATAATTACATAGAAATACATTAAATACTTGGGTGATAAAAATCGTACATATTTATACACAGAGCGTCTTGGCCCAGTGGTTGAACGCTAGACTATAGACATCAACATCGAAGGTTCGATCTCTGTGTAAGTTAGCCATGCTGATGACGGTTGTGAACCAGAAACATGTGTCCATGGATTACTTTTATGTACGTATAAAATTAATATATATATATATATATATATATATCCTAAAATAGTACAATGTCTCCATATTATATCGTTGCTCATTTATAAATGGCTGATTATATTCGAGTTTAAGGCTCAAACTGGCAGATGGACTTGCCTGTAGGCAGACACACTTCCTCTGTACTATAGTGTTCGACTGGAGATATTAATCAAACATTATGTGAATCTTATTTAGTCAGAGAAACATTCTATATTTCGATCAAAACACTTTTATTTACAAACAATTGTTTCTGCCCATTTAAAAAAAAACATTTATGTTCATGATATTCAAAATATCACTTATATACATAAACATGCTGCATCAGTTTACAGAATCTTAACAGTCAGTCTGCAGTCCATCCATATATTAAAGATTTCATGATAACATTCAAATAATATTTCGGAATACAAATCCTGAAAAAGATGAATTTTACGTAAGTTTAGAAAGTCATGTGAATTATTTAGAGTTGAAAGACAACATAGAATGACAGCTATCAGTATGTTTGCTTTTTCTCTCGTGCCGGATTATTTTCTTCTTTCTTCTCTTCCCCAAGAAAAGATAAGACGTTCGGTCTTAGCAGCAGAAGTAGTTCTCGCCCCAATTCAACTAAGTTGCAACCCTAAACGAAATAATGTTGCCGAAGAAATTCCAAACACTCGCAAACGACACTAGCTGCGTGACCTCCCCCCCCCAAAAAAAAGATATTTATTTCTGTCGAGCAAGAACTTTATGACTTTTATTTAGCACTTTTGAACTGCAAAAAGCGTCTATGTTTGCATAATTACGATCGTGGCTTCTAAATTTAAGAGTTCCAGGTTCGCTCTTGCGTGCGACCACTGTTTTCTTGCTGCTGGCGCATTCTTGTGTCCGCGTATCCCTCGATCTTTACAAACTGTCACTATATCAGGTCTAGTCAAGATAAGAGGGAAAGAGTGTAATTATTCGAGCATACCTTACTGGAGATAATCAAGAGGGGGGGAATAGCATATGTTGCAGATATGTAGCAGCACCAGTAACACCTTCGAGCCGAGTCAAATGAAACACATCAACTCGCACAGCATCGACAAAAAAAGAAAACCCTGGGATAAAATATTGGAGGGTGAACTAGAATTCTCAAACTCATGGCAAAGGTTGAAGAATTGATCCCATTTACTGTGGTCCCACGAGGTTGTTTTGTCTGCAGAACCTTAAAACGAGCTGATTCTTACGAGGTGAGTCAGTGTTTCAAATCTATGTTCCAACAGCGAAGTCCCCCTGAAAGAATTCACAGCGACAACTGCAGGACTTTTACTTTTCTTATTTGTATGTGTTTGCTGAGGATTAGGCATCCTACCGGATGCCAGACATTTACCGGCTATTTCAGACACTCCAGCTGAGAGATCTTTTTTAATGTTCTAACCGTCCCCTTAAGTACAATTGTTTGTATTTCTCTTGCACTCGGTTCACCGGGTATATTCGTCAGATAGCTTTTGAAATTGTTTTTTAATTTTCTTATTTCTGTTTTCGTTAGCATAGGGACGAGGCATTCTTCCAAATGCCAGACTATCACCTGCTATTTAGAGGCTCCAACCGAGTGCTCTTTTAAGGATTTTGGCCGTTCCCTTAAGTGCAATTATTTGGATTTCTTTTGCACTAGGTTTTCCGGAAATACTTTCCAAATACTTTTTGAAATTTTTCTTCATGAGGCCTTCAGCTCCTATTATAACTAGGATAATGTTGATGTTTTTGAGGTTCCAGTTTCTCTTCATATCATGCATTAGGCCTTGGTATTTTGTCACCTTCTCCCTTTCTGCTCTGTTTAAGCCACTGTCATCTGAAACACTCACCTCAATCAGCGTTGCCTCTCTTTCTGCCTTATTTAATATGACTATGTCCGGTTTTACTGCTCCATTTTTCTAGCTAGGTAGATGTAGGAACCACATAATCATGATGTATAGTATACTTATCGTTTCCCACAGTCCTCTCCGGTAGAACAGTATCAGCTTCAATGTGCGTATTGAGAGTTGGGTGCCCTCCTGTTGTTTTAAGTTGCAGAACACAATCTGTTAACGTAATTTAAATAATTATACAGATCAATGAAATGTTTTGCTGCTCAACCACCGATCAGGATTTGGTTTATTGACACCATGTCACGTCGAAGAATTATGGTTGCGGTCAATTTCTCCGGTTAAAGCTTTATACCCGAAAATTGCGTCAATTACGCTTTTCCGTGCCATGAGCATGGGATCTATAATTACAAATACGTGGTGCTTGTAGAATCCCGGCCAAACAGTTACATTGATGAATAGGGACGTGAACTTTGACTGATGTGGTGAGTTTCTAAACTGTTTGCGAGGACGAATTGCCTCCCCTGTGTCCTTCTATGGTTAGAGTTCTGAACTCATTAAGATTGCAGCATGGAGTGATAAGGAATTCTTCGAGCTTGTAAATCTTCGTGCTGTTCTTAGTTATTATCGCCTGTGTTAAGGATCGAACCTTCAACCTCCAGCAGACTGTCACTTAGAACTCCTTGTTAGTCAACGCCTTTTAAAAATTTGTTTTACTTTAAACGTTTATTTACGCCAAATAACGTACATTGCCACTGATATGTAATGGGGCTACTGTGATAAGAAGACAGATTTATAAGGGTCATCCTGAGCGGGGAGTTGGACAGAAAGATTTTTCTTCACATTACATTTAAATTTCTGCATGTTCGTACAGTCGGCAAGCCATCCGAGGAAAGATGCCATTAGAGTAATAAAGGTGTCCGGCTTCTGGGGGCCTTTACAGTGAAGGGGCGGGATTTTGTTGCTAGTTGCTTTTTGTGGGAGGTACTTACGTAGAAGTTGTACAAGTGCAGTAAGTTTGTCGGATCACATATAAATAACCAGCATCATATATAAATAACCAGCATCATATATAAATAACCAACATCATATATAAATAACCAGCATCATATATAAATAACCAGCATCATATATAAATACCAACATCATATATAAATAATCAACATCATATATAAATAACCTGCATCATATATAAATAACCTGCATCATATATAAATAACCAGCATCATATATAAATAACCAACATCATATATAAATAACCAACATCATATATATATAACCTGCATCATATATAAATAACCAGCATCATATATAAATACCAACATCATATATAAATAACCAACATCATATATATATAACTAGCATCATATATAAATAACCAGCATCATATATAAATAACCAACATCATATATAAATACCAACATCATATATAAATAATCAACATCATATATAAATAACCTGCATCATATATAAATAACCTGCATCATATATAAATAACCAGCATCATATATAAATAACCAACATCATATATAAATAACCAACATCATATATATATAACCTGCATCATATATAAATAACCAGCATCATATATAAATAACCAACATCATATATAAATAACCAGCATCATATATAAATACCAACATCATATATAAATAACCAACATCATATATAAATAACCAGCATCATATATAAATAACCTGCATCATATATAAATAACCAGCATCATATATAAATACCAACATCATATATAAATAACCAACATCATATATATATAACTAGCATCATATATAAATAACCTGCATCATATATAAATAACCAACATCATATATAAATAACCAGCATCATATATGAATAACCTGCATCATATATAAATAACCTGCATCATATATAAATAACCAGCATCATATATAAATAACCAACATCATATATAAATAACCAGCATCATATATAAATAACCTGCATCATATATAAATAACCAACATCATATATAAATAACCAGCATCATATATGAATAACCTGCATCATATATAAATAACCTGCATCATATATAAATAACCAACATCATATATAAATAACTAGCATCATATATAAATAACCTGCATCATATATAAATAACCTGCATCATATATAAATAACCTACATCATATATAAATAACCAGCATCATATATGAATAACCTGCATCATATATAAATAACCTGCATCATATATAAATAACCTGCATTATATATAAATAACCTGCATCATATATAAATAACCAGCATCATATATGAATAACCTGCATCATATATAAATAACCAGCATCATATATAAATAACCTGCATCATATATAAATAACCAACATCATATATAAATAACCAGCATCATATATAAATAACCAACATCATATATAAATAACCAACATCATATATAAATAACCTGCATCATATATAAATAACCTGCATCATATATAAATAACCTGCATCATATAAAAATAACCAACATCATATATAAATAACCAACATCATATATAAATAACCAACATCATATATAAATAACCAACATCATATAAAAATAACCAACATCATATATAAATAACCAACATCATATATAAATACCAACATCATATATAAATACCAACATCATATATAAATACCAACATCATATATAAATAACCAACATCATATATAAATAACCAGCATCATATATAAATACCAACATCATATATAAATAACCAACATCATATATAAATAACCAGCATCATATATAAATAACCTGCATCATATATAAATAACCTGCATCATATAAAAATAACCAACATCATATATAAATAACCAACATCATATATAAATAACCAACATCATATATAAATAACCAACATCATATATAAATACCAACATCATATATAAATACCAACATCATATATAAATAACCAACATCATATATAAATAACCAACATCATATATAAATACCAACATCATATATAAATAACCAACATCATATATAAATAACCAACATCATATATAAATAACCTGCATCATATATAAATAACCTGCATCATATAAAAATAACCAACATCATATATAAATAACCAACATCATATATAAATAACCAACATCATATATAAATAACCAACATCATATAAAAATAACCAACATCATATATAAATAACCAACATCATATATAAATACCAACATCATATATAAATACCAACATCATATATAAATAACCAGCATCATATATAAATACCAACATCATATATAAATAACCAACATCATATATAAATAACCAGCATCATATATAAATAACCAGCATCATATATAAATACCAACATCATATATAAATAACCAACATCATATATGAATAACCTACATCATATATAAATAACCTGCATCATATATAAATAACCTGCATCATATATAAATAACCTACATCATATATAAATAACCAGCATCATATATAAATAACCAACATCATATATGAATAACCTGCATCATATATAAATAACCAGCATCATATATAAATAACCAGCATCATATATAAATAACCAACATCATATATAAATAACCAGCATCATATATAAATAACCTGCATCATATATAAATAACCTGCATCATATATAAATAACCTACATCATATATAAATAACCTGCATCATATATAAATAACCTGCATCATATATAAATAACCAGCATCATATATAAATAACCTGCATCATATATAAATAACCTGCATCATATATAAATAACCTGCATCATATATAAATAACCAGCATCATATATAAATAACCTGCATCATATATAAATAACCAACATCATATATAAATAACCTTCATCATATATAAATAACCTGCATCATATATAAATAACCTGCATCATATATAAATAACCTGCATCATAAATAAATATAAAAATAGATTTTATCCGTCGATCAAATTTCTTTGCGTCAGTAACAATTTTTCAAACGTGATAAATATCTTGCGGAATTTGTCTCATTTCGAAATCAGAAATCGTAACTATTTTGAAAATTTAAGAATAATGCATAATTAGCCACTTATAAATTCCCAATATGAGCGGAAATCGAAACCGATACCTTAGAACATATAGTCTGATATTCTACTAACTGAGCTATTTGGACGTTCTTACGAATAGAGCCTAAAACATTAGCTTACCAAAATAATTATATCTTTGGCGTGACGTTATACATTTATGATTTGCATAATGTTCTAAAACATAAATTCAAACATTAGCGTTAATAAAAATAATAAATGAATGGGAAAGTATTATTAAAAACGTTTGAAATTATGTTAATAGTTAAAAACAATTTATTTAGCTTGATCTACGTATTGGCGTTAAAATCAGTTTAATATTTAATACATACTAGAATATGGGTCCGTAAGACCCATGATGTTAATACTACAAATTTAAATTTCGTTACCGGTTCCACTTGTTAGGTTATTGGTTAGATTGAGCCAAACTTAGAACATGGACTTTTTTTTTGATGCGATTCTTTCTTAGGAGTTTTATTATAAAGCGATACTTCCTTTTGCGCTTCGAGGTTTTTGAATTAGGAATGCTTAAAATATATTTTTTAAAAATGTAAAATTGTCTTTCATGTTTAAATATTTCGATTAAAACCACGAAATAAATTAATTTAAAAAATTAAAACTTTAACTCCAGAAATAAACTTAGAAAGAAGAAACGCTTCGCATTCGATATGCGGTTGAAAATCCGATTGCATGACTATTTTTTATTATTAATATAATCGGATTTACGCGCGTTTTTAGTGCATTCTATTTGAGTTAAGGGTGGCGCCGCCAAACTAACTTCATATGTCCATTGAATCGAAAATAATTACCCTTAAATAATAATACTGATAATAATAATAATAATAATAATAATAATAATAATAATAATAATAATAATAATAATAATAATAATAATAATCATTATAATGATAATAATAATAATAATAATAATAATAATAATAATAATAATCATTATAATGATAATAAAAACAATAATGATAATAATCGTAATAATAATAATAATGATAATGATGATGATAATAATAATAATAATAATGATAATAATAACAATAATAGTAATAATAATGATAATAATAATAATAACAACAATAATAATAATAATCGTTGTTGTCCCGAAAACACTGGAAAAACAACTAGGAGAAATCGGAATAAAAGTGAAGATGGAGACCATACAACAAACAGCCGAAATTATAAGGAACATTCTTGATGCGAAAATCAACTTCCATAGCCAACGAACACGAATCGACAATACAAATACATATCTAGACAGTACAAACAAAATAGTACTTTTTAAAACAATGAAAGCTAGTTTTATGAAAACGTAAATGCAGGAAGTGCAATAACATAATAAAAAAACTCAACAGAAAAAAAAACACTTTAGGAGCAAGATATGGGAAAAGCGACAAGATCACAACAGAAATGCTGAATGACTGAAATACATAGAAGAGCTTCGGGAAATTGAAGAAAAAAAAAAAACACAAAATTACTGAAGAAACACGAAATCCTAAGGAAAATCGCAAATTAGAAAGCACCAGGCCATGATTTTATTCATGATTTTTTTAATTCACGACCATGCATGAAAGACTGATGCCAAACCTATCCATGAAACGAACGTACTACAATGGATAACGAAAGGAAGAACAACATTAATACGGAAAGACACTGAAAAGGGGACGATCCAAATAAACTACAGACCAATAACCTGTTTACATACCATGTAGAAAATCATAACGGCACAAATGAGAGAACAGATCTACAACTCTTTGAATAATCGTGGACTATAACTCGAGGAACAGAAAGGATGCCGTAAAGAAAAAAAGCGCAGACTCCTTATTCTGTTTATTATAACCATGATGCAACTCAACAATTTACTTTAAAATGTGATACCGAATACAAGTTTACAGATATAGAACAAAGAATAAACTACCTCGTGTATATGGACGACCTGTAGCTATTTATATAAAAAAAAAAGTTACTGGAAAGTACATGGACCGTGATTACATAGAGTTTTGACCAACCAAATTTATGTTTTATTATTAAAATTCAATATATCAATAACAATAACTTATTTTGATTAATTATTAAACCTTAAAAAGTTGTGACTCATTAGTAAATACGAGTGTTTTGTAAAATCCGTTTATGCGATTTTCCGGCGACTTAAGAATCTGATGGGTATTTTGGCAACAACAGTCGGTACTACTCCAGGGTTTGCGCCTAATTTCCGTGACTGCTCGGCCGCATCGATCCGGCAGCTCGCGGAAGCGTCCGAGACCTGCTGAGTCGAAAACGAGGCTGTCGAGACGAAAACGAGGCTGTATAAACAAAACACCAAAATGCGTGAAAAAAAAATGGAAGGTTGGCAGACGACAATATAAGACGATTAATACGGAAAGAAAGAAATGCATATATTTTCATAAAAAAATGAAAGAAATGAACAAATCCATAGCTGAAATAAATAAACTTTTTTTTTAATTATTTCTGAACCATTTTTTAAAACTTTTTTTCAATTAGGCAAGTCTTTTTTTTTTTCAAATTTTGGCGACAATATTCATAAAATATTCATAAAACCTCATGTAACACACTTCGTTATCATATTCATTTCTTGTAAGAATTTCGATAATAAATTACGAGCACTTTTTTTTAAACAAAGTTAACCACAAACAAGGCAGGTCGCCTTTGTAGACGTAAGGGGCTGGTTTTGGGGGTCCTCCTAAGTTGAGAGCTGTGCAGCGAGATGTCTGTTTACATTAGTTTTAAATTTCTGCATGTCGGTATAGGTGGGGAAACAGGGAGCAGTCAGAGAATTACAGAGGCTGGAAGCATTAGGAAAGAAGCTATTGGAGTAGAGAGATCTCCAGCATCTTAGGACTTCCACAATGAGTAGATGGGATTAAGCTGATTGTCGGGTTAGTCTAGTATATTTACGTCGAAGGTGCGCTAGAGCAGCAAGTTCATTGGAGCACACTCCATTGAAATATAAATAAGCAGTTGCTTTTAAATTATCTTGTATATCATACTAGGCCAGAATAAGAAAACCGTTCAGGTGATGTTCATATATTTATACGATCGCACACCTTTATAGGGGTAGATTCTTTTGTCAGACTACCCTGAAACCTACCCTATTGTGTTTTTTGATGGGCTTACCTATCTCGGCCTTTTGGCCAAGATCAAAGTGTAGCATCTGTTCCAATGGATACTGCACCCCATAGACTGGTATTGTCTTAGCCTTCGGGGCTTGATTTACGCCTGTCTATGGGTATGTCCAGTGCAGTTCTAGGAGGTCCACCCTCCCAGGCTTTGCCTCCCCTTTTTGGGGAGGAGTAAGTTTATTGCTTACTGCCTAAGGCGCCCCTACCGGGGAACGCCGACGGGACTGCCCAGGCAATTTTTAATGGCCAGAGTGCTCACCTCTCGGGCGCTGGCCTTTCAAGCCCCACTTTCCCGACCCGACCTTTGGTCACATCTTACCTGTGGGAGTCAGATAAAACTGGCTTTATGCCTAAGGTCCTGGAGAGGAGGTAAATAAATACTAATTTGTTAGTCCAAGTAATTGAACACTGGTCTCTTTCAGTCTGTTAATCTACCTTCCTCTCCCTTTTTATTATTATGATTAACTCCTTACATCAAGTAGCTTCGTGCCCTGTTTGTAGCGACTTCCATAAAAAAAAGCTTAACCACCAATTAGCAGAGTTCGTATGCCATAAAACTACAACATTCGTTTTTTTTTAATTCCCATCACAGATCAAAGTATGTTTTATTAACAGATAGAATTGATTTCAATTTCTTCTTAAAAGTCTGGTTTCGTTTTTTTGGTTTGCACACATCAAAGGAAAACTTCAAAGATACATCGAATCAGAAACAAACCTTTTACGTAAATTTGGCATCCAATGCGTCGCTTTTGTTTTGTTTCAATTGATTATTGAGGTTTATTTGATTTGCTGACTGTCAAGCGAATCAAAACAGACTTTTAGGGGGGAAATGCACTTAATAATGTATGTGTGAAAACCTTGACAATGTACAGTTAAAAAAATAAAATAACTGAGATGTTTAAAGTTTTTTATATATTTTAATATTTCGAGGCAAAATCTCGTCATCAAGCTAGCGGGAATTATGAACCGAAACGTTTTTGTTGTTTGTCCTTAGTTATGTTTTTCCTTTTTTCTCCGTATCATTTTGTCTTGGATTTCCGTTCTGTAAGTGTAGTTTTGAAAACAAGTAACACTGAGTAACTCTGATACAAGACAGCCTGTCTGTGTTATATATATATATATATATATATATATATATATATATATATATATATATATGCCATGTTACGTCCCATCTGTTTCTATCAATTCCTAATTAGTCTAGTAATCCTAATATAAAGTCAGTCTGACTGAAGTTTAAAAATCCTGTGATTTTAAACTAACCAATTTATATTTAGTTGGTCTACTCAACCAATATTTAAAACAGGGCTATGCGACAAACTACCGAACATCTGTTTTTATATAATTTAAAAGCTTTAGAGTCAGAATCGATAAAACCGACCCCCAAAAAAGTCTACTAGATATGCTAGGAAACACTGATATTTAAATTCAATACTGAGCAGTCTGCAAATTCATTTAATTTCTTTTTTCTCTCTGATATTTAAACAAATTAAGTTAGTTTATAAGATCATTCTAATATGGGGTTAGGGTTAGGTTTAGGGTTAAGGCTATTTTCAGATACATTAAAATTGTTTGTTAATGTGGAATATAGTGAATTGTTACTGGTAGCTTTATTAGGCTTCTTTAAACGCAAGTGGAAATTCTAATCATATCTCTTGCACGAATAACTATTAAGAGTCAATGTCTATAACTAACTATTAAATTTAAGATTGGAATAGTCCATTACAATAGGGAACGTCACAACCAGTATTCATAAGAGAGAGAGGGGGAGACTCCTTTTGTATGTTATCTTTTAATAAGAGAGAGAGAGAGAGAGAAAAAGAGAGAGATAGAGAGAGAGAAGATTGGAATAGTCCATTACAATAGGGAATTTTGCATGTTATCTTTTCGCTGCGCAGATCCCAATCTAGGTTGACTGCCCCCTACCTTCTCTCCTCTGTTTTTCTGAGTAGCCCCTTACGTCTACAGTGGCGTCCAGCCTTGTTTGAGATGAACTATGTTAAAAAAAAAATCAAGGGAAGCGCGAGAGCGCTCTATCCTTTAATAGACTTCAACAATGGTCTATGCTGGATATCCCATTTATTTGATCAATCATAATTCAAAAACCAATAAACCAAATTAGTTAAAACTTAGCACAAAGTTTTTTTTGATAGGTTCTATCAGTGTATAGAATTTCAACATCATTAGTCAAGGCAACCCAGAGATCCAGAAAGTTCAATCATGAAATCATGTTATCTGTGTGTACGTACGTACGTACGTATGTGGCACCCTGTATCTCATCAACTATTTGATGGATTCAGCTTATTTTTGGCAGAGATAGAGGTTCTAGGGTCTAGTTGATGGCATGTTAATTTCAGTTTACCATATACCTTAGTTTTCCAGAAAATTAAAAAAAACCTTTAAAATTACCATTGTCTTGAGGCATAGCCTTTACAAAAGTAGTGACATTCCATGATAAATGTCAGTATACTGAAATCATATGCCCTTGATAGGGTTTAGATGAAAATTCATATACACTAAATGTACAAAAGCAAGGAAATTCCCAAATGTTTAGACTTTTATTGTCATTAAGGGTATGCGAGCACAACAGGGCTATGTATTTTACTGGTAGGAATTTTTCTTCAGCGCACCTCACAAACTTCATCCACTCATGCATAAAGATTTATACTGTAGTGATGTGATAATGAAATGGTTTGGTTTATATGTATACATACCCTTAATAGCAAGAAAAATTGTAAAAGATTCTGTACTAAATAATAATAAAAAAATATTTACGCTCTTAATTTTGAATTTTGAATCTCTCAATTAATCGAGCACTCTGCTGGGGTTTTCCCAATATCTTACAAAAATATATATATATATATGATAATTTTCATTTACACAGACATGTACAAAATCTGCGACACTGGCATGTCGATGTTATCGATCAACAGTTATATAAACTGAGATCTCATCAGGTAGAGTGAGAATCAGATCTCAAACTCAGATCATATTGTGGGAGAATGAAATGGACAGAAACAAAAAGAAAGAGAAAAAGAAAAAAAGAAATTTAACATTTCAAAAATTGGGGGGTCACGTGGTTTACGAACGTTAAAAATCAAAAATCAAAAAAGTTTAAATCTAAAATCTAAAACAAACAGGACAAATAAATAAAATAAAATAAAATAAAGTAGAAATATATTTATATATATATATATAAATATATACAGAGAGAGAGAGAGAGAGAGAAAGAGAGAGAGAGAGAAAGAGAGAGAGAGGGTGTGTGTATTTAGTTATATTGAAAAGAAATCAATAAAGTGCTCGATCGCAAAAGAGTGAGAACTAATGCAAATACTTTATTTCAAAACCATATGTTACAGATTTCAGAATCGTAACTTCAATAATGCACCGTTTTTTAACGATGAACACACGCCATTTCTCATTATGTTTTTTTTCTTATTTCAGTACACTGACGATTCTTTTTGTGTATAGACTTTTAAAATTTTAAAAAGTCAACCCATCTCGATGAAACCGCGGTACGATTCTGAAATATGAAACATATAGTTTTCAAATAAATTATTTGTATGTATATCTATCTATCTATATATATATATATATATAGTATAAAGACCTCTCTGTTATCTTTGGTCTGAAAAGGTTGACTCTTTGTGAAGGGTACAACCTAAACATGTATGCACATATGTAACCAATAATGTTTGTATAAATAAAAAATTATACTTAAGAACAGCTTTACTTGTCTCATGGTTAGCCGATGCTTTAATGCGTTTTAATCGTATCGCAAACAGACATCTCATTTTCCGACTTAGTGTGGGCATCGCTTTTATCTAATAAGATTCCTCGGGCATCAAAGCGATTCGCTAAAGTCAACTATTTAGGACGACATATTTCTATCACGTTATTCTAATCGATATATGTCTAGGTAATCATCTTGAACTGTGTCAACATAGTATCGATTTGAGATTGAATTCATGGCTGCTCTTGATCTACCAATATTTAATAGAAAAATTGAATGAGTTTCATCACATGCTTAGAGTTCATATTTTTAGCGGTAAAATGTTTCTATTGAATGCTCGATTTATTAAAAGTTGCAATAAATAAGACAGTTTGATAGGGGACACACACACACATATAACAATATTGATTTTAAGTAAATAACATTTACTCTTTTTAGCTACATACGCCAGCGTTTCACGCTTTCGCTCTCATCAGTGTAGAGATGATAATCTCAGATGATCGCAATGTTCGAACCCCTGCTACAGAATCAACCTAGACTCTGAAAGCAAGCGCTATAGCCATTAGGACATATATATATATATATATATATATATATATATATATATATATATGTAGCTCCAAATATAGCTCAAAATATAGTTTCGTACTTAGTACATATATATATATATATTAATATATATATACATATTATATATACATATATATATAAATATATATATATATATATATATATATATATATATATATATATATATATATATGAAGGTTTATAACTAAAATATAACTTTTAGAGAAATAGACCTATTGTGAGATGAGGAAAGCTCTATATACTAGAGCAAAAATAAAGTGAGCCAATGAAAAATAGTTAGACCTGTAAATGGAAACAGATCGATATCTTCAGTTGTTCAGAACAAGGTGCATTTAGTAGATAAAAATATTCATTCCTCTTCTCTTTCAATTGTATTCCTTAAGCATGGCTTTTCAAAATCTTATCATAAGATGTTGATCTTTGAAAAGCCGTGCTTAAGGAATACAATTGAAAGAGAAGAGGAATGAATATTTTTATCTACTAAATGCTCCTTGTTCTGAATAACTGAAGATATCGATCTGTTTCCATTTACAGGTCTAACTATTTTTCATTGACTCACCTTATATATATATATATATATATATATATATATATATATATATATATATATATCCAAATATAGCTCCAAATATAGTTTCGTACTTAGTACATAATTCTCGACAAAAACCCTCTATAATTACTAAGACATGGTCTATACCTGATTAACCTCATTCCCCCGAAGATGGACTCAGATGGGTCCTAAAGTTCTTGGGAGACAAATCCAAACTATGGCAAATTCATCAACCAATTCCCCTCTGAAACTAAGATCCTGATTCGGACTATTGAAAGGATCTGCCAAAGGATATCTAGACATGAGTTGTCGCTTATATTCAACAATATATATATATATATATAATGTGTGAAGGAGTAAGGTTACCAACATTTGTAGAATGTTTTTTTCAACATTTATTTATTATTTTGTTGTTTTATCATTTTATAATTTTATATAACGCGTTTCAAGCGGTGATCCGCTTTCATCAGATATGTGTGTGCGTGTTTGTGTTTGTGTGTGTGCGTGTGTGTGTGTCGCTCACCTATTTACAAGACTCAAGATTAGACCACACGCATACGGGCGCACACACGCACGAAGGCGCGACATTATTTTTGGAGACGACAAAAGCAATAAAAAGTATTAAATTTCAAAAGAAATTCTACGCAACCTAGGAAGCTGGGATGACCGATAGGTCATGGATGGGTAACACGTACTTGACCAAGAGAAGCAGGAAAAATGGCAAATAAAAATAAAAAATAAAAGATACCCACACATTCGCCAACCCACGCATGCGCAAAAACAATAACAAATTTCCTCAAATGAAACAACATTCTCTCAAATCAAAAGACATTTCTTCAAATGGATGTACATATCTGATGATAGCGGACCACCGCTTGAAACGCGTTATATAAAATTATAAAATTATAAAACAACAAAATAATAAATAAATGTTGAAAAAAACATTTTACAAATGTTGGTAGCCTTACTCCTTCACATATATACTTTTCTCTCGTTGGAACTGCACTAATACTGCACTACCCTCTTTTCTATATATATATATATATATATATATATATATATATATATATATATATATATATGCATAATTTTTATTATTTTAGGCATATACACATACAATATTGAGGGAGTAAATATGAAAGCTACGTTGGGCCTGGCCAGTAGCAGATGGGTGATCATTTGGAAACATCTGGCGCTGTATGTTAAAAGGGTGAATGAGCTCTACACCTTGATATGGGCAAATAGTGTCGCCAACCCGCAGTGCTTACCGTGGCGATTATGGCATGCTCCCCCCTCCCTAGATGACAGAGACAAATAATGGTGTTCATGAAGATGTAATATGAAACATAATTCCAGACAAAGTGGCAAATATCTTTATAGAAATATCGATAAGCAAGACAAAATGCTAGTAGAGATAGAGACACAAACTACTCATTGAATTTCAAATCGTCAACGACTTCTTGGAATAATGCGAAAAACGTTCTCTGCGCGTTTCTCCGCTGTCTTTTTAAAATTCTCTCTTTTCATCAGCTGTTTTTGTTCTATTTGCTTTTGACATATGAGGATGATTCGACAAAGAATCAAAAATGTTCGTGAAACGTGTGAAACCTATGGAACATTTATCATTTTTTTATTTTAATACAAAAAAGACCATGATAAAAATTTAAAAAATGAAAATAGGTATAATTAAACAGACGAATTTAGTTATTTAGTATACAATCCCAGTACAACATCAGTACCGTAGGTTTCGAATTCGAAAGGGGTCCGACTTTCCAAACTTGCATCAGCTTTTGTTGATACTGTATATTGAATAGTATAAACAAAAGCTAAAGTCGAACCCGTTCCAAACTCGAAACCGACGGTACTGATGGTGTACTGATTTTCTGTATTATTTATATATATATATATATATATATATATATATATATATAATACTCGTTCCAGGACGGGGAAAATTAATTCAGAACCGTTTTACAGCACTTTCAAACCTCCTTACGAACATTAAAATCAACATATAATGAGGCTAATCCTTATATATAGAATCCTTTTTCTTATTTTAATCAAAATCTATTTTAATCAAAATACATTACATTATTTTGATTTTAGAAAATCACTAAAATGTAAGGCTTAAGCTTAAGAGGTCTTAAGAAGAAATTGAAATTCAGGGAATCTGGCTACTTCAGGTGTAATGACTATTAGACAAATACCATGAGGATGTTAAATATTTTAATTTCCAAGTGGAAGGTGTGTCAACATTATGCCCCATGAAACCGTTTGAAATTCTCAAAAGAAACTGAAATTTGGAGAATATTTATTAATTATTGTTAAAATCTGACAAAAATCGGAGGTATCTGAACTTTCACATTTTTCTAGAATCAATATTAATGTAATGTATTTTAATCCAGATTTGAATAGCAATTCTAGATGTAACGTTTAGTATCATTATATCTTGATTTTAGTTTCCGTGCCCGACATAAAAGTGGTGCAAAACGATTCTGGTCTGTGAATTACTTAGTCCCGTCCTGCGACGCGTTTTCTTCTAGTTACTTATAAATAATAGTCTTGCACCAAGCTATCAGAGTTACTTCCCCTTGTTTTGTATTAAGAGTATCAGCCTATTCCATTGCGAGGTGACTGTGGTTAAGTGGGTATCGAAACGGACTGAAGACATGGGTGTTTCAAGTTCGAATCCAGTCGGTTTTACAGTACCACTGTCACTTAGGGATGTAGGCAACCTTCTCGTGTTCCTTCCCGATGTCTTTCCAGAAAGATTTCTAACTAGAAAAACATCGGAGAAACTAATGCCAATACCAGAATACTCTGATTAACACGAAAGAAGAAGAAGCCTATTCCATTACCTGATCATATGAGATGTGACGGTGGTTAAGTGGATATCCACACGGACTGAAGACCTGGGTGTTCCAAGTTCTAATCCAGTCGGTTCCACAGTACTACTTTCACTTGGGGATGTTGGCAACCTTCTGGTGGTCCTTCCCGTAAGTACCCGATGTCTTTCCAGAAATATTTCTAACTAGAAAGACATCGGGGAAACTAATGCCAACACCAGAATCATCTGATTCACACGAAAGAAGAAGACCTGATCATATTAAGATTATAAATAATAGTCTTGCGCCAAGCTATCAGAGTTACTTCCCCTTGTTTTATATTAAGATTATCAGCCTATTCCATTACCTGATTATATTAAACTACGTAATGCAAATATAACATGAATTAAAAAAAAAGATCGCACACGGAGGCTAATTTCATGATTTTGACTGAAGGGCGGGTTTTTTTTAAAATATCTTCTAAATTTACACGTGCAATGTTTTCTCATGTTGCCTGAGGCGCCAATGAAAATTGAAATTGAACGGAATTTTTTTTTTTTTTCATGATTTATTGCCACAGATTTATAACAAAAAAACTTCATATTTCTGCTCGAATCTAAACAGCATTTTTCTTTCTATAAACAGTCTATCTTTAGGTGTTGGTAGTCAATCGCACACTCTAATAATTGTAAAGATTCATGTTTTTTTTATGATTATCTGTTGTATGGTGAATCGTGATCAAAATAGTTCAGTCTTCTAGAAGCCCTTGCCACGGAGTCAGGGTGAGGGAAGATTATTTATGAGTTAAAATAAGTATTCGGTAAAAAAAAAACACATCGTCGACTGTAGGTAGGTTAATACATAGATATGTATGCAAGAAGTCACACACACATACACACATAATATTATTTATTTAAAATTAATATTGTTATAAGCCCCTTTAATAAGATTAAAGTTGAGCCCTGTAAGGAGAAGTAAAAATTGACTGACACGTAGCTATAAGGCATATTCCGACAACGTTCGTTGAATACTTTCTTGATATGCCTCCTTTCGCGTAAGTAGAACTTAAATTGTCTTCTTGAACGTGGTAATGTCCCGTAGCGTACTGGTTACAGCGCTTGCTTACGGCGTCCAGGATGATTATGTGGCCGGGGTTCGAACCGTTCGACCACTGATGAGAGCGAACGCTCGAAACGCTAGCGTATGTAGGTAAAAATAATTTAATATTATTTATTTTAATTGTTTATATTGTTATAAGCCCCTTTAATAAGATTAAAGTTCAGCCCTGTTCGGGGAAGTTAAAAATAGATTGTCACGTAGCTATAAGGAACATTCTGAAAACGTTCGTTGAATACTCTAGTCAGTCTTTCTTGATATGCCGCTCTTCGCATAAATGGAACTTAAATCCCCCTTTTGAATTTGGTAATGTCCCGTGGCCTAATGGTTACAGCGCTTGCTTACGGAGTCTAGGTTGATTCTGTGGCCGGGGTTTAACCGTGCGACGACTAATGAGAGCGAAAGCTCGAAACACTAGCGTATGTAGGAAAAAATAATTTTATATTATTTATTTTAAATTAATATATATATATATATATATATATATATATATATATATGATAATTTTATTTACACAGACATGTACAAAATCTGCGACACTGGCATGTCGATGTTATCGATCAACAGTTACTATAAACTGAGATCTCATCAGGGAGAATTAGATTTTTAGATTTTTTGATTTTTTAATTTTTAATTTTTAATTTTAATTTTTTAACGGCTTTAATTTTTGAAATGTTAAATTTCTTTCCTTCTTCTTCTCTTTCTCTATCCCTCCACTTCATTCTCTCCAAATATGATCTGAGGTTAAGATCGGATTCTAACTCTTCCTGATGAGATCTCAGTTTATAGTAACTGTTGATCGATAACATCGACATGCCAGTGTCGCAGATTTTGTACATGTCTGTGTAAATAAAATTATCATATATAAAGCTCTATTTTGATATTGAGCACTTTTTATAAACCCGGTTAAAATTCTCTGGATTACCACCCTGTGGATATTTTTCACCTGGATTCTTACCATTATTATATATATATATATATATATATATATATATATATATATATATATATATATATATAACCACCTTTTGTAAGATGGTAGGACATTGAGAATTGAGAAAATCAAAATTAAGAGCGTAACATTTATGTATTATTCGGTACAGAAAATCAGTACAACATCAGTACCATCGGTTTCAAGCTCAGAAATTGTTTCCCTCCCGGCTATTTTAAGCCTTGTTGACATCTGGTTATGTAAATGGATTTTCTCGTATCACTCTCGTTTGGATACATTATTTGCTTTAAAGTGTTATATGTATATTCTTATTTTTGGAAATCGCTCCAGACAAGGCATGAAGCCATTTGGTTACTGATCAAGAATTGAATCCAAGAAAACTCTGAGCCTAATCGACGCCAGGTCGATTCTAGCTAGGGTTCTAATCTGGATAAGTACCGTATCTGTACGGAATTGCGAACAAAACCCTTCATTTAATCCACAGGGATAGCTTTCTCTCGTTCCGTCAGCCATGACCAGGTAGAAGTCTGAAATAATTCTGGATTGTCTTCTTAATATCGCCCGTACTGGGAATTGAACCTTCAACACGTAGAAGACTGTCACTTTGAACTAAATATTACTTTTATCCGTTGCGCCACGTGCCATTCCGCTCAGATTCCCGAATTCGACATAAAAATTACCGAGTTCGACATGACGCATCTGAAGAATCTCGATTGTTACATCGGCCGAAACGTTTTGATGATAACATCCAAGATAAAGACAGTTGTCCGATAATTCAAATAATATCTTTTATTCATGAATATATACCAAACTGATTTATTTTTCTAAGATAGTGACACAATCGAGAAATAGTGATTTTGGAGGAATTAAAGATACAAGTGAACCGACTTCTACTAATAAACAAATTCTAGCCGGAAATTATTTACTAATTTACAATTTTAAGGCTTCGAAATCCTGAAATAATTAATTGAACAAAATCGAATCATCGTCTATTATGTTTTATTGTTTTCCATTCAAACGACTGACGGATTTATTTTGCCAGACATGAAAAAAAATAGTAGAAACATGCAAAAATAGATTTAAAAATGATTACTCAAATAACGTTCAAATTACATAAGTTGACAGAAACGTAGCGATTGGTCAAATATATGTTAATTACCTATTCGAAACCCTTGAATAAACAACTATTGCATAGAAAAATATGTCTTATTGAACAAGATCTATTTTTAATGAGTGACAGTGGCATGACTTTTTAGTCTGAAAGTATAGCGTTTTGCCTTCCTTTGACTAATCAAAAATAAAATATTGACCAGGAATAAATATTAAAATCGATTTAAAATACATTTTTTTTTCGGGAAAATGTAATGATATTCTATATGTATCACTAGCGAAACAGGTTTATGTACATAGTATTTAAATGCTATTAATCACAAAGAACAAAAAGCTGACTGGCTTTTTGACACCCGAACGCAAATGGTGACCAGTTGTGTCAGACGTCATTTTTTATATAACATAGTTCACTCAAAACAAGGCAGGTCGTCACTGTAGACGTAAGGGGCTACTAAGAATTAGGGTGCAAGTCCTTGGGGATCATCCTAAGTTGAGAGCTGTGCAGCGAGATGTCTGTTTACATTAGTTTTATATTTCTGCATGTCGGTACAGTGGGCGAGTGGTTATAGCACTTGTCTTTGGGCTGGACGACCCGGGTTCGATCCAACTCACAGCATGCGAATTTTCGGTTCTGAAAACTCCCTCTGTCCACCCAGCAGTAAATGGGTACCTGACTAAAACTCAGGGAAGGTTCAAGGCAGCGGAAGGAGAGGGATGGGCTCCGTCTTCCATATGATGTGCCCTAGACACGGTAATTCTTAATAAATCACCGCCGCTACGGCCATGAGCAGTGTGCGATGTCGGCAACGACACTCGGGCGCGTCAAGGCTATGCGACCTTTACCTTTTTACAGTCAGGGAAACACGGATCAGGAAGAGAGTTCCAAAAGCCTGCAGCACGAAGAAAAAAGCTATTGGAGTATAAGGCTCTCAAGCATGTGGGGAACTCCAAAGTGAAGGGATGGGACTTTGCTGAGTGATTTTTAAGATAGTTCACCCCAAACAAGGCAGGTCGCCACTGTAGACGTAATGGGCTACTGAGAAAAATGGTGAGAGTTTTTTTTGGAGGAGTGGAGAGGGTCAACCTAAATTGGGAGCTGTGCAGCGAGATGTCTGTTTACATTAGTTTTATATTTCTGCATATCAGTACCGTTAAGAAAACATGGAGCAGGAAAGAGTTCCTAAGTTCAGCAGCACGAGGAAAGAAGCTTTTTGAGTAGAAACTTCTTCGGCATCTGGGAACCTCCACAGTGAATGGATGGGAATTGGTAGATTGTCGGGTTGGTCTAGTGAATTTACGTCGTGGGGGCACCAGAGCAGCAAGTGCATCAGAGCACAATCCATTGACGTACTTGTAAAACAGGCTCAATGAAGTAACATTGCGGCGATGGGACATGGGCTGGAGCTTGGTGAATAGTGAGGGGCCTATTAAGTTCGCGACTCTTTTTTTGTAACCTTCTCTAAGAGGGATAGACTAGCGGATGAGCGGATGGTGGCTTTGAGCTAACGAGTCCACTACCGTGAATGCAAGAAAACATCGTTCAATTTGATTCCTTTACTAAACTACCAGTGACCAGTTGGGTTCCTTTAGTTGGCGTTATTCACGCCAAAAAGTATTACACGCATAAACTTGGTTTCCAAAAATAAATTCCCCGGCGCAATCAATACTTGTCAACACATTAAACGGTTCTTCTCTTTTGCTAGGACATTCTCTTCAATCTGAACCCAGTTGATACAAGATACATTATGCACGCACTGATGCATCATGGGAAAAAAATGTAAGGTCTGACAATGTCAGATAAATCTTGGCTGTCACCGAATCACGTGCTTGATTGCGTTATTTTGCATTTGGATATACTTTATACTTATTTTGGGGTATGTATATAGATTAGTATATTCTAAACTATCTCAAACTGTATATATCTAATAATATGTTATTTTTCGTTTACATTATATATACATATATATATATATATATATATATATATATATATATATATATATATTTATATATATATAATATTTATAAATAAATATTAAATTATTTATACCTACAGACGCTAGCGTTTCAAGCTTATTGCTCTCATCAGTGCAGGGAAGTAACAATTTCAGACGGTCGGGAGGCGCGAACCCGGTACACAGAGTCAGCCATATCCACTCGGCCCACGGAAACTCTCACGTAATTTAGGGAAATTAAGATCTATATGTACCTAGAAGCGGGCACAGATAGAAGACTAGTCGAAGATTGTTCGACGAACGTATTCGGAACTTTGCATTAGAGCTTTTTGACAGTCTATTTTTAACTTTCCCGAGAGTGCTCAACTTTAATTTCTTAAAGGGGCTTAGTATATATATATATATCTTTGATAAATGTTTGATTAAGCATGTTTGAAAGTCGAGGTGTGTTCCCTTTTTTATTCAATTTTTCGAGTTGTCGGCCCAAGGATCTAATGTTGTGCTCAAGTGTGAATAGAACTCGCAATATTTACAAATGTGTTCGACTCTCATGACTCGTCACCAGATACGTGATGAGGTTACAAAATTAAAATGGATGAAATTATTAGGAAAGTCGATTAAGAACGTATTAAAAAACTTTTGATATACCCTCCGCTCCTCTGTATCGAGTTTGGTTTATGGTAGGTAAACGTGCGCGAATGAATAAAGCTTCGATAATGGGGAGGCGAATGTTACAATTTGAGAGAGCGAGGATTGGAGTGTTTTTTGATAATATTTGTGGAAGTCTTTTTTGAAACTGTCGTGTATGATTAGAAGTTGGCATCTAAAGCTGTGATGGGGTGACATGTTAGGCAACGAGAAAATAATTGTTCTAGACATGTTAATATATCTATTATCTGTAGCGACATATGGTCCCATTTTGGCATGTAAACATATTGACGGCATTACTTGTATTTAGTCAACTATGATTTGACGCCTGGTTATTTCGCATTAATAAGTTAACTGTTTTAGTTTTCTATGATATATGTTAAATCGGAGTTTAGAGCTTTGGTCAATTGGGGAAATATATTTATTTATAATAAGGAGGTGTAGTGGGCTTAGAAAAGTGTGCGTAATACGTATATAGAAGATTATTATTGTGGTCTGTTGGCCATACTCTCTTCTAGAACAATAATGCATCTAGTCTGGTGGACCATCCAGCTTAGTGCTGTTAATTGAGGTAACATAAGTTGAAGGGTCACAATTCCTCGTATGAGCCAGTGTATAGCCGTGTCGAGTAGGATCTTATTTGGGCTTCGAATACTATGTTATTTTAAAAGTGGAAAGTCCTGACAAAACCTTTTAAAAAGTGACCAGAGAGACTAGTAGGTAATTTACACTCTCCTCAGTAGTAATTTACACTCTCCTCAGTAGTAATTTACACTCTCCTCAGTAGTAATTTACACTCTCCTCAGTAGTAATTCCATATACGTGTTTAAATGCCCTATCAGAGAATGTGTTTCTGCAAACAACACGTATATCGACGTGAGTAGAACTAGCATATCACGCCGACTAACTTGCCATCTCACCTCCCCTCAAAGTTCTATCTACCAACACTTGATAACACATAGCATCCCCAAAATGGAATTCAGGAATATTTAAACTAAGAATCCAGCCATTCTTGGGATCTCATATTGCAGTATTAGTCTCCCCATAATGGAAGCGTTGTTTATTCAAGTAAATAAACCTTGTATCAACCATGCTCGTTATGAGGGGGCGAAGGTATGTTGAAGTGTTGTTGAAGTTGTATTGAAACGTTTTTTAAAAACGTCTTCTACATGAATTCACCAATCTTTTATTTTGCATACTCATTCATCCGCCTGAAGATGACCGACGTCGGTCGAAAACGTTCGCGAAAATATGGCGATTTTTATACAACATGGACGACAATACCAAATCGGTCATGCGACGAATCGAAAAAACGAATCAAAAAATAAATAAACAGAAGCTGTCGCTACTGTTTAACCAACCATGCATAAGAGAATATATATATATATATATATATATATATATATATATATATGTGTGTGTGGGGGGTGCGGGAAGGAGAATAGCTTTCTTTTTACATATACATATCACCTGAAATTTCAAAGTTATCAAAAATGAAATTGGTTCAAATTCAGGAGTCGAATGTTTTCTCCCAATTTAAATCATATTTCTCTTATAGGTTCCAAAACGCAATCTTTACCATTCTTTCCAAAGGTTGTATGAGTTCAGGTAAAAGACGATATCCCTCGCGTCTGGTTTCATGGCTTTCTGTAATAGATGGAAGATTATGAGCCGAAAGATTTTTATAGGCGACCTCACTGCGATCTAGCACTTCTGATGAGCGGAGGAAAACTGATGACTTGTTGGCAAAAACTTGAACATATTAGAAAAGTACCCTGTGTTTCTCTAGATCCATACAAGTAAAAACGTAAAGTAAAAACGTAAAGTAATCGACTATAGTCGATGATGAAACGAAGGCTCCCTTTTAGTTAGCTGCTACACCGGGATGTAGTGGGGGCACCACCCCTTTCCCAGCATCATTCCATCAACTCTTGATCTTAATCATATGATGCTAACTGTTTAGAAAAGGGTTATACAGTACAATATTTTAGTCATTGGTGTTGTATAATGGCCCTATGGGAATGGACGTATCTGTTGGGAGTCGTTGGTTTGACTTGCGCGAATTAACGCGGATGCAGTCGAGTGCAGATTAGGGCCTGTTCTCACAGTAAGAGCTAACAGATGTGACAAGGTTACCGTGTGACGAGACCCCAGATCAAGTGTCAGTCTGCACCTGTGAGAGGCTCTGTGACGTCGTTGGCCTTGCGTGGGAAACAGAGGATCCGTGACGTCACTTGTTCTCGTGAGAAGCGAATTTTTAGTCAGTCTGATTCGGAAGGCGAACCGAGAGGACGTGCGATTCACGATGTAAAACTAAAGGAAATATTTCCCTTAAGGGAAGACAAGCGCGAGAAATCCTCCCCCCTCTCTATGAATGGTTAAGAAACATTGTTAACTAACTGCGATAAAGTAGGATTTGCTCTCCCCCTCTCTCTCGACGTGGTGAATAACTCCCAGTTAAAATAACAACTTATTTAATAAAATGAATTAAATCTAAAAGAAGAGTTTGTCTTCAGAGTGCATCATGGCTTTTGTTGCAGACAACGGACGGCGTGGTTCTCGGCAGAGAAGAAATAATTCATCCACTAGACGACCCGACCGCCCTCTACAATTAAAGGGAGAAATCTAAGGTATGCAACAATGGGTATGCCTCGACCTGAGATTGAACCACAGACTCCCGGCCCATTAAAAAGTAGTTAACGTGTATCCATTCAAATAAAAGTAGTAATGGCTTACTCGATTTAATAGTTTTGTCATATATTTTCGTCGGTATTGTTTTGTTTAGGAATGAATAGGGTAAAACTCGAGTTAGAAATCGTCCGTCAAAGCTTGTGATGTCTTTGCGCAGGCGGATATGTTGACGGGGTGGAACACTTTGACTCTGATCAAGCTGCTTTTTGTAAAAATCTAATAATGTTTGATCGGTCTCGACTTTCAATTTTAGTCCCGACAGTGTTTCGCATTGGCGCGGTGGGGATGCACCGATTAAGATGGCAACAAACACCTAAGCCGGTTTGCCGCCTATCATCTGCGCTGATTAGATCTCGCAGACACAACCGCAAACTGACGATCATATCAATAGCTGACAGTTCACTATGGGACGGTTTTGTTTTGTTAATTAGACGCCCTGGGCTCCGATTTCAACTATGTTGCCTTTCATTCCGCTGAGTCTTTTATCGTGGAAAAGTGGAAATTAAGTCAACTGACTGTGGTTCGGGGGGACGAGAGCTGGGTGATTCGGCGCATCTAATCTAGTCGTATTAAGGACTTAAATAAGGAATACGTGCGATGCTGGTAGGGAACGGGGGGGGGAGAGATTCTCAATGTAGTAAGTGTCAGAATTGTCAATCTAATCTGGCATAATAGAATTGCAAATGCCCATTTTAAAAAATTAGAATATTTCAAAACGAAGTAAAAATATATATATATAAAAAGCGCCAATCTGCGCATGACATCGCCAGGACTACACTTATCCTAACGTCTTTAAGAACTTGAAGTCTCTTTCTGCTCATATCGTGATTCGTCCCTTCGGGGTTAATACCATCAAAATGAGGAGGAAGAAAAGAAGAAAGAAAAAACTATAATACAGTCTCGCCTGAAAGCTTGCAAAAAAAAGAAAAATTAAATAAATGAATTTTTCATTTAAATTGTAAGATTGTTGATTTTCTAAATATTTCACTTTAATACATTCTAATCCGTGCTTCAAAGATGTTGTCAATTTGCTTACATATATAAAAAAATACGCGCTGAGAGATCTCACACGTAGCAGTGATCACTCACTGGCAAAAACAAGGCTCACCCTATTTCCAGTACATTTCATTAATTATTTTGATAATTTCAATTAAATGAACTTCAATGTATAGTCATCACAACCTGTAAAACATTCACAACAAAAACTCGTCTAGCTACAACCATTGTCAATTAATTATTTTTCTTCCTCTGTGTACCTAGAACGAAGCGGAAGTCCAATAAGCAGTTTCTTTCCAAGAACTGCCCGTCTGTGGAACACGTTACCACGAAACTGCTTCTCTTCTGACTACAACATTGCCGTTTTCAAGCTTAGTGTAAACTACTTCTTGTTGAGCCGTCCTCTTAAATAATTAATTTCGTTACTCATCCTCTCGATTTTTCGCCGTCCACCTGAAAAACTCATTAACCCTTATCCTCGAGTCGCATTAGGGCCTTAATAAGCAGTGGCTCGTTAGTAAAAGAAATGCAGCTCTTTCTTCTCTAGTAAAATAACCAATTATCATTGTCTGAAACTAAACTTTTACTGTTTTGCCACACTATTTTGTATGTATTCAAATTTAAATATTACATTTCAACTAAATATAGCACACATTGAGGACCCTTACGCCTAGCAGCTGTGTTTCTAAAATTAATAATAGTCGCTTAATTATTTTAAGAGTGAATCTTGTACAAATACAAAAACGTATAAACATACCCTACTTCATGTTTACGAATTTTGTTTAATGAGGACTGATAAATTATTATTTTTTTTATTCTAACTACGAATCTCATCTTGGATGTTATTCTCATAACGTTCCGGTCGATGTAATCTCCGACCTTCTTTAAGTGCGTCTTTTCAATTTGTCGACTGAACGGAATTTCAAAATAAACATTTTATTTAATCCACAGGGTAGATTGTTCTCATTCACTCAGGCATTTTATTTAACTCCCCCCGGAGGTTAGGCACAAGGCCAGTTTTATCTTACTCCCACAAGGTAAGATGTGACCCAAGGTCGGGTCGGGAAAGTGGGACTTGAAAAGCCAGCGCCCGAGAAGATGAGCACTGACCATTAAAAAATTGCAATAAACTTACTCCTCCCCAAAGAGGGGAGGCAAAGCCTGGGAGGGTGAACCTCCTAGAACTGCACAGGACAGACCCATAGACCGGTGTCAATCAAGTCCTGAAGGCGAAGACGATACCAGTTTATGGAGTGTAGTATCCATCGAAACAAAGGCCGATCAATCGCTCGTACTGAGGATTGAACGTTCAACTTCCTGAAGACTGTCACTTTGAATTCATTATGACTTAGTACTTTAATCTGTGGTCCAACGGAAACGTTGTAATGATTAGATCCAAAATGAGTAAAAGTAGCCCGAATAATCCAAATAATAAAAAATACTTTATGAAGATAGATATAATGAAGACTACTGTCAGAAGGTCTTGATCGACCTAGGTGAGATAATATTCATTAAATTACCTTTCTGATTAATTAAACAATCACTCGGTTAAAATTGAAAATTGGAATCCCGAGGTTTGCGCTGATTTTGACCTGATAAATTTCACCTGCAGATAATATGACTTCTCCAAAACTCTAAGATTTCTCTTTTTTTTTTTGGCCCGTGTCATACGTCATATATATATATATATATATATATATATATATATATATATATAGAGAGAGAGAGAGAGAGAGAGAGAGAGAGAGAGAGAGAGAGAGAAAGTTATGAAAATATATTTGAGACTCAAAAATGTAATTGTCTGAGTGATGCTTGAAAAAACCGCACGGTTGAAATAAATTATTGCATCGACAATTATGTGATTTCGTGTTATTATATTTTATGTTATATATATATATATATATATATATATATATATGCTTAAATATTATGGCTCCCAGTGTTATTTCATTTGCCATAATCAAGCGCTTTCAATCTCTCTACTGTCATCAGGAGGTGGTGTATTATTTTTTTGTCTTAGTGCTGTTAGCCATAATATTTAAACTAAAAACAAAATACTCGCTCGCCGCGTCTCGAAGCTAACAAGAAAAATCACAAAAAGAGAAAGTTTTGTAGTCTTCCACGAGGACTGCATATATATATATATATATATATATATATATATATATATATATTTGATATCTGAAAGACAAAAATGTCAATTAATGTAAAATGTCGGTGTGTAATACTTTTAGTGCTGCATTGTACAGCTCCGAGTATTGGCTGTTGGCGAAAAAAGCAGGAACTTTAAAAATGTATGAATAACTTTTGTAAGGTCTTGGTTAGTGTTATGATTAGGGTTAGGGTCAGTCTCTTTACTTCTTTTATGTCTGTGTATATTACTGCGAAAGGTTAGTGTTAGGGTTAGGGTTAGGGTTAAGGTTAGGGTTAAGGTTAAGGTTAAGGTTAAGTTAGAGTCAGTCTATTTACTTCTTTTATGTCTGTGTATATTACTGCAGAATATTAGTGTTAGTGTTAGGGTTAAGGTTAAGGTTAGGGTACGGTTAGGGTTAGGGTTAAAATCAGTCTATTTACTTCTTTTATGTATGTGTATATTGCTGCAAAAGGTTAGTGTTAGGGTTAAGGTTAGGGTTAGGGTTACGGTTATGGTTAGAGTCAGTCTCTTTACTTCTTTTATGTATGTGTATATTACTGCGAAAGGTTAGAGTTAGGATTAAGGTTAGGGTGAGGGTTCGGGTTAGAGTCAGTCTCTTTTCCTCATTTTATGTATGTGTATATTACTGCGAAAGGTTAGGGTTAGGGTAAGGGTTCAGGTTCGGGTTAGGGTTAGGGTTACCTCTTTTTATGTCTGTATATTACTGCGAAAAGTTAGGCCAAATAAACAAGACAAACATAGCAAAATATTTTACGGATGCTGAGGTACGTTCTAGAAAATTCTAAAAAGAAAATAATTTTCTCGCACGTGTTCCATTGTTACTTAATAACCGCTATGGCATCGTGCATAAATGAGGTGCCATTGTTGAATGATGTTCTAATTCAGGATATATTATCGATTGATACGTGTCTGTCTCTCGATGCGAAATCGATGGTAGCTGACCCTAAAAATCCGCCCCCGTCTGCGATCTTAATAGACGTCCGCAATCAGATCCGCTTGTGTCTGAAGCCAGACAAAACTATGTCCGCAACTTTAGATCAGCAGAAGAATCATAATTAGCGACTTTGGAAACAATGACCAAAACGTCGTTGCATTAAGACGGAATTAAAACATAAAAATAAAATTAAACGAACAAATTCCACCGCGACATTTGGCTAACTTAAAAAGAAAAATTAGTTGTGCTTTGTTACAGAAAATTTCAATTTTGTGTTATTGTAACAACGCTGATACTGAAATAACGTTATGAGGAAGAAACACAATGGACAAGTTATGTTTCCGTTTTTTTGTATTAATTATCCGCTCATCTATATAAGAAAGAGAGATTTCGATCATGTATTCTTCCGCTTAATTCTCCTGGACGCTTAAACCTAAAACAGTTGAACTTAGTATAATAAAGTACTACTGCCATATCTAGAGAGATACCGCTTCGAAAACTCATTCCTTATTTGTGCAAGTACGTGATGGATGATCCATCTTGTTCTTTACAGTTCCTTTCTTAAATAAGAGACCCTGCTAGTCTTTTTCCACTCTATCGTTATTTGCATCACAGTTGCTCGACTGAGCTTCAATCTCTCGTTTCACTTTTCCATAATCGGTCATAGAAAGGAGATATCCTTCTACACCGTGGCAATTTCTATTTTTGCTACACTTCGAGGTAATCATTTTCTTAGGTACGTGGATTTTCCAACAATTCAAAAGCGACAATAGATTCTTTACATAAAAACTATCCGTGGTGACCTATTTGCGTTCGTTCGGTTGTTCACACATTTTATTTCATTCTATTACATTTCTCCCGGGCAACGCTGGGCCACGGGTCTTTAAGAAATCAAAGTTGAACACTCTCGGGGATGTTAAAAATAGACTGTCAACAAGCTCTAATGCAAAGTTCTGAGTACGTTCGTCGAACACTCTCGGCTAGTCTTCTATCTGTGCCCTCTTCTAGGTACATATAGATGTTAATTTCCCTTAATTACGTGACAGTTTCCGTTGGCCGAATAGATATGGCGACTGCGTGCAGATTCTAGGCTGACGCTGTGAACCGGGTTCGCGCCTCCAGACCGCCAAATATATATATATATATATATATGTATATATATATTTGAACTTTGCATTAGAGCTTGTTGACAGTCTATTTTTAACATCCCCGAGAGTGTTCAACTTTAATATATATATATATATATATTATATTATATTATTAAACTGACTAGATGTGTCAATACAATATATATATATATATATATATATATATTGCAGAATGGTTCTTGGGTGTAGTGTTTAGATATTATTATTATTATTATTATTATTATTATTATTATTATTATTATTATTATTATTGTTATAATTAATGTTATTTGATATGCAAATTATCATATCATACGGTAGTCTTTAGGGTAATATATTATTATTATTATTATTATTATTATTATTATTATTTTATTATTATCATTATTATTATTTATTTATGTATATATTAGTGACATTTTAAGCTGAATTATTTCGACACTTGATTATTGGGGAAATGGTAGTATAATCAGTACCATTGGAGAGCCATAAATATTATAACTGTCCTGTTTTTAAATCTCCGAAACAGTTACATGGTAAACAGCTGATGATCCCCGTGTTAATATTAGACGCTTAAGGTCTCCTGTTTTTGTTTCACTCTTAGATAATTAACCCCCCCCTTTTATATTTTTTAATTTTTTTTTTATTTACTTATATTTTTTTCATTTATTAATTTTCCAACGAATGTTAAGTTTGCAATATCTTGGATTTAGTTAGTTTGTCTGGGAATTTAAACTGCATTTTACATTTTTTTTTATGACTCAAAGCTTCTTTAGACTATATATATATATATATATATATATATATATATATATATATATATATATATATATATATATATATATATATATATATATATATATATATATATATAAGCCGCCGTTAAAGTGTTAAAATTATCATAGTTTATTCGCTGCTTACAATTGGCCCAGCGATTAGCGACATCGGACTGGAGTTGAAAAATACTTGAGGTCCGGGGTTTCGAGTCGCATGACCGGTAGTGAATAGTCATATCTCTATGCTGATGAGTCCCGATTGAAAAAGGACGAAACGTATACGTACATAGATAATAAACAATAACAAATATTTATTAGTTGTCGCTCCTTGAAAGTAGAGCACTGTAATTGGTAGTATTAACACAGCATGACGTCACTTGCTTATAATGCATTATTCCTTCCCTTAATAGAAGTAGAATGCCTCGACGTCAAAGCCGCCGTTAAAGTGTTAAAATTATCATAGTTTATTCGCTGTTTACAATTGGCCCAGCGATTAGCGACGTCGGACTGGAGTTGAAAAATACTTGAGGTCCGGAGTTTCGAGTCAAATGACCGGTAGTTAATAGTCATATCTCTATGCTGATGAGTCCCGATTGAAAAAGGACGAAACGTATACGTACATAGATAATAAACAATAACAAATATTTATTATATATATATATATATATATAATGGTAATAATCCAGGTGAAAAATATCCACAGGGTGGTAATCCAGAGAATTTTAACCGGGTTTATAAAAAGTGCTCAATATCAGAATAGAGCTTTATATAATATTTATGCAAATATGATCTGAGGTTAAGATCGGATTCTAACTCTGCCTGATGAGATCTCAGTTTATAGTAACTGTTGATCGATAACATCGACATGCCAGTGTCGCAGATTTTGTGCATGTCTGTGTAAATAAAATTATCATATATATATATATATTTATATATATAATCACATACTCTAGTTGTTGTATCGGTAGATGTATTTAAGCAAATCCGCTTCAAATCCCCGGCGCCTTCTAGTCTATTCTTACTAATCCGAAACCGTGCATGCTCTTTCATAATCTAAACAAGTTTAACTCTTAATATTCTTACTTCAATCTATACTTGGTCCCTAGATCAAACAGTCACATTCAGATGTTACTTGAAGTACTAGTACAAAAATTCGTCTACACCGATTTTTCAAATGGGCTTTTTCTCAACGTCAAATAAAAAGTTTTCTGTTTAATTCAATTCAATAACACATTTAAGGAATTTTATTTTGTGTCAGAAAACTTTTATCAATTAAGTGTTACTTCTTAAGGCAAATAAAAAAATTAAAATTCATGAAAAAGATAATTAACGTTATATATATATATGTGTGTGTGTGTATATATATGTATATACAGGGTGGGCAAAAATAAGGGTCCTATTTTTAAAAATTCATAACTTTTTTATTTATTGATTTTTTTAATTTTTTTTTTAAGAATAAGTAAAGGACCCCTTCCGAAGCAAGCATGAGCCGTATTAGCCCTAAGGAACGTACCCTCATTTAGAAAACATTATTTTTGCTTAAAAAACTCAAAACAGTGTAAAAAACAATACTTTAGTTTTTGTAAGTTTTAAGAAGTGTTTTTCGGTTAAAATTTGTTTTGTTTATTTCAAAAAATCTCGGAAGGGTCAGTCTACACACACATAAAGTTTGGTGAGTTTAACTTTTATTTTGTGGAAGTTATTCAAATTCAAGTTATTCAAATTTAAAGATAGGACCCTTATTTTGGCCCACCCTGTATATATATATATATATATATATATATATATATATATATATATATATATATATATATATATATATATATATATAAACACCCTTTCTTATCCAAACCGGCGTATCCTCGCTTGCAGACATAACGTGATTTTCTAACCACGAAGTCCATTTCCATTGGACGATCAAGAAAAAAAAGAAGAAAAGAAAAACATCCTTGAAAATGGGAAGTATGTTCTCGAAAGCTAAGATTAAAATAAATTTTATTTATTTTACACCACCATTGTTATGTTTTTTTCAACAAAAAAATATAATAATATATATATATAAATATAAAGTTAATCCAACAGAAGATAGAAGAGGCAACTAATATCTTTTAATTAGTGAAACATCCGGATAAAAACTGAAGCTCAATATACTGGATAGAGCATTAATATTATAATTTAAAATGAAATAATAAAATAAGGTGCAAATCGTATTTTATTAGAATTCAAAGTTCAGGCAAAGTATCTTAAAGTCCTTAACTCATGAGTTTTCAAAGATGATTACATCACTGCAGGTGATAAAATTACACTTTCAAAATATATTTTAAAAAATATGCAAAAATGCATAAAAGTATATAACACATCAAATATATCAGCCCAAAACATACTTTTGTTAAAGCTATACAATCCAAGTCATACAATTTAAAACAAATTCAGGAAAGATATCCAAGAGGTTGATTGAACATTGATCCAGGTAGTATGTGACATTCCAAAAATGAAAGAATGGATTAAATTGAAAAAGTTTATCCATTCGAGAAACGCGTCCACAATCGATGCAATAAATGACAGTTAAAAATGCATCCAATGTTTATGTTAAATTAATAAAACGATAAAGGAACCAAATCAAATTAAAAGTTCAGTAAACTCACTTAGTGTTGAAATCATGATGTTCAAAATTCAGGGTTCCAATGATTTGATCGGATTAGTGCAAACCATAATTCGCTGGTTAAATGGAAAATCCCCTAAATCCGATTCGAAAAAAATTAAATCAGATTGAGCTGACATATTCGGCAATTTCTTCTTCCAGGTCCGACAAAAATTATTCAAATGAAAAAAGTCCAATTTAAAGGTAATAACTCTCCCGCAAGCCAAATAAACAGAACCTTTTCACGCCGATCAGAAGGCAATACTAAAGACGCTGAATGCCTACTTAATAACACGACGTTATCAGAACGGATGTTATATGTCTAAGTTAACAAAGAAATAGAGTCGTAATATATTGCCAGATATGTCAAATCAATTTAAATTATACCGCATGTTACTTGTCTGGGTCAAATCATAAGTCTAGGTCAACGGGAGAAAGGTGTGTAAATTTAAGTCAAAGCCTCTAATCGCCCTCCCCTCCCAAATAGCTACTTAATTGTCCGCCCTAAGTATAAAAACAAAATTCACAGATCTAACCCCATCAAATAATTTAGAAGATTTATGAAAGTGATAATTACGAAGTTATTGAAGTAATTAGAATTTAATAATTAAATAGTTTAATTTAAGATTTAATTTTATCAAATTAATTTTTCCTAATTATGCAGTTTATATATATATATATATATATATATATATATATATATATATATATATATATATATATATATTACATGTATATATGATATAAAGACATTCGTTCATCAAAACGAAACTGGTCGAATCTCTCGTTGCATTTTTCTTTCCTCTTGTGCTTAATAGTTTTCCATTCCTGTCTTTCATACATTCTGCTTCCACGGCATTACATTCTATGCTGTATCGTGTATTATATTTTCATATATATATATATATATATATATATATATATGTGTGTGGGGGGTGCGTGTGTGTATGTGTGAGAGAGTATATATATATATATATATAATAAGGAGAGGTAGTTTGCTTGAAGCATTGTGTGTAATACGTATATAGAGGAGTATTAGAAGGCTATCACAATGCATAAAATTGAAATATGTCGGTATATATATATATATATATATATATATATATATATATATATATATATATATATATAATAATCCAGGTAAAAGCATCCACAGGGTAGTAATCTAAAGAATTTAAACGAGGTTTATAAAAAGTACTCAATATCAAATATAGCTTTATATATGATACTTTTTATTTACACAGACATGTACAAAATCTGCGACACTGACATGAATAAATTCTCGGTCTGAATTATCACAGGTTTTAATTTCTGTATCTGTCTACCTATCTATCTTCTATCTGTATATCTATCTATCTCCACCCTACTCTCTTCATTATATGTCCCTCTTTCCACTTTATTATATTTTATTTATTTATTTGTTTTGTTTGCTTTAAATTTTAGATTTTAACCTTTTGAGTTTTAACGGTCCTAGACCACGTGACTCCCTAAATTTTGAAATGTTAAATTTCTTTTCTTCTTCTTCTTTTTCTCACCACTTCATTCTCTCCAAATATGATCTGAGGTAAGGATCGGATTTTAACTCTGCCTGATGAGATATCAGTTCATAATAACTGTTGATCTATAACATCGGCATGCCAGTGTCGCAGATTTTGTACATGTCTGTGTAAATAAAAATTATCATATATATATATATATATATATATATATATATATATATGTATATATGCCGACATAATTCCATTTCTTGCATTGTGATAGCTTTCTACTACTCCTCTCTATGTCTATATATATATATACACTCTTTTCGGCATGTGAGATAACCATTAAACGAATCTGCTTAAAGTTCAACTGCGTCTCTTTATATAAAAGTCGTTAATAGATTTGGTAAAAAATCGAACAAAATCGGAAATATAAATTTCCATTTGTCTTTACAGCGAAAAGTCGAAAATGAGTTAAAAGTTAAAGTAAAAACAAAAAGAAATTCTTTAAATTGAAGACTTTAATGCAAAAATTAAAAAAACATTCACGAACAATCAGACTGGCGATCAAACGCATAAAAATATATAAAGCACAAAAACGCTTAAAAACTATGAAGCACCAGAACGCTTGAAAAACTATAAAGCACAAATACGCTTAAAAAACTATAAAGCACGAAAACGCTTAAAAAACTATAAAGCACGAAAATGCTTAAAAAACTATAAAGCACAAAAATGCTTTAAAAATTATAAAGCACAAAAATGCTTAAAAAAACTATAAAGCACGAAAACGCTTAAAAAACTATAAAGCACAAAAATGCTTAAAAAACTATAAAGCACAAAAATGCTTAAAAAACTATAAAGCACAAAAACGCTTAGAAAACTATAAAGCACAAAAACGCTTAGAAAACTATAAAGCACAAAAACGCTTAGAAAACTATAAAGCAAAAAACGCTTAGGAATCTATAAAGCACAAAATCACTTCAAAAACTATGAAGCACAAAAACGCTTAAAAATCTATAAAGCACAAAAATTCTTAAAAAACTATAAAGCACAAAAACGCTTAGAAAAATATAAAGCACAAAAATGCTTAAAAATCATAAAGCACAAAAACGCTTAGAAAACTATAAAACACAAAAACGCTTAAAAAACTATAAAGCACAAATACGCTTAAAAAACTATAAAGCACCAAAACGCTTAGAAAACTATAAAGCAAAAAAAACGCTTAGGAACCTATAAAGCACAAAATCACTTTAAAAACTATGAAGCACAAAAACGCTTAGAAAAATATAAAGCACAAAAACGCTTAGAAAAATATAAAGCACAGAAACGCTTAGAAAACTATAAAACACAAAAACGCTTAAAAAACTATAAAGCACAAAAACGCGTAGAAAACGATAAAGCACAAAAACGCTTAGAAAACGATGAAGCACAAAAACGCTTAAAAAACTATCAAGGAAAAATAGGCCAAGAAAACTATAAAGCAGAAAAACGCTTAAAAAACTATAAAGCAGAAAAACGCTTTAAAAACTATAAAGCACAAAAACACTTAGAAAACTATAAAGCACGTTACTTTTTGATAAAAATCTAAGAGAGAGAGAGCGAGAGAATGCGTTTAGTACTCCTTTGAGTCACGTTCCACTACACTACGTTACTTTTTCAGAATGACTTCTTGTCTCCACGTTACAATATGTGATAACAAATATATTAGATAACCTACTTATCTTACGTTAAATAGTGCTGCAAGTTAAAAACGTAAGTATTACTTGACTAGCTTGACTGGCAACATTTTCCTGTTTTCCTTATACTAGATTTTCGAAATTGTCTTTCTGCTTTTGCTTTTGCCCTACGCTAATAAAAGATTATTTAATTACACATTTCCTGCCAGAAGAAAGCCTTTAGAACCTCATTTACAGTTTCAGATCCGATCCGTTAAACGCCAGTCTTGCAAGAAATTCTCCTTGAAGACGTGCACTCATTAGTTGAGATGCACCGTAGATCCCATGCTAACGCCCTTCATTAGTAAAAGAGAACGTTTAAAATATTACTTTTATCAGATTCTCTTAACTTGTGGCATAATAGTATTTATCTAAGTAAATATCGCTAACACTACACGCACTTCTTGCAACAACTTACAGTCTTATATCGTCCATAGCAAACGAATATACAGATTATTTTGAAAATCAATCGCATAACTTCGTGATTATGTTATACATGTGTATATAGGTCCGGAAACCGCTTTTTCCCCAAGTTATATACTATTAAAACAAATACTGATTAATATTCTTTAGTGTAAACATCTAATACGTACAATGTGCGTGATAGTTAACTGTTATTTAAAAAATATGTGATAGATAAACACAATACCTGTGAAAATATCACAGGTAAAATGCGCCTTGGTGTTATGTTGACATATCCAGCAAACAAGACCATCAAAATATGTGATAGATAAACACAATACCTGTGAAAATATCACAGGTAAAATGCGCCTTGGTGTTATGTTGACATATCCAGCAAACAAGACCATCAAAATATGTGATAGATAAACACAATACCTGTGAAAATATCACAGGTAAAATGCGCCTTGGTGTTATGTTGACATATCCAGCTAACAAGACCATCAAAATATGTGATAGATAAACACAATACCTGTGAAAATATCACAGGTAAAATGCGCCTTGGTGTTATGTTGACATATCCAGCAAACAAGACCATCAAAATATGGGATAGATAAACACAATACCTGTGAAAATATCACAGGTAAAATGCGCCTTGGTGTTATGTTGACATATCCAGCAAACAAGACCATCAAAATATGGGATAGATAAACACAATACCTGTGAAAATATCACAGGTAAAATGCGCCTTGGTGTTATGTTGACATATCCAGCAAACAAGACCATCAAAATATGTGATAGATAAACACAATACCTGTGAAAATATCACAGGTAAAATGCGCCTTGGTGTTATGTTGACATATCCAGCAAACAAGACCATCAAAATATGTGATAGATAAACACAATACCTGTGAAAATATCACAGGTAAAATGCGCCTTTGTGTTATGTTGACATATCCTGCAAACAAGACCATCAAAATATGTGATAGATAAACACAATACCTGTGAAAATATCACAGGTTAAATGCGCCTTGGTGTTATGTTGACATATCCAGCAAACAAGACCATCAAAATATGGGATAGATAAACACAATACCTGTGAAAATATCACAGGTAAAATGCGCCTTGGTGTTATGTTGACATATCCAGCTAACAAGACCATCAAAATATGGGATAGATAAACACAATACCTGTGAAAATATCACAGGTAAAATGCGCCTTGGTGTTATGTTGACATATCCAGCAAACAAGACCATCAAAATATGGGATAGATAAACACAATACCTGTGAAAATATCACAGGTAAAATGCGCCTTGGTGTTATGTTGACATATCCAGCTAACAAGACCATCAAAATATGTGATAGATAAACACAATACCTGTGAAAATATCACAGGTTAAATGCGCCTTGGTGTTATGTTGACATATCCAGCAAACAAGACCATCAAAATATGTGATAGATAAACACAATACCTGTGAAAATATCACAGGTAAAATGCGCCTTGGTGTTATGTTGACATATCCAGCAAACAAGACTATCAAAATATGGGATAGATAAACCAATACCTGTGAAAATATCACAGGTAAAATGCGCCTTGGTGTTATGTTGACATATCCAGCAAACAAGACCATCAAAATATGTGATAGATAAACACAATACCTGTGAAAATATCACAGGTAAAATGCGCCTTGGGGGTTATGTTGACATATCCAGCAAACAAGACCATCAAAATATGGGATGGATAAACACAATACCTGTGAAAATATCACAAGTAAAATGCGCCTTGGTGTTATGTTGACATATCCAGCAAACAAGACCATCAAAATATGGGATAGATAAACACAATACCTGTGAAAATATCACAGGTAAAATGCGCCTTGGTGTTATGTTGACATATCCAGCAAACAAGACCATCAAAATATGGGATAGATAAACACAATACCTGTGAAAATATCACAGGTAAAATGCGCCTTGGTTTTATGTTGGCATATCCAGCAAACAAGACCATCAAAATATGGGATAGATAAACACAATACCTGTGAAAATATCACAGGTAAAATGCGCCTTGGTGTTATGTTGACATATCCAGCAAACAAGACCATCAAAATATGGGATAGATAAACACAATACCTGTGAAAATATCACAGGTAAAATGCGCCTTGGTGTTATGTTGACATATCCAGCAAACAAGACCATCAAAATATGGGATAGATAAACACAATACCTGTGAAAATATAACAGGTAAAATGCGCCTTGGTGTTATGTTGACATATCCAGCAAACAAGACCATCAAAATATGACACCAAACAAATATAAAATCCGTGGAGCTTAGGAATAAGATCGGAACGACAGGGGCTCTTTTGATAGCCAACATGGAGGATCGGGTTAGTATTCTGCGAATGTTTACCATTCTTTTTTTTATGTACCTAAATACAACGTATCAAATGCAGGTAAATACATACTACCAGCACACACCTTATACCACACATGGGAAAATAGATAACAAAAGATAATTTGTTAATTGGAAATTTTCGTTTTGTTTTTTGTTTATAGTGAAGGAGAATAGAAAATTATTTGCAGTTGTGATAAAAACACTTCGGTAGCCTTGTAAGTCTCGCTTTCCTTATTTTGTCCTTTATTCCTCACATTTCATGGGCGATGTTTCTGACAAATGGGAAAGAATTGCTGTTTTATGGGTCAGAATCTATTCATCTACCTTTTATAGTTGGCTAGTTTTTTTTACCTTGGAGTAGTATTTTTTAACTCGTTACATCAAGTGGCTTCATGCAATGTCTGGAGCTATTTCCATAAAGAAAGTTGAACCAAGGAGAAAAGAAAGTGGGCATAGCGTTAACTTGCGGCAGCCTTGTAAGTCTAGCTTCCCTTATTTTTTTTTGTTTTTTTGTTTTCACATTCCATGAGCGATGTTTCTTACAAAGAGGGAATAATTGCAGTTTTATGGGTCGGAATCTGTCCATCTAACACTTATTTTAACTAGCTTGCTTTACCTTGAATTATTTTTAGCTCCTTGCATCAAATGGCTTCATACATTGTCTAAAGCGATTTCTATTTTTTTTAAGTTGTTCTTGTAGACGTTTTATAGGATGGCACCAAAGATTAAAGCTCCGTCGAGAACCTGTGATGTAAATAACGATAGAGTATTTATTTTCCTCCTCTCCAGGAGGTTAGGCACAAGGCCAGTTTTATTTTACTCCCACAAGGTAAGATGTGACCCAAGGTCGGGTCGGGAAAGTGGGGCTTGAAAAGTGCCCGAGAGGTGAACACTCTACATATTAAAAATTGCCTGGGCAGCCCCGTCGGCATTCCCGGGTATGAGCGCCTCAGGCAGTATGCAATAAACTTACTCCTCCCCAAAGACGGGAGGCAAAGCCTGGGAGGATGGACCTCCTATTACTGCACAGGACCGTCCCATAGACCGACGTAAATCAAGCCCCGAAGGCCAAGACAATACCAGTCTACGGGGTGCAGTATCCATCGGAACAGATTGTATTTGGGGCAATACATCCCGGGAAACATTAATTCAGGGAATTAAAATTATATTCCCAGAATGCATCCATCCTTAGGCATGAAAGCCCACTGTGGAAGGGGGAGGTGGGGGTCGGGGGTCTTTGTGACATTTAAAGCCAACGCCTGTCAGCATTCCCCGGTAGGGGCGCTTCAGGCGATAGCAATAAACTAACCATTCTCAAAATGTGAGAAGGTAAAGACTGGGAGGGTGGACATCCCAGAACTGTGCAGGACAAACCCACAGACCGGCGGAATCAAGACCCGAAGGCCAAGACGATACCGGTCTATAGGGTGTAGTATCCATCGGAACAGATACTACACTTTGATATTAGCCAAAAGGCCGAGAGTGTATTAATTTACTCCTCTCCAGGAGTTAGGCACAAGGCCAGTTTTTATCTTACTCCCACAAGTAAGATGTGACCCAAGGTCGGGTCGGGAAAGTGGGGTTTAAAAATTGCCTGGGCAGCCCTGTCGGCATTCCCCGGTAGGGGCGCCTCAGGCAGTACGCAATAAACTTACTCCTCCCCAAAGAGGGGAGGCGAAGCTTGGGAGAGTGAACCTCCTAGAACTGCACAGGACAGACCCATAGACCGGCGTAAATCAAGCCCCGAAGGCCAAGACAATACCAGTCTATGGGGTGCAGTATCCACCGGAACAGATACTACACTTTGATCTTAGCCAAGGCCGAGAGAGTAGCTATAGACAAACATCTTTTCCGTGAGTAAAGTGCTGTGGGAAACGGAAGGGATCTTCCCCACTAGATTGTCAACTACTCAATCAAAGGAATGAAAAGTTCTATAAGCGGCAACTTCTCAGATATCAACGAGCAGAAAAGGCTAATTTTGAATGTTATTGTTATTCTTTTACTGTTAAATATAACTGGCTTGGAAAACTCACTTTCTACTGATGAAAACGACTTGAGCCGAGCTCAATAGATGACCCTACTTGCAACGTTTTTTTTTTCAATATTAAATTAACACGTAACTGACATTTCGATCAACCGCTGAACAGATCACCTCTTAGCGATTTAAGAACTGATCTGGAAATCAATAGAAATGTGATGTACCTTTAATGTTTTTAATAAAATTCTGTTGAACAATGAGCTCAATAGAGTAGTTAGAAAACCTTTTGATATTTTAATGAATCTTTATTAACTTGTTTTATAACAAAGTTCTAAAACTCTACGAATTGGCGTTATTAAAAAGAATTCTTTGTAAAAACCGTTCATTATTATTAGTGGATGAGTTCTGAAGATTTAACTCCTGCAACTAAAATCATAAGACAAAACTCATATTAAAGAAAATCAATTATCTGAAGACGGAAACATAGGTTCATTGAACTTGTAATCTGAGACAATTTGAATAATATAATAAGGGATATATACCTGAAAAATATATTTATTCTTCACATAAACGCAAAAATATATCTCTCTATATATATTATAGACGCATTCCAATGATCACATGAAAAATTAATCTATAGCCATACCTTCATCTGATCTTCACATTTCCTCATCTGTCGGCAAGCACCACAGCCAAACTTTACCTCTGTACTCTCAATACCTTTGTACTTTCAATACCTCTGTACTATCAATACCTTTGTACTTCCAATACCTCTGTACTATCAATACCTTTGTACTTCCAATACCTCTGTACCTTCAATACCTTTGTACTTTCAATACCTCTGTACTCTCAATACCTTTGTACTTTCAATACCTCTTCACTATCAATACCTTTGTACTTCCAATACCTCTGTACCTTCAATACCTTTGGACTTTCAATACCTCTGTACTCTCAATACCTTTGTACTTTCAATACCTCTGTACTATCAATACCTTTGTACTTCCAATACCTCTGTACCTTCAATACCTTTGTACTTTCAATACCTCTGTACACTCAATACCTTTGTACTTTCAATACCTCTGTACTATCAATACCTTTGTACTTTCAATACCTCTTTATTCTCAATACCTTTGTACTTTCAATACCTTTGTACTCTCAATACCTTTGTACTTTCAATACCTCTTCACTATCAATACCTTTGTACTTCCAATACCTCTGTACTCTCAATAACTTTGTACTTTCAATACCTCTGTACTCTCAATACCTCTGTACTCTCAATACCTCTGTACTATCAATACCTTTGTACTTCCAATACCTCTGTACCTTCAATACCTTTGTACTTTCAATACCTCTGTACTCTCAATACCTTTGTACTTTCAATACCTCTGTACTATCAATACCTTTGTACTTCCAATACCTCTGTACCTTCAATACCTTTGGACTTTCAATACCTCTGTACTCTCAATACCTTTGTACTTTCAATACCTCTGTACTATCAATACCTTTGTACTTCCAATACCTCTGTACCTTCAATACCTTTGTACTTTCAATACCTCTGTACTCCCAATACCTTTGTACTTTCAATACCTCTGTACTATCAATAACTTTGTACTTCCAATACCTCTGTACCTTCAATACCATTGTACTTTCAATACCTCTGTACTCTCAATACCTTTGTAATTTCAATACCTCTGTACTCTCAATACCTTTATAATTTCAATACCTCTGTACTCTCAATACCTTTGTACTTTCAATACCTCTGTACTCTCAATAACTTTGTACTTTCAATACCTCTGTACTCTCAATACCTCTGTACTCTCAATACCTCTGTACTATCAATACCTTTGTACTTCCAATACCTCTGTACCTTCAATACCTTTGTACTTTCAATACCTCTGTACTCTCAATACCTTTGTACTTTCAATACCTCTGTACTATCAATACCTTTGTACTTCCAATACCTCTGTACCTTCAATACCTTTGGACTTTCAATACCTCTGTACTCTCAATACCTTTGTACTTTCAATACCTCTGTACTATCAATACCTTTGTACTTCCAATACCTCTGTACCTTCAATACCTTTGTACTTTTAATACCTCTGTACTCCCAATACCTTTGTACTTTCAATACCTCTGTACTATCAATACCTTTGTACTTCCAATACCTCTGTACCTTCAATACCATTGTACTTTCAATACCTCTGTACTCTCAATACCTTTGTAATTTCAATACCTCTGTACTCTCAATACCTTTGTAATTTCAATACCTCTGTACCTTCAATACCTTTGTACTTTCAATACCTCTGTACTCTCAATACCTTTGTACTTTTAATACCTCTGTACTCTATACACTTTAGTACTTTCAATATCCGAGAATACCTGTAATTCATCTTCGGTCCACCGACAGACAAAAATTTTTTTTAATATATTTAGAACTGTATTTTTTAAAAATTTTCTCATTTTTTAATTTTTATTTTTTCCGAATTCAACAGTATTATCATTTCCTACGCGCGTTTCGCAGCAGAAATTAAGTAGTATATATAGTATTTTTTTTTTGGTTAAAGTTCTTTCTAGACAGAGTAGCATGGATTTATATAGCTAGCTGCACGAATAGATTTTAGAACACACTAAGTATTAATCTGATGCCCCTTCGATGTAAATTCACTAGACCAACTCGACAATCAACTAAATCCCATCCATTCACTGTCGAGGTCCCCAAATGCCGGAGAGTTTTCTACTCAAATAGCTTCTTACCTCGTGCTGCTGGCCTCTGGAACTCCCTCCCTGTCCCCTGTTTCCCCAACTGTACTGACATGCAGAAATTTAAAACTAATGTAAACAGACATCTCGCTGAGCAGATCACAATTTAGGTTGACTCCCCCTACATTTCTCCCTTTTTTCTCAGT
>OY744548.1:9430316-9440316 GCA_963556195.1 Sepiola atlantica
ATAACGATGAGAAGGTACTGTAATGACTAACGAGAACAGACGTAACTTGGGAAAGCCTTATTCAATGTCGGTACAATATTAGTGCTACTATTTATAGTGGTTAGTAGAAGCAGGAGAGTTCTCCAAAGGGGAGATAAGTCAGAGTAAGGAAAGTTACTCGTAATTATTCATTACAGATACATTATTCCTCGTATGAGCAAGTGTATAGCCGTGTCGAGGGTATCTGATTTGGGTTTCAAATACTATGTAATTTAAGATTCGGTCAGGGTTTACTAGTAGGGCGGTATCCTCATGTCAGTTTGTCTTGCTAAACACTAGTACAGAGGGACCGAAAAGCCTCGAGGATGGTGTCTAGTAGGTAATTCAAACTCTTTGTGTCTGTGAATGTGTTTTGTGTAAGCGATAGAAGGATTTCAAAATAGTTTCCTCTATCTTCATAAACTTTCGAGGGTATCTCATTTGTTATTTTGAAGATTCGGACAGGCGTTACTTATAGGAGGTATCCTCATGTCAGTTTTTCATGACAAACACTCATAGGGAGAGACCGAAAAGCCTCAGGAATGATGTCTAGTAGGTAATTCAAACTCCCCAGTAGGTAATTCAAACTCTTTGTGTGTGTGAATGTGTTTTGTGTAAGCGATAGAAAGATTTCAAAATAGTTTCCTCTCAGTTCATAAACTTTCTTTATAGATTCTGATAGATCGTGACCTTTGCTTAGAAGGTTTCCGTGTAATTTAACCGCTTTAAAATGTTTCCGCTTTCACGACTATTTACTTGATGGAGCTTCTCGTCTTGTTTTAAGTTTAGGGAAATGCGATACGTCGGTCGCATTTTTATAACTTCTCTAAAGTTCATGTTGCTTGAAGAGTATTTATTTATTAGTCTAGATCTGACTGCCTGCTCCCTGGTCAGAGCATGATCTAGAGTGATGTGGCAGGTGTATCTGAACTCTCGAGTGTGTAACTTCCGCGAATTTTCCGATGACGGCCCCAAAACTAAAAAATAACTTAGATGAAATATGAAATATGAAATATGAAATATGAAATGCCTTTTATGTAAGTATTTTAATAAGTTGTATGAAAGTAGTTGATATATAAAATACAACTTTTTGGTTGTCTGAATTGGTATATGCCTTCTATGCATATAAACATGTGTCATAAGGATAATGGAATTTCCTGCTATTCCTATAAAAAAAACAAGAACTAACAGTATCTTACATGACTTGCAAGACGAAAAAAATATTTTGATTTTAATAAAAAATATCTGCACTTAACACATGGTTTTTAACGGCATTTTGTCTCTTTCTTTAAGTTTTAATATACATATATATATATATATATATATATATATATATATATATATATATATATATATATAGTCTAAAGAAGCTTTGAGTCATTAAAATATATATATATATATATATATCGGCAGTAATTTCATCTCTTACACTGAAGATAGCATGATCATTAAACACTTGTGTCTGTAGGTTATTATAATAAATATTTATTGAAAATACATTATTATCGCCCCTTAAAAACACGGATTGGGTCTCTTGGAGAATTTAATAATAAGCAGTCACACTTGATGTAAGGCGATAATTTTGTATTTTTTTACAATTAGTCTACTTTTTCAATCTTGAGTGGGTTGCAGTATATGTTGTTCAGTAGCAAAAAACATGTCATAACAATATATATATATATTTATATATATATATACACATACATACAGAGAGAGATATAGGGAGTAATATGATACTTTAAAGATATAAATAATATATTTAACTAGTAGACTATCAAGATAAAAATAAAGCTCAATATCGTGTATAGAGCAATAATATTAATTGAATGACATAAAATGAGAAATTAATCAGATTTTATTAAAGTTAAAAAACAAGATGTGATACTGCGTCCTTAAATCATGAGTTTTCAAAGAAAGTGTTCTCCTCAGAGGACCATTACCGCAATGGCATTACTGCGGGTAATAAAAATTAAGCTTTGAAAATATATAAAAAAATATATAAAACATCAAATATATTGGCCAAAAACACACTGTTTTGTTAAACTTATACAGTTTATCAAAGTCCGAAAATTTAAAACAATTTCAAGAAAAATGTCAAAGAGGTCGATTAAAAAACAATCCAAGTGGTGAATGGTAATCCAAAAAACGAAACAGTTATCCAGGCGGGAAATTTGCTTGCTATCGATGCAGTAGATGACAGTGAAGAGTGTAAATTAATTTTTTTTAAAAACACAGAAAAAGCAAAATAATACAAAATGTTCAGAAGACTCACTCAGTGTTGAATATTATAATGTCCAATTAAGGGTTCTTAGGAACTGATAGTAGGAATGTTGTAAACCATAACTTCCTGGGATGTGGTTTATAGAGAAAAAGATGTGATGAAGTAGAAATACGCAGTAATATACGATCAAAAAACAATGGTTAATAAAATAGGGATTGAAAAATGAAAATTATAATATTCAATGTTCGGCTTAAATTTAATATCAGCAGGAGCCAACTTAAACGAAAACTTAAATGTATTTTAATTAGAGGAGGTTCAGGGAAATATATATATATATATATATATATATATATATATATATATATATATATATATATATATATATATGATCAAATATAAACCAAAAGTAAAACTTTTAGAAGATGGAACCTATAGTGAAGAGGTTTAGCTCAATATACGAGATAGAGCAATTGTAGAGATAGAGGAATATATCACATATTTATCACTCTTTTTTCTTCTATCTCTCTCTCTCTCTCTCTATATATATATATATATATATATATATATATATATATATATATACATATGTGTGATTTTTTCTGATGATTTTGTAATGTTGCAGAGACGATATTAACATAAAAATGTTGTTTGGCACAAGACAAATGAAATGGACTGTAAGAAATATACCTCACAACAATGTTATGTTTTTTGGAAATGTGAAAAAATAAGAATAATAAAATAAAAACATGGTTATTGGAATATAATATGGACCTGTATATATATATATATATATATATATATATATATATATATATATATATATATATATATACATGCACGATCCGAACGCCGTTCGTAGATAACTCTAAACTGCTTGGGTAAATCTAGCCGCCGACTCGCTATTTACATTTAAATTCCTCTCTATTTACGAACTAATTGGCTACTGCCGATGGGATAAGACTCTCGACTACGAATCAGTGGCGATTTGTGATCGGGGTTCGCGCCCACCGACCGTTGAGAATTAGTTCCTACACTGAAGATTGCGTTAGCATGAAACATCGATGTCTGTAGGTATTAAAATATTTAATAAATATGTATATATAAATATTATTATATATATATTGCCTCTTTTCTCTTATAATCGAACCAAATTGTTTCAAACAATCTATCCTTATCCCTTATACTGTTCCCCTCTCCAAAACTTCAATATAACTGAGTAGGACAGACTTGATCTTTAATATGACTAACTCTTTTCAATTAATTTATTTTCCACCCTTTTTCCCCTTTGTCATTTGATGTCCCTTCTAATTATTCATCTAACCCTTAATTTGGTTTTAAAATAATTTTGTTTAATTAACTATTCTCTAGCTCCTTTTAAATTTTAATTTTTAATTTTTAATTTTAATCATTCACTCTCCCACATACCTCTATTTATTTTATTTGACCATGCTTTTAACTAATTCTATGTTAACCCTTTTTAAACCCCCCAGAAACTCTAACCAGTAACTACAATTTATTTTGCTTTTAGCTGCCTTACTTGTTACCTCTGAAATGTTAGAAGCTCACTCATTAGAAATCTATTTTTAGAATCGGCAATCTCTATACTCCCATCCCGCTTCAGATTAATCCCACCCTCCAAAACATATATCCCAACCCTGACCACAGCCCGCCCACACCCTCCACCACCCTGTCACTTTAACTTCATCCCCATACCAACCCTTTTTCTCTTTTTTCTATTTTCCTTCTTTTTTTATTACTTCCAAACTCATACAGCGGCTATTTAAACAATTCCGTACCTAATAACCTCTCGCGCTTTAAACCTTCCCCCCTAACCCCAAACCTTTAACCGTTTTGCTTTTTTTGTTTCATTTGGATTTAAACCTTGAACGAGATGTCATCTGCCTTGTTTGGTCCAGGAAGTATATCAAAAATGGCCAGCTTTTCTCTTTTCAATCCCTTTTAAGTGCGTTTGAATTTACTTGTAATTTTGAGCACTTTCTCCACACTGCTCCCACGCAAAGAGGTTTTTTCACGTTCTACAATTCATCGGACTTCTTTTCAACGGAAATTTACCACCCGGACAATCTGCATATCTTTTTTACGGAACTTTTCTTTTCATTCACTGCGTTTTTTTAACAAAAATTCTTTTAAAAATAATTTTCATATTTTTCAAATATTTGAACTTTGGTTTTTTCGAAAGCCAACTTATCCATCTGTATTTCTCCTCTGATGATAAGATCTCGATCTTTGAAAAGCCTTGGCTTAAGGAAAGAATAATAAACACTAGTTTATTACTGAATACACCTTGCATTGAACAATTGAAATTTGAAATAAATTTGGACAATCGTCGCATATTTATCACTCTCTTTTCTTCTATCTCTCTCTCTCTCTCTCTTTATATATATATATATATATATATATATATATATATATATATATATATATATATATATATACAGATAGATAGACACCAAATATATTTGTATGTGTCCAATCGCATGTTTTCCACGTTTTCCTAACTCTAACTAGAGTCCACTACCGATGTAACTTGTTCTTAGATAATATTTCTTTCAATATAAAAATAAACGAAATCAGACGAAAGAGAAAAATAACGAGAGACGATGTTTATTGGTGGTAACAAGTTATTTAGGAGAAACTTCAATTAAGAAACCCCTAAAGAATATTCGTCCGATTAATTTGCGAATTAATTAGGAGATATTTTCGTTACTTTCTGGTCGATTTATTTTGAACGTTTTTTTTAATTATTTTAAATTAAAGGATATTTATTTTAATGTGACTTGTATTCGAATGATTATACGCCAATTAGAACGAGGAATAACATTCTCCTTTAATAGCTTATTTTTAAATAAACCATTTTTCCCAGGTACTTAATATGTAAGATAGGAAGTATGAGACATTAGATTTGAATAAATAACGCTGTATATATATATATATATATATATATATATATATATATATATATATATATATATATATATATATATATATATATATATATATATACTTAGGCAGCATTTCTTCACTAATGCATGTTTGATTAAACAACAGGGAACATTTCTGTTTGTCTCTTTTTTATCCATCATTTCATGTTGATCCAACATTTTAATCGAGTTTCTTAATAAATTCACCAGTTTTAGTTTGCATAACTCCTCACGTGCCTGAAGTCGAAAACGTTAGCAGTTTTGGGGGAGTTCCTGTTCACACTCAAACAGAACATTAGATCATTAGTCCGTCAACATGAAAGGATGGATCAAAAAAGAAACAAACAGGAATTGTACCTGTTGTTTAACCAAACATGCATCGAATATATATGTATATATATATATATATATATATATATATATATATATATATATATATATATATATACATATATTATTCGGTACATAAAATCAGTATAACATCAGTACCAACGCTTTCTAAGCTTAAAACAGCTTAGAAAGCGTTAGCCTCACGGCTTTGTTTTCACTTGGTAAAGGAAATAAAGGGTCTCGTATAAGCCACGATCGAGAATGTTATTTTCTTTGAACGGTTAAATTAGTATCGTCTACCAGGTGACAACAAAACTGATAGCCGGGAGGTTAACGCATTGTGAGCTTGAAACCAATGGTACTGAAGTTATACTGATTTCCTGTACTGAATAATAAATAAATATTACGCTTACAATTTTGATTTTCTCAATTAATTGAGAACTCTTCTGGGATTTTGCCACCATCTTACAAAAGAATGTATATATATATATATATATATATATATATAATTTACAAAATATTCCGAATTTATTTATACGATTTTCTGGCCATTTTCAAAGCATTAAGTTTTTTTATATTAAATTTTAGATGTTTTTAAACGGCTTCTTCGGTGAATTGTTATATCCCATAAAGTTATCCCACCCGTAAAAAAACGAAACCGTTTGCATAAAAATCGTTTTCTAAATCTTACTTATGTGAACGTTTCTTTCAAAGCAAACCAATGAATAAATTCCTTATGCAGGTAAATAAGAGAAATAAATATCAAAAGACACTCAAAGAAAATTATGTTATCTTTTTCATAATGACCTCTATTAGTATTTTTATTAAAAGAATATATATCATCGTTTATCTGTTAATCTATCTTTCTTCGAGTGCGTTTTCAGCCTTAAAAAGAGAGAAAAAAACTTCCTTGTGAAATCAGTTGATGCGGTTTCCAGGCAGCTTTATAAGCTGCTGACGATTGCTGGCACCCATATTGAAGTTTGAATAAAACCCTATGCTATACAGTTTCTTATCATATTCATTTATTGTAAAAATTATATTTCAGTAATAAATTACGAGCGAAGACGGACGTTGGGGTTTGGGTCACTAGCCTTGGAAAAAAAGAGGTAAGCACGCGAATTCTCTAAATTTATTCTTGCAATTCCACACATTTTACCAATTTCCCTGTTTGTTTCTGGAATATATCTATAAGAGTGGCTTTTTCTTTTGTTTCAGTTTCACGTTGAAATATTTACGTTCATCCCAGCTACGTGCTTTGTAAATAAAGGATTTCACCAGTGACATTCGTCTTTGGATTTTTTTTGCCCCAACTTTGCTGCTGTTACACTGATGTACGCTGGCCTACCATCCCCACCTTTCGGCGTTGTACCACAGCTTCCCGCGATGGCGGTCTTTTGGCCAATATCAAAGTGTAGTATCTGTTCCGATTGATACTACACCCTATAGACCGGTGTCGTCTTGGCCTTCGGGTCTTGATTCCGCCGGACTGTGGGTTTGTCCTGTGCAGTTCTAGGAGGTCCACCCTCCAAGGCTTTGCCTCCCCTCTTTGGGGAGGAGTAAGTTTATTCCTTACTGCCTGAGGCGCTCCTACCGGGGAATGCCGACGGGGCTGCCCAGGCATTTTTTGTAGGCCAGGGTGCTCAAATTCTCGGGCGCTGGCTTTTCAAATCCCACTTTCCGACCTTGCGTCACATCTTACCGCTGTGGGAGGTAAATAAATAAATTGATACACAGGCTAGCCTGGTAAATCTGCTCACAGAGACATATAACTTTTTTGACGTAATCAAAGTGTAGTATCTGTTCTGATACCACACTGTTCTGTCCTCAATCGATGAAAGAGAAAACCTTCTAGGTCGAGGCAGTTTGTTTTTTTTAGTTTTTTAAAAAAACATTTCAATACCACTTCAAAAACACTCCACATACCTTCGCCCCCCTCATAACGAGCATGGTTGATACTAGGTTTATTTACTTGAATAAACAACACTTCCATCATGTGGAGACGAATACTGCAATATGAGATCCCAAGAATGGATGTGTTCTTAGTTAAAATATTCCTAAATTCATTATTGGGGATGTTATGTGTTATTAAGTGTTGGTAGATGACGTCGGTCGAAAACGTTCGCGAAAATATGGCGATCTTTTATACAACATGGACGACAATACCAAATCGGTCGTGCGACGAATCGAAAAAACGAATACAAAAATATATAAACAGACGCTGTCGCTACTGTTTAACAAAACATGCATAAGAGAAGGAATGCTGCCTAATTTCGTTTACAAGGGTTATATTGAACTTTAACAATAATAATTCGAGAACGATTATCTATTAATGTCTTACATGAAAAAAGATTTGGATACACTTTTCGGAAGAAGCTAATTACCCGATTTAATTAGTATCGTAACTTTGGGCTATCTCGTTACTTACCGATTACGATCTCGTTAATCTGTTTCTCAACGTCTATCTTCCGGTTCTACGAAAGGTAATCCAAGTCTTAATGATGTAAATACAGAGTTCTGTTTCGAATTCATTTCTAAGGATATTCTAATATAATTAGCTCGACGATACTGGCATTCCTAGTGAGATATTGTAGAAGAGGCCGTACGAGATATAAATAAAAACGTAATATTTTAAGCGGAATTAAATTTTCATAACTATATAACATATAAACTTAAATTACAATACATATAATTCAATTGTAAATCGATAAGAAATAGAATATATGTAGAAATAGAATATATATATATATATATATATGTATATATATATATATATATATATATATATATATATATATATATATATATATATATAGATAGATAGATAGATAGATAGATAGATAGATAGAAGGATGAAAAGGAATTAGAAAAGCGACGGAGGCAGATCTTTTTCAAATTCAGTTGCTCAATGCAAGGTATATTTCGCAAAAAAAAACAATTTATTTAATAAATTTTTCTCTTAAGCTAGGCTTTTCAAAGATCAAAATCTTACCATCAAAGGAAATTGCTAGGATAGATAAGTTAGCGAAAAGCCAAGATTTCAAATCTGAAAAAGTAAAACAAAGATGGTGGGGAAAAGAACAAGGCAAAAAGCTGCCCGAATGCAAGCAAGTATCCGATTGTAAAAATATCTGGTGTCAAAAATCCAGCGGAGAAAGTGGTTTACCTTTCCTAAAAGTTCGCTTTTACTTCTCTACTTCTCTCTCTCTCTCTCTCTCTCTCTCTATATATATATATATATATATATATATATATATAATATTTGTTATTGTTATTATTTGTTATTTGTTATTGTTATTATCTATGTACGTATACGTTTCGTCCTTAAATAATCGGGACTCATCAGCATAGAGATATCACTATTCACTACGGTTCATGCGATTCGAAACCCCGGATTACGAGTATTTTGCAACTCAAATCCGACGCCTTAACCACTCGGCCAATTTTGAACAGCGAGTAAATGGTGATAATTTTAACACTTTATACGACGGCGCAACGTCTAGAGCGTTCGACATTTTCTAATGAAAGGAACGATGTATTTAAAGCATGCGACGTCATGCTGTGTTAATACTACACTTACAGTGCTCTACTAGACGGGTTTTACTAGGAGCTACAAATAAGATATATATATATATATATATATATATATATATATATATATATATATATATATCTATATATATATATATATATATAACTAAAAATTTAAAGTCAAAATAACTCACTTATAGTAACTATAGTTATAGTCAAATTACAGGCATTTAAATACATTAAGTTGGTCTTCTCTGGAATTTGATTGACAATAAGCCTCCCTAATGTGTCAGCACTATCGCATGCTTCCAAAGAAAGAACTGGTTGATACACTCACTCCTCGGTTTTTCCATCCTCCTTTCAAGATAATTTTGTGTGGTATCAATCAGTTAAAATACTCCTAAAATCGTGTTGGGGGGGGTGTTATGTTTCACGAGGTGTTGGTGAATGGAAAAAACGGATCAGAAAATGAATGAACAAAAACTAGCAGCCATGTTCAATCCAACGTGTATAAAGTAAAGAATGCGGCGTAATTATACAAATATATATATATATTTAGTCTCGGAAGTTTTTCAAACATTGAAACTATATAAAAAAAAACACTTTCGTCCCAAGTCCTTCGGTGGAGAATTACTTATATTGTAAGTCAATTTACTTTTTACAGTCGCTATGTTAGTCTTAACATTATTTAAGTTGTTTACCATGAAAAACATCATTTTATCTCATGGCTTCCCAGCAGAGTTTATCAGACCCCATATATATATATATATATATATATATATATATATATATATATATATATATATATATATATATATATATATATATAATGTATATATATATATAATGTATATATATATATAATGTATATATATATATATATAATGTATATATATATAATGTATATATATATATAATGCATATATATATATATATAATGTATATATATAATGTATAT
>OY744548.1:9450316-9457816 GCA_963556195.1 Sepiola atlantica
GATTTCAACAGCCTTATATACCGTTAGTAAACGTCGTTTAGACACTAGACGGGTTGACTCATTTACATAATAAATTACTTTTAACCTTCAATTAAATTCATATTTACAAATATACACTTATAACTGCTATTATCAAGTTTACATATGTATTTACAATACGTTCCGATAAGGTGATATTAACAAAAATTATTCATACAATTAATTAAAGCCATTTTCTTCATCAACCAGCGTGTCTTCTGAACCATACTTCCAATGGCGATTATTGTTAAAATTTCAAGTCTTGTTGCCTTACAAATCCCCGGATGTTTTCTCACACGTCACTTACTACTCCTTTAATACTTCGACTGATTATTTACCTTCCTCTTACCGCAGGAAGATGTGACACAAGGTCGGAAAGTGGGATTTGATGGGCCAGCGAACTATAGGTAATGCATCTGACCCCGCAAAACGTGTCTGTGCAGCTCCGTCGGGATTCCCCGATCGAGACACCTCAGACAATTAGCAATAAACCAACTCCACCCTAAAGAGGGGAGACAAAGCCTAGGAGGGTAGACCTCCTAGGACTACCTAGAACTATACCTCAACTTAAGAGAAGGAAGGTTACCATCAGTCATAATGACCAAATGATTATCTAGAACGAATCCTCAATACGATATTTACTACCTTCCCACCGCAAGAAGATGTGACACAAGGCCACACGTTAGGGAGAGTCAGGTCAGCGACTCTAAAATAGGAGCGCTCTAGCCCTTTAAAGATTGCTGCCTGTCGGAATTCCCCGGTCGGGGTGCATCAGGCAGTAAGCAATAAATTTACTCCACCCCAAAGAGAGGAGGCAATACCGGGGAAAGAGCATCGCTGAGGACTACTCAGATCTAATAGTTCAGTCGGCAGATAAAAGACCACCGAAATGGCTCGGTTTCTGTCGGAGTGATTGTCGAGATCAGAACCTCGACTGGTATGTCCGTCACTATTATCGGACGGCAAATGAATGGCGTCTCTGCCTGATATTTACCTCTCTCCCACAACAGAAAGATGTGACAGAAGGTCGGAAAGTCGGATTTGGTGGCCCAGCGTACTACAGTAAGTGCACGCTGGCCCCGCAAAAAAAATTTGGGGCAGCCCCGTCGGCATTCCTCGGTCGGGGCGCCTCAGTATGTTCGCAATAAACTGACTCCTCCTCAAAGAGGGGAGTCAAAGCCTGGGAGGGTGGACCTCCTAGGACTACCCAGAACCATACCTCAGCCCGACAGAAGAAAGGTTATCATCAGTCATAATGACCAACCTCCGCCGGACTGATTGTCGAGGACGAATCTTCGACATTGTAAAAATTGCGTCTCTAACTTTCACAGTTTGAAGATTTGATGCATCTGTTAATTCTTTTAAACCAATAAGAAAAATAACAAAACAATGTGTTCTTCTTTCTTTTCTCTCTTTATTTTTATTTTTATATGAATATGAAGCACTTCATCGGTGGGTTCAAATATAAAATATTCAGAAAAAAAATAAAAATTAATTAAATAAGTAATTAAAATCAACAAAAAAAATCAGTTATAGTTTTAGTTTTATTACATTTGCTGCGGATATTAATATTTACTGCGTTATTAGCACTATTGCCATCCACACGTTCTTTTGTTGTTGTTTTGAGATTTGAAACACCTACCATTTGACAAAGAGGTCTTCCTCGAAATATATTATGGAACACGGTCACACAGATTACATCACTGTTGAAGTATTGCCTAATCAAGTAAGATTTGCTATATAGAAAAAAATCTTATTAAAAAAGTTTTTGAAAAATATATAATTAAAATCACTTGTTTTTGTTTTACTTCTCAACGCCGACATATTTCCATTTCTTGCATTGTGATAGCCTTCTAATACTCCTCTATATACGTATTACACACAACGCTTCAAGCAAACTACCTCTCCTTATTAAAAATATGTTAATTATTTAGCTCATTTTTCTTTTCTTATTGATGTTGATTTGCTTATTGCAGTGCAATCACCAGCTGTTCTGGTTGTCATAGGTCGCGAGTTCGATCCTCAATAGTAACCAATGATTTTTTAACATTTCTTTAATTCTCAAACTACACGCCAGCCAAAGGTAGACTATTTCGTTGCAGGGATAACACAAGGCTGGGTCGCTTGCACTGCTTGATCTGGGTTCAGGATCATCACGTCTGTCACAGGTATAAATAAACTTTAGTCTCAGCCTGACTTGTCCACCAAGTTTGACTCATGAATGTCCAACATTCTTTTATCTATCACCATTCAATAACCTGCACCAAACCCTTTTCTATTAGACAGCGTGACTCAAAAACTGAAACCAATGGATTTTTTATAGAATTCACGATCCTTTCTGCAATGCAACCATATTTGGTAAAAATAAACTTCACTGTTTACCTGACTTTTCCACCATACTCACTTGAGGTTCTTACTTCAGTTCTTACCAAGGATTTATCGCTTTCGCCGGTGGTAGCAAGTATTATTATTGTTACCCAATAGAGGTTCTCACACAGGCCATCATCAGTAATTGCTCACTTATAACAACCGGTGGTGTTCCCTGGAGTCTAAGTGACAACAAGTCTCCCCAGATTTCCAGTACTCTCCACCTCTTTCGAGAACCATTGAACATGACTTTATTATTATTATTATTATTATTATTATTATTATTATTATTATTATTATTATTATTATTATTATTATTATTATTTAATATCATCATCAGGCTGACAACAAGTCTCCCCAGATTTCCAGTACTCTTCAATTCTTTTAATAACCATTGCAAATGATTTTGTGTTATCGCAACAGCCGTTTACTATTGAGTTTTCGGTTATAACGGCCATTGGTCTTCCCGGGGATTCGGATAGGAAAAAAACCTTTCTAAGGTCCCAATATTCTCCGCATTCTTCCAGTAAGGGGTCTGGTTGCCTCTCTCCCACGTCAGTCTTTCCATCCTCCTTGACCCTTCACGACTATGTTGTGTAGTATGAGCCGTGTGATATGTATTCTTTTATAAGATCACACGTCTTTTTATATATTAAGTTTTTCACTTGCCGAATAATTGTTTCGTGGATGATATAAAACATATGTTTAATATTACTTATCAGAAATGTTTTTTTTAAGTAAAGTCTATATCAGATTTACTACGTGTAACGGGTTATGACGTATGACTGATTATTATTGGTCGATTTACAGAAAAAAAATGGCGGACAATGAATCATCTGCATTTTTCCGACTTCACGACTGGGTAAGTAAACCCAAAAAAATTTGTTTGGACTAATTTCAAATTTACTTTTAATTATTTTAAAAGAAAATACACTTGTGAAATAAGTCCAAAACAATTTATTTGGGTTTACTTACTCATTTTCTGAGGTCGAGAAAAAATCATAAGAAAACAGCCGTTACATTGTACGTGAAACAATGAATTAACCCCAGTCGCAGATTTAATTTTAATTCATGTTAATTTGATCGATGATGGCCGCTTAAACTTATTGTTGTGATGGACCAATCAGAACTAAATTCTAGCTAACGCAATCGACATCCAATATAGTTAAAATGAATACTATATCGTTAACATTGACATCCTAGGCGACTTTTTTGAGTTAGCCGTCCCGAGAACGGAACCGAGAGAACAGATTCAATGCTGGTTTTCCACTATTATGGACACAATATGACATGGGGAGCGAGATAGTTTTAAAAATTATGACTGTGTTTATATGAAACGGCATCATCTATATCAGGGGTGGGAAACCTTTTCAGAGTGAGGGCCAGATAAGACTTTTGGAAGAAGATCGCGGGCCGGAGTGAAAAACGAAATCTCAGAATTACTATATTTTGTTTACATGACTAAATTGTACAAAAATTGCATTGAACACTCTACAAATCTGATATTTTTTCTCAAGAGACATGTAATGTAATGTTATAAAAACCGCCGACGAAGAGCCATTTTGAAATCATAAAAAATAATGACGGAGTAAGTAGCAAGTTAATCCAGCATTCGTTTTGACACACCTCACATAGGTTCTCTGTTTTATGCCCTTTCCTCGTCTCTCCTTTCCTCTTTGCCCCTCTCTTTCTCTTTTTCTATTTTTATATCTCAGGCCTAGGATTTGAAATTAATAGTTAAAGAAAAATGAAATATACATGCATCATCGTTCGCTGATATTTATACATTTTCATCCCACTGTAAATCTTAATCGAAACCTACTTTTACGTCTATGTCACAAAATGAAATGAGTTTACTGGGAGGTCCGTAAGCCGGATTGAAATAATAAAGCATAGCAGAGTGGCAAGGCCGGACGCTAAGCCTTCGCGGGCCACGTCCAGCCCGCGGGCCGGAGGTTGCCCTCCCCTGCTCTATATAGTCTGAGGGTTTCATCAACGAACGTTCACCCGAAACTACAGCTGACAAATTTAAAAGCTTTATTCAATGGTATTGTTGACAAATTGAAAGCCATTCTGTTATCTCCATGGCATTTACGAATATATGCATACAAAAGCAATGATTATAAGTATTATATGGTAAGATATACGAACTCAGTATGAAATATAAGGAGTAGATAGGTTCTTCCTATCGCCGGCCCTTGCACTCCTTCTTTGTTTATTAGTCAGGCGCAGAGGTAACAGCGCTGGGACGCCTCTAAACACTCAGTGCCTAGCCTTGTTTCCTTACTAGGACAATGAACGCCGTTCTCTTTCTCTCTATTTGGGCAACTCGGGGAAAGTTTTTTCGTTAGTAAGTCTTACATGACCAGTCTGGGTCTCTCTTGTTCCGACAGGTTGAGGGTACAGGTTAGACAGCTTGTCTGGCTGCTGTTTCCGACTGACAGGACAGGAGCCCAAACTCTTGGGTAGCGCCAAGAACGGCTGCTCCATCATCAGTTGCATAATACCGTGGGTAGTTGTATGTGCCATGTCGCGCATGGAAAGGGACCCTGCAATTATCTACGGTGGGCTTTCCCGAGGCCACAACCCCCATGGACCAGGTCGTGACTAATGGACTGGTTGTGTGAGCTTATTGGCACCAAGCAAGTACCCACCTTGGCCAATCCACTCTATAATCAAATCAAACATGCCATTACAAAGAAATAAAATCAAACCTAAACCAGACACCCAAACAACACTTTCGCCTCCGCCCTTGAGGCTTGCATTCTCAAATATCCGGGGACTTAGAACCAACATCAACGACGTAGAAAACTTTTCTCCTGACAAACTCCCCGGATATCCTAGCTCTTAGTGAAACTAACCTCCAATCCTCAATCTCTTCTCACCACTTTGACATGACTGACTACCTCCCACTCTACCGTAAAGACTCTGACAAACACATGCACGGGCTAGGAGTTTATGTTCGGAACACCCTCCCGCTGACTAGAGAACATAGGTTAGAATCAGATGACTACGACTACATGTGCTTTAGATTGACTTTACATCACAACGTTAGTTACTTATATTTCCTATATCAATCCCCGTCGTCCCAGGACTGTACTCTGCTAAACTCTGTCTCTGAAAGCATAGATAGAGCACTCTTAATAGACTCGAATGCCCAGATACATGTATTTGGGGATTTTAATGCCCACCACCGCGACTGGTTGGGATTCTCCAGCCTTACTGATGCAGCCGGCAACTCTACGTATAATTTCTCCTTAGCTCACTCCCTCTCTCAGACTGTTGATTTTCCGACCCGCATCCCCGATCGTGTGGATCAACAAGCCTCACTTCTAGACCTCTTCTTGACCTCAATACCCGAGGCTTGTGTGACGAAAGCTCATAGCCCACTCGGGAATGCTGATCACATTGTGCTAATGATACATATCACACTAAAAAGTCGTCCAAAAGCTGATGAACCGTTGCTCAAAACAACAAGATACTACGAGCAAGCTGATTTTGAGTCAATCAGAGACCACATCAGTGACGCCCCATGGCGGGAAACCTTCTTACTCCCTGCCAACCAGTGTGCAAACGAATTAACTGAATGGGTCAAAGCAGGCATTGAAGCCTATGTCCCCATGCGAAAATTCTTTAGCAAGCCGCACTCTCCTCAATGGTTCACTTCGGAATGTGCAGCTGCCATTTCTGAGAGGCAACAAGCATTCCGTAAATTCGGCCGCAATAAGTCAGCTACTAATAGGCATAAATTTATAGAGTCAAGAAACAATTGCAAGGCTGTGATAGGCGAAGCGAAGAGAAGGTATAATGAGTTAACAAAAAAACGCATCCAGTCACAGAAACTAGGTACTCGCGATTTCTGGAAAATCTACAATAGTGTAGTGAATAATGGTCAATCTACGATTCCCCCACTTTCAAACCACAATGATGTCGTTTGCACGGCCACTGATAAGGCTGAACTACTCGCACAGCGTTTCGCTTCTAACTCTACTTTAGACTCGGGTAACCACCCTCTCCCTGAATTACCATTGCGGACTGAAGCCACACTTGATAACCTGGTCATCACCCCATCCCAGGTCAGAGACATTATAAAAAGCCTTGACACCTCTAAAGCTTGTGGGCCTGATCTTATACCTGTAGTAGCAATAAAGAAATGCTCTGCTGAACTGGCCCCTGTTCTCTCCAAACTCTACAACAAATGCCTAGCTGAATCTTGCTTCCCCGATAGCTGGAAAATTGCCTCTGTGGTACCAGTCTACAAGAATACTGGGAATAGAACCGACCCTCAGAACTACCGCCCAATCAGTCTACTGCCGATCTTTGCCAAAATCTTTGAGTCCTTAATCAATCTAGCGATAGTACGTCACTTAGTTAATGCTAAACTTCTATCCGACCGCCAGTATGGGTTTAGACAAGCACGATCTACTGCAGACATCCTAACGGTCATCTCTGAACGCATGTATCATACTCTCGACAAGGCAGGTGAAGCTAGGGCAGTAGCGCTTGATATATCCAAGGCCTTTGACAAGGTATGGCATAAAGGGCTTCTCCTGAAAATACGCTCATACGGTATTACTGGGCAACTACTTAATATAATTAGATCCTTCCTAAACAAAAGAAAAATCCAGGTTGTCCTCGATGGCCGTTCATCTAAACAACATGACATAAATGCTGGTGTGCCCCAGGGATCTATTCTTGGACCTTTGTTGTTCCTGATCTATATAAACGATCTCCCTGATGACATAGTGTCTGAGATCGGTTTATTTGCTGACGACACCACGCTTTACTCTCGCCATGTTGGCAAAACGGACGCGATCATATCTGAGGCAATGGCTGCATCCTTAGAAGATGACCTCCAGGCTGTAGTGGATTGGGGCCATAAATAGTTGGTGACTTTTAATGCCGCAAAGACAAAGCTCCTTTCCTTCAACAACTACAAGAAGCCTCTCCAACCACCGATTGCCATGGCAAATAACACCCTACCTGAGAGTTCATCATTCAAACTCCTTGGCCTAACCTTCACAGGTAACATGAATTGGAACACATACATTGAAGACATTGCCAAGGCTGCCGCAAAGAAGGTTGGCTCCCTCTACCGTGCTAGTGGACTCCTTA
>OY744548.1:9460316-9462816 GCA_963556195.1 Sepiola atlantica
CGAAGTTATACCATCGAGTTCCCCAACACCGCATATATATTTATTAAGGCAAATGTTATAAAATAACACGGAATGTTTTTGTTTGATGAGACTTTATTATCGTTTGAAATTGTCGCCTGATTCGTTTATTATTTCGGTCAAATTTGTGTATGTAAGTTCTGTGTGTTTTAACGGTTATTAATTGACGATCTTTAAATCGGCGTATGTGGTAATGAGATGTTGCATGCGAACGTCATTACGTGCAATGCATGTGATAAAATCCAAAACGATGATTGTTTAACGGCTAATAATTCGTTAATGTAAATTATTACGCAAGACACGTTAAAATCTTGTGACTGATTTCATAATTGATTTTATTGATTTTGGGATGTCTACTTTTCGCATGAAACATCTCGTTACTGTTTAAAAGAAACTCAGCAGTAAACAACATAGCGGAAAACACACCAAAACGACCCCGTAAAAGTTATCTTTAATGAGACTAGTAAAAATTACATAACCATTGTAACATATACAAAAACAGTCAACATTCTCTTAAAAAGGTTATCTTCCTTGCCAAAGTTTCAGCGAATTCGGAATAGCGGCGTTTAAGACAATTAGAGTTATCTCCCTCAGCTCAGTTACTTTCTATCCAAAAGCGCCTATTTATAGATACGTATATATGTACGGACATGTTTTATTTACGAAAAAAAAACTTTTTTTTTAATTTAAATAAATAAAGAAATTTAAAAAATAAATAAAAATAAAATAACAAATTTTAGAATAGATAAATAAAAGAATTTTGAAAATAAATTAATATTTTTTTAATTTAAATAAATAACTAAATAAAGAAATTTAAAAAATTAAAAATAAAAAAAAAATTTTTAATTTAAATAAATAAATAAAAATAAAATAACAAATTTTTAAATAAATAAATAAATAAAAGAATTTTTAAAATAATTTTTTTTTTAATTTAAATAAATAAATTAAAAAATTAAAAAGAAATAAATATATATTTTTTTCAATTTAAATAAATGAATAAATAAAATAGTGTGACTGGTGATGCTTTGATGAATCAACTCGAATGTACTCGCGAAAAAGGAAAGAAAAATGCAACGGAACTTCTATACACCAATTTTTCCAAAGTATTAAATAGACAATTTAATAAATTGAAAAAATTGTAAAAAATAAAAAAGTCTCATCAAACAAAAACACCTTGTGTAATAACATTTACCTCAATGAAAACATGCTGCCTAAATACACACAATATATATTTATGTATATATGTATATTAGACACGCCGCTGAAAAAAAAAACTCAGAATGGATTGGAGAGCTGCATAAAGAATTGTAAAAATGCTCTATAAATGTAAACAAAACCGATATGAATTCAAATTAATAAGCAACATTTTAATGCTCGAATTTTAACAAATAAGTATCAACAGTTACATTCATGAAAAGAAAAACGCACACACAAAAATATGGAGTAAAAATGCTGTGGTTAGCAAAGTTACCCTAACCAGGAAGAGCGGTAGGGAGAGCAGAGTGAGGTTGAAAGAGGAGACTGAAGTACAAAGACACCTCCGAGATTTCATTTCCCCTCCGGAACACTAACCTTCCTATTTGGTCCTTCCTTAGTTGGAGCCCTAACGCCGCTCCCCCTCCAACGATTCCGGGCGTTTTGTGATCAGCCCAAAGCCGTTGAGGTGCTCTACTACGTCCTTTGCAGTTGCTACCGTCTCATTCACCATGATGTCATCAATGTAGGAACTGGTGGCTCTTCTACAAAATATGGAGTAAAAATGCTGTGGTTAGCAAAGTTACCCTAACCAGGAAGAGCGGTAGGGAGAGCAGAGTGTAGCCAGCTTGATACCGCTGTATCTTGATGGTGATGCTCTGGCCCTAGATCTGGAGATGTCTGTAGACACCATTGAAGAGAAGTTGAAGGAAGCCTTGACTGAAAAAATCTGGTGACAAACCACAGTGGTTAATCTTTCTCAACGTCCAATCGGTAAGCAACAGTTCAAGAACAATTCTTTGTACTTCAGTTTCCTCTTTCAGCCTCACTCTGCTCTCCCTACCGCTCTTCCTAGTTAAGGTAACTTTGCTAACCACAAATGCAAAAACAAACGATAGCATTTAGAGATCCGCCGCCATGTTGGAATTGCATTATGGGCCGGGATTCACTTTCACCGTGCCACAACGAAGGTATGCAACTATAACAAAGTCATATTTAGCTCAAGTTCGTGTAAACTCTACCGAAATGAAGCCGTTCGTTTGATGCCCATTTCGACTCAGTAGTTGGATTTTCTGCATGTAAACATGCGTCCCGTCTTCATGGAGTAATTGATAGTTAGACATATTTTTTTTATTAAAGAAAACTTTCTGGATGTCGATATATATTAGATTTGACAGAAACACCGTTTTTGATGACGTATTTATATTTACATTTGTATCAAACGAGTATACGATCAGGGGTCTCAAACATGGAATAAATATGTGTATAAATTATGTATTATTATTTG
>OY744548.1:9470316-9497816 GCA_963556195.1 Sepiola atlantica
AAGAATATATATATATATATATATATATATATATATATATATATATATATAAAGAAATCGTTTAAGTTAAAATACTGAAACAAGTCATGCTATCTCTAGGAGATCAATTAATACCAAATTTACTTTTCAACAAATTGATGTAATGAATCGCCCAGGACATATTTAAATACTGCAGATAAATTAAGCTCAATGGGTAACAGCTTATGTGAAATAGAGATTTTATATTATAATTCGGTAGATTTTTTAATTTATGAAATAATTAAGTAAAATTATGATGAAACTCCGAAAATAAACACTTAATGATGTTTATCCATATGTACGCGCGTTTCAATAAACCATTGTTTAATCTTGATTACATCAGAGTAAAGCTTAAAAAACGTATATGATTACCGCATCAGCACATAGACTTCATCAATTACGATTAAAATAACATCCATTGGATATATTATATAGACGCTATCTGGATGGTGTATATATATATATATATATATATATATATATATATATATATATATTTATATATATATATATATATATATATATATATATATATTTATATATATATATATTGTTTGTATTTAGGCAAAATTTTCCATTTATGCAAACATTGTAAAAAATAACAGAATTATTTTGCTTAATTATACCTTTTTTATTTTAAATTTTTCAGATGGTATTTTCTGTATAAAAATCAAAACAAAATAATAAATGGTCCATAGGTTTCACGAACGTTCTCGATTCTTCCTCGAATCCTCCTCAGAATCGAAGACGTTCGATAAACCTATGGAACATTTATTAATTTTTTTGATTTTAATACAAAAAGACCATCAGAAAAATTGTAAAGATAAAAAAGGTATAATTAAACAGACGAATTCGGTTATTTTTAGCACTGTTTGCATACAGAACGGTTTTCTTGTCTTTTAAGGGAAGTAGGGTCTGATCAACTCTACTGAGAAGCCCTGAAATAAAATACTGTTTTGTTTTTAAATTCCTGAAACAGTTTTTCATGGCAAACAACTGATGATCCCTTAAATAATGTTAAGCCTAGCGTAAATTCTTGGAAGCAAATTAATATAGTGACTGTAAAAAGTAAATTGACTTACATCAAATATTTTCCATCGAACGACTTGGGACTAAAATGTGTTTTTTTGTAGTTTTCTTTAAAATATACATATATATATATATATATATATATGAGCGTCTGTGTGTATGTGTGTGTGTATGGGTGTGTATGTATGTGGGTGTAAATCGATTTATAAACAGGGAGATCACTGTGGAGGCAATTTTTTAAAAATGAGCCCGATCCTATAAGCACTTTTCAACATGTATTTATATATATGTATATAAATTTATTTTTGTTCATTTAGGTAAACAATGAGTTTACACTTGTATATTTTGTTAATTCCTTTTACAAACACAATAAACACTTATCATTTATTAGCATATATATATATATATATATATATATATATTCACCATTTTGATTCAGTATTTGGGAGTTGGGGCAATGTTGCAGTGTGGTTGATCAAAACATTACTAAATAGTTGTAAGATTCAATCCTCAATAACAATAACTAAACATTATCATTGTTATGTGTATATATATATAAATATTTTTGTTGGTTTATAGATGTTGTGTATTGAGCAATACATTTTGGAACGTTCTTTCTAGAGCAGGACGTGTGTATTTTTTCTCATTGAGATTGCAGTTCATTTTTTTTTTCAGCACAGACGAAAAAAATGCCTCAGTCTCGGCTCAGCCAATCCACGTTCAGTTCTCGCGGAATCTGGCTGTCATTCCCACGTCATTCGATTCATCACACTTTCCTCGTCTTTATCTTCCACCAAGGTAGGCTCCGGTGGATGGTTCGAGTGACGCTTCGGGGTCATTGATATTTCGTCTTTGAAATGGTTTTCCTGAAACAAAAGAAAAGCATCTCATAAAATAAAAACAGAATTATATTAAGAATACTAGAGTAGAACGTGTGAATACATATAAAACTTTTATATGATGAGACTAATAACTTTTATATGATGAGACTAACTTTTATATGATTAGACACTAACTTTTATATGATGACACTAACTTTTATATTATGAGACTAATAACTTTTATATGATAAGACTAATAACTTTTATATGATAAGACTAATAACTTTTATATCATAAGACTACTAACTTTTATATGATGAGACTACTAACTTTTATATGATGACACTAACTTTTATATTATGAGACTAATAACTTTTATATGATAAGACTAATAACTTTTATATGATAAGACTACTAACTTTTATATGATGACACTAACTTTTTTATGATAAGACTAATAACTTTTATATGATAAGACTAATAACTTTTATATGATGAGACTACTAACTTTTATATGATGACACTAACTTTTATATTATGAGACTAATAACTTTTATATGATGACACTAACTTTTATATTATGAGACTAATAACTTTTATATGATAAGACTAATAACTTTTATATGATGACACTAACTTTTATATTATGAGACTAATAACTTTTATATGACAAGACTAATAACTTTTATATGATGAAAGTAAAGGTCAGCTGCCCTTTCATCTTTGTAATTCTTAATTCATCATGATTAATAAATATTATCTCTTTCATGGCATTATAAAGTGTTGTACTAGAAAGGAAATATTTAAATATATATATATATATATATATATACAGGGTGAGCAAAAATAAGGGTCCTATTTTTAAAAATTCATAACTTTTTTATTTATTGATTTTTTTTAATTTTTTTTTTTTTAGAATAAGTAAAGGACCCCTTCCGAAGCAAGCATGAGCCGTATTAGCCCTAAGGAACGTACCCTCATTTAGAAAACATTATTTTTGCTTAAAAAACTCAAAACAGTGTAAAAAACAATACTTTACTTTTTGTAAGTTTTAAGAAGTGTTTTTCGGCTAAAATTTGTTTTGTTTATTTCAAAAAATCTCGGAAGGGTCAGTCTACACACACATAAAGTTTGGTGAGTTTAACTTTTATTTTGTGGAAGTTATTCAAATTCAAGTTATTCAAATTTAAAGATAGGACCCTTATTTTGGCCCACCCTGTATATATATATATATATATATATATATATAGAGAGAGAGAGAGAGAGAGAGAGAGAGAGAGAGAGAGAGAGAGAGGGAGAGAGAGGTGGCAAGATAGACATATTAAATGTATTATATTATAAAGAAGCTAAAATAGATATAAATATAGACAGATAGATGTCGATAGAATAGATAGATATAAAGAGAGACAACTAGATAGATTGATATAAAGAGAGACAACTAGATAGATTGAGATAAAGAGAAACAAATAGATAGATTGATATAAAGAGAGGCACATGGCTATGAAGATAGGTAAATAACTAGATAGAGGACAAATATAAAAAATGATATAGAAAAATATAGACAGATAGATAGATAAATATATAAGATAGATATAAAGATATATACAGGATGGTTGGAAAGTAACGCCCAATACTTGTAAGTTATACTTGTAAGTTATTACTGAAATACAATTCATACAAAAAATAAATGGGGGGGGGGGCAAGATTTATGAATTATGCGTTTTTTTTTTCCTTAGTCTTCACATTCCACGATGTTTTTGACAATAGGAAATATGTTGTTTTCTGACTCGGCTGCTGTTTTAATTACTCTCATAGTATTCATCACTATTTATCTGTCTATCTTTCCATCTTGACCTAACTTTCCGGATGGCTTTTTAGCCTTGATTAGTGTTTACTCGTTAATAAAACAAAGAAAAAAGTTTCTTGTGAAATCAGTTGATGCTGTTTCCAGGTAGCTTTAGAAGCTGGTTGCGATTGCTACCTATATCGAATTTTTAATAAAACCCCATGCTATACACTTTCTTATCATATTTCTTGTAAAAACTGTATTTCAGTAATGAATTACGAGCACTGTATAAGAGCACTGTATAGATAGATATAAGGTAAAGGTAAAGGTCGCCGACATCGCACACGGCGGTGATTTGTTAAGAATCCCCGTGTCTAAGGCACAGCATATGGAAGGCGAAGCCCATCCTTCTCCTTCCGCTGCCTTGAACCTTTCCTGAGTTTTAGTCAGGTTTTATTTACTCCTCCCCAGGAGTTAGGCACAAGGCCAGTTTTATCTTACTCCCACAAGTAAGATGTGACACAAGATCGGGTCGAGAAAGTGGGGTTTGAAAAGCCAGCGCTCGAGAGGTGAGCACTCTGGCCATTTAAAAATTGCCTGGGCAGCCCCGTCGGCATTCCCCGGTAGGGGCGCGTCAGACTGTAAGCAATAAACTTACTCCTCCCCAAAGAGGGGAGGCAAAGCCTGGGAGGGTGGACCTCCTAGAACTGCACAGGACAGGCGTGCAGTATCCATCGGAACAGATACTACACTTTGATCTTAGCCAAACGGACCTAAGTTTTAGTCAGGTACCCATTTACTGCTGGGTGGACAGAGGGAGTTTTCAGACCCGTTAGTGGGATCGAACCCGGGTCGTCCAGCCCAAAGACAAGTGCTATAACCACACGTCCACAGGCCCTCCCTAATAAAAAAGATAGATTAATATACAAATAGATAGATCGATCATTATATTAAAACATGTCTGAACCAGGCCACATACCTCTTTAACGTTGTTGCTGCTGCTGTGTCTTGTGCGTGATGTGCATTGGTGGACACTGCATACGATCGTAGACAAGGCGATTCCCCCAAGAACAACCACGAACAAACCGGCCACATTTTCTAAGTGAAGTGAAGTTGTTTTGGTGCTTTGCCGACCGTCCGGACAGGAAGCAACTCGCCACCATCTAGCATGAAAAGAAAAGGAAACATAAAGAATAGTAATTTCATTAAAAAAAATGAAAAATATACAAAACTCCTTACAAATAAAATAGTCATGGTAAAATAAGTTATTCGATAATATGTCTTTATTAGTAGTAAGTCATGGCGCCAGAAATCACTTTAAGTGAAAATGGAACGAAATAAAAAATAATATATAGAGAAAAAAAAGACCACTCAAAAAAGCAGTACATATGTTGGGCAACGCATGTCTCCTGAAAGGTGACCTAGTATAGAACTTAATGAGGACCATTATTTTTTTAATAATAGTTTAAAACACTATTAAATATATATGTGTATATATATATATGGGAAGAGAAGGATGAAGGTAATCCGACGTGATGAGAAAAAGGAAAAAGGAAAACCAAAAAATGGATGTTTTTATGTGTAGATCAACGTTTCGTCTTTATTTATAAGACTTCATCAGGATGATAATATAGAGAAAAATGTCATGCAAGTACAAATACATGTAGGGTTGACATATTGGGAGGAATATATATATATATATATATATATATATATATATATATATATATATATATATATATATATATATATATATAACAATCCAGGTAAAACATCCACAGGATAGTAATCCAAAGAATTTCAACCGGGTGTATAAAAAGTGCTCCATATCAAATAGAGCTTTTATATATGATTGTCTTTATTTACTCATGCATGTACAAAATCTGCGACATTGGCATGTCGATGTTATCGATCAACAGATTCTAACTCTGCCTGATGAGATATCAGTTTATAATAGCTGTTGATCGATAACATCGACATGCCAGTGTCGATGATTTTGTGCATGTCTGTGTAAATAAAAATAAGCATCTATATATATATATATATATATATATATATATATATATATATATAGTGTGTGTATTTAGGCAGCATATTTTCATTTAGGCAAACATTATTAAATGACACGGAGTGGTTTTGTTTGATGCGACTTTTTTTTTTTTCAATTCAATGTTAATTCATGTTTTTTATTTTTTTAATTCAATGTTAATTCATGTCGGTCGGAGAGCACGGACCCGGTCTTACATATATATATATATATATATATATATATATATATATATATATATATATATATATATATATATATATATATATATATATGTGTGTGTGTGTGTGTGTGTGTGTGTGTGTGTGTGTAAGACCGGGTCCGTGCTCTCCGACCGACATGAATTAACATCCCTAAACTGAAGATTGCGTAAGCATGAAACATCGATGTCTGTAGGTAAAAATAATTAATATTTACATTAAAATATAATTATAACCACACTTTACTAGGATTGGTGCACTCTGAGAGAATTTATAAACAAGCAGTAATTCTATGGATTAAAAGCGAGATTCAGATTCCGTTTTTTGTTGTTGTTGAATTACTCTCTACTGCTCGCTATACGCACCCACCGATTTGGCGTTTATAGATTTAAATCCCTCCGAATTATCGTGTGAATTCACGCCAGCCGAGGGGAAAGGTACCTGACTACGAATCAGTGGCGATTTGTAATACCGGGTTCGTGCCTTCAGACCACCGTGAATTAAAATCCCCTACACTTAAGATTGGGGAAGTATGAAACATCGATGTCTGTAGGTAAAAATAATAAATATTTACTTTAAAATATATATATATATATATATATATATATATATATATATATATATATACGTAGGTAGATAAGTTAAAATTGAAAAACGGAAGACCTAAAACTCAGTGTCGCCCAGCTGCTGCCTCAAGAGGGCAAAGCTAAATATGACTAAACACTAGTTTTGCCGAATTTAGCTTGTTCTCTCCTGATAAAGCCTGCGCTACAGCTGTGCGAAATGTTGAGTTTTAGGTCTTCCGCTTTTTAAACTCATACCGTCGGATTTATTTTGTTCTTTTATTGTCATTCATATATATATATATATATATATGGAACAAAACGTAGATTTAGTATAAGGAACGTTTATGTTTTTGTCTTTTAAGGGAAGTGGGGTCTGATCAACTCTGCTGGGAAGCCATGAAATTAAATACTGTCTTGTTTTTAAATTCCCGAAACAGTTTTTCATGGTAAACAACTGATGATCCCTTAAAATAGTGTTAGAAACTAACTAATATAATAACTGTAAAAAATAAATTGACTTACATGAGTGATTTTCCACTGGAAGACTTGAGATTATAAGTTTTTTTGTTTTTTTTTATATATAGTTTTAATGGTTGAGAAACTTCCGAGACTATATATATATATATATATATATATATATATATATATATATATATATATATAGAGAGAGAGAGAGAGAGAGAGAGAGAGAGAGAGAGAGAGAGAGATTCTTATACCGAAATTTGTGACGGAGATAGGTTGTATGTGTGTAAATGAGAAACTTTGTATAGGAGTTGCTTTTGTAACAGCAATCGGACACTAATCCAACCCTAACCCTAACTCCGTTACTAATCTAATTTTCTTTGCGGTGCCTTTCTTTCTCTGGGTGGCCTTTGATTTGTGCTGATCATATTTATTTACCTGTATACGGTCTGTTGTGTTCTATGATCTGTATTCAGAAGGATCGTCGATCGTGTCCCTCATGTTGACTATCAAACGATCTCCTGGCAATCATGACGCTAACATCTTTCTTTTCATCCTTACAGCTTTGATTACATTAACGTCAGTTTTCCGTTGTAATGTTTGTGTACGTACACCAAGCTTATTTCACATTTGATTCTGTCACAAGGATGGTGTTTATCTACGTAGAAATAATAATTTACTATCGCCGATATCGTATGTGTTCCTACCAACGACGGATAGAATTGTTAGAATAACATACAAGGTGAGAACAGTAGTCCGAATAATCTAAATGATACAAATTATTAATTCTCATCTCAAAAACTCCGAAACAATCAACTATGTTATTTGTTAATATGTCTTCTTTATACGAATGTATCACACCCTATCACCGCTAAATATCACCCAATGTTAATAAGATGGATAGATTTAGATCGAAAATATCCACACACCACTTACTTAAAACAACAGTCGACACTGAAAACAGCAATTCTTTCTCATTTGTCAGAAAGATCGCTCGCAGAATGTGGGAACTAAAGGACCAATTAGGGGGCGAAAGTTACGAAACTACGGGGAATAAAGTCATGGTCGACTTTTCTTTTTCAATGTAAATCTTTTAAATGATTTTTTTCAATGGTATAATTAGGGACTGAACTATTTCGAGTTGAAAAAAAGCGCCAGTTATTTCTGATGACCTAAAAATATAAGACAATTTTTGACGCTGCTATTTTCATTTTGTTCCGTTAATTTTCTTTCTTGGATTCTTCTTACTTTTAAAAAATGTGTATAACTGTTCTTTCTTTTCTTTATATTTTTAAGTAACATTAATTTTCCTGGCGTTTCAGAATAATGTTTCGGATTGGACAACATTATCCAGTTCCTTACTTGTTTTCTGATATTGTATTTCTGCTGTGATTAAAAGAATGGCGACAAACACTGATGTACAAAAATATAATGATATTTCTTTATTGTCGGTGGCGGTAGACGAGTGCGGGTTAGTGCTGAAAGGGGGGGGTACTCACAGGAATTTGACAGGGTTGTTTTCTCGGATCCGATCGTCAGTACACTGACGACCTGAATTTCGCGTTGATAATATATAACAATTTGTAACACCCACGCATCCGCCTACAGACACACTTTCTGGGATTTTGCTTTCGCTGTCAATTAAGCGATGTTCGTCTGGTGTTTATTTGGCGACGGGGTATCCTTCTGCAGCTAATCTTTGGATAAAGGTAAGCACTTCAGGGGATTCTGACTCAATCTACAATTATTTTATTTGCAATAATCTACCGTGTCCTTTTCTTCCTGACAGGTGGTTTTGAATCACTCTACAATTATTTTATTTCCGACAATTAATCATGCTGTTGCCTCCGGCCAGGTGCATGTATGTGTCTAGTACATGAGATTTTCGGAACACCCGGATGTTCAGCACAAAGATGAGACGGTGCTCGTTGTAAGTTATGTTATTTACATGTTAGTCCAAAGAGCTAGAAAAGTAATCGGTTCCTCTTTTATGCATTGAGTATTGATTTACTCCTCTCCAGGAGTTAGGCACAAGGCCAGTTTTTATCTTACTCCCACAAGTAAGATGTGACCCAAGGTCGGGTCGGGAAAGTAGGGTTTTAAAAATTGCCTGGGATTGTCAGTTAGTGACAACAGAGCAAATACAAGTCAGGTTCATATTATATTCCAATAACCATGTTTTTATTTTATTATTTTTATTTTTATTTGTTCACATTTCAAAAAAACATAACATTTCTGTATAGTGTAGGTTTTTTCAAGACACTTTAATCCAAAAACTTTTTACTCTTTGTGAATTTTTCTGATGATTTTGTAATTTTGCAGACACGATATTGACATAAAAATGTTGTTTGGCACAAGACAAATGAAACAGGCCGTAAAAACTATATCTCACAGAAATGTTATGTTTTTTATGGAAATGTGGAAAGATAAAAATAAGAATAATAAAATAAAAACATGGTTATTGGAATATAATACGAACCTAACTTATATATATATATATATATATATATATATATATATATATATATATATATATATATATATATATATATATATATATATATGTGTGTGTGTGTGTGTGTGTGTGTGTGTGTGTGTGTGTATATAAACAGATGCACACACATGACCAAATACAGGGTGGGCAAAAATAAGGGTCCTATTTTAAAAAATTCATAACTTTTTTATTTATTGATTTTATTTATTTATTTTTCTTAGAATAAGTAAAGGACCCCTTCCGAAGCAAGCATGAGCCGTATTAGCCCTAAGGAACGTACCCTCATTTAGAAAACATTATTTTTGCTTAAAAAACTCAAAACAGTGTAAAAAACAATACTTTAGTTTTTGTAAGTTTTAAGAAGTGTTTTTCGGCTAAAATTTGTTTTGTTTATTTCAAAAAATCTCGGAAGGGTCAGTCTACACACACATAAAGTTTGGTGAGTTTAACTTTTATTTTGTGGAAGTTATTCAAATTCAAGTTATTCAAATTTAAAGATATGACCCTTATTTTGGCCCACCCTATATATATATATATATATATATATATATATATATATATATATATATATATATATATGTGTGTGTGTATATAAACAGATGCACATACATGACCAAATATATACATATGTAGATATACATTGAGATGCATTTTTATTATTACTCAATATACATTATTAGTCGAATGCATTCTAGTAGAATTATCTGCATCTTCGCTAGCAATCAGTGCCAAATGATTCCAACTTGGATCCACTCAAACGAACGAGGTTTAAAGATATCGTAGGATATTGTATTCGCTCTTTGTTGTCTAAGTCTTGTCAGTCGATAGCAGTCATGGCACCGCATGAACCGCAAAGAGACACAAACTATACGCAATATTAATAAAATGCAAAAGAAATCTAAACCAATCAATTGATCAGATTTTTTTTTCATTGCGTATAAAGAACAGGAAATGTGATTGACATCAGACTTACTTGTTTGAGATTCAGAATATTTTCCTTCTTAAAAAAACGAAACATATAAATCTTTTAGATAAAGAATCTGTCTACGAATTCTGGGAATACAAAGACTCGAGAGATGGACCAATAATAGAACGTGTTAAAGAAAGCCGATGGCATAACATAGGTGAGCGGTATTTCTGACAAAGGGGAAAGAATTGCTGTTTTCTGAGTCGGAATCTATCTATCTAACACCTATCGTTGGTTAGTTTTTGGACCTTGAAGTAGTAGTTTTAGCTCCTTATATCAAGTTGCTTCATGCTTTGTCTGGGTCGATTTCCATGAAATAAAATCACATGACGACGCGACAGATATTTATGAACATTGGACTTGAAAACGACCATGTTGTTGTATGTAGGGAAATATTCCTGGAGTCACGTGTAATACAGGTGGAAAGTTCTTGGAAAGAAACTCGCTTCATAAAAGTTCCGTTTAGATGTTAGGGTTATGGTTATGGTTAGGGTTAGGGTTAGGTTTAGGGTTTAGGTAGGGTTAGGTTTAGGTTTAGTGTTAGAGTTATTGTTAGGGTTAGGGTTAGGGTTAGGTTTAGGGTTAAGGTAGGGTTAGGTTTAGGTTTAGTGTTAGAGTTATTGTTAGGGTAAGGGTTATTGGTTAGGGTTATGGTTAGGGTTAGGTTTAGGGTTAAGGTAGGGTTAGGTTTAGGTTTAGTGTTAGAGTTATTGTTAGGGTAAGGGTTAGGGGTTAGGGTTAGATGTTAGGAAGTTAATATATACACAACCTCTCATTTGAAAATCCAAACATTTCCAAAGTACATGATTTACATCAGACCTGAAATAGAAAACTTATATCAAATATGTTGCTCAAATCGCTAGAAAAATGGTTGTATCCTTCTACCGCTCCAGAATGTACTTCTATACCTGACGCAATCATCTACTTTTTAAAAAGCCAGATGCTAGCAGGGCTATCTGGCGTTGCCTTGGCCAAAGGTGTAACAGAAAATGTATCTCTCTTTACCTTTCTCTAACTTTTTCTCTTTCTCCCTCCCCTGTTTTCCAACATCATCCACTCTCTTTCTCAGCCGCTTAACCCATTCTTCTCTCTGGACATACACATACACATACACATAAACATACACACACCGCTATCTATAGATTTTTCGAGGAATGAGTCGGCATAAGGGAAGTAATTACTTGATAAAAAAAATCAGAGTTACTTCTCTTTTGTACATAAAATGGCTGAAAAACATGCCACCTTAACGAAATCGGCGCCAGTTTATTGTCAAAGAATGGATATTTTTATATAAATTGTAGATATTATTTACCCAGGTCAATGCTGACATATCTGTCTGTGACATACCAGTCAGAGCACTCTTTCTTTACCTGACAAAACCGACTTCACAACCTCCGCGTTCTAACCCTAACTCTAACGCCTAACCCTAACCCTAACCCTAACCCTAACCTAGGTAGGGATGATCTCTTCCATACCCTACAGCCTCTTTCACGCAGTAGAAATGTTATTAGTCTCTCCCTAATGTATCGTTATATACATGGTAGATTCTCGGTTGAGCTCCTATCCATGGGCCATCCCCTGTAAAACATTCACAGTAATAACTTGCCTAATTCTAACAATAACAACGAACTTTTTTTCTTTTTTTATCACAGTTCACCCCAAACAAGGCAGGCCGCCACTGTAGATGTAAGGGGCTACTGAGGAAAAAAGGGTGAAGTTTTTTGTTTTTTTTGTTTTTTCTTGGGGGGGGGGTCAACCTAAATTAGGAGCTGCGCAGCGAGATGTCTGTTTACATTAGTTTTAAATTTCTGCATGTCAGTAAGGTCAGGAAAGCAGGGAGTAGGGATGGGGTTCCAGAGTCCAGCAGCAAGAGAGGAGGAGCTTTTGGAGTAGAAAGCTCTTCGGCATCTGGGGACCTCCACAGTGTATGGATGGGACTTGGCAGATTGTCGGGTTGGTCTAGTGAATTTACGTCGTGGGGGTACCAGAGCAGCAAGCTCATCAGAGCTCAATCCATTGAAGTACTTGTAAAACAGGCACAAGGATGCAACATTACGGTGATGGGACAGAGGCTGGAGCTTGGCGAATAGTGAAGAGCCTATCAAGTTGGCAACTCTTTTTTGGACCTTGTCTAAGAGGGAGAGACTAGCGGATGATGCACCAGCCCAGATGTGGCAACAATACTCCAATACTCGCGGATGGTGACTTTTCTATCTTTCTCTCTCTGTACAAAAAACAGAAAACATACCTTCTATGAAAAAAGTTTATTTCACAGAACCTCCCATCTATGGAACATAATAGCGCGAGGCTGCTTCTCAACCCACTACAACATTGTTGTCTTCAAGTCTAACATAAACAAATACTTGTCCTATTAAGAAATGTTCTGCTCGTTTCATTAACTGTTTCCATCGACCAACTGACAATCTACTTAACCCTTATCCTTGAGTGGCTACATGGCCATGATAAGCGGTGACCCATCAGTAGGAAAATAAATAAACAAATAAATAAAATCATACAATATAGATTTTTTAGGTATGCACTTCGATTAGCCAAAAGGTCAGACGAATTGGGCATTTGGTTTGGATTTGATTGATTTAAAAATTCCTGCCTCCATGGGGAACATTTACGCGTTTGTCTTCGTTTTCGAGATTTGAATTTAAGAATAATTTGTACGTGTTTTGCTACTAGGCGTATCAAAATAGACACTTTCTAAGTACATCTCGTTGTCTACGATTTGTAGGATGGGGAAATGTTTGAAATGTCAGCGGGTCTTTCCCCCGGAGCCTAGTTAGAATTAAGGAAGAAGGAACGACAACGAACAAAGCTCTTTGTCGTTAAACTAATGTTTCTCAGGTCCTTAGGCTACCTCTCTCTCTCTCTCTCTCTGTCTCTCTCTCTCCCTCTCTCTCCCTCTCTCTCTCTCCCTCTCTCTCTCCCTCTCTCTCCCTCTCTCTCTCTCTCTCTCTCTCTCATTATCTCTTTTTTAGTCACCTTCCCTCTCACTCCCTCTATCTCTCTCACCTTCTCTCTCTTACAGACATTCTCTCTCACTCTAATTCTCTCTCCCTTTCTCTCTCTCTCACACTCTCTCACAGTCTCTCACTCATTCTCTCTTTTTCAGTCACTTTCCCTCTTACTCTCTCTATCTCACTCTTCGTCTGTAATCATGATCTATTATGATTTCCTCAGCTTTCGCTTTTGCGTAGATTACATTATTTTAATAAACCAGTGAACTATTTTTAAACATTGTTTTGTATTTTTATAGTTATACTTATTTATTTATTCATTCATTAATTTATTGGTATAATTGTAGATGAACACCCTAATCTAAATCATCACACTCACCATCCAAATGAGATTATTTTATGACGTCAACATTTTTTCTTTAAAAATATTTATTTTTTAAATTTAGAGTGATGGATCAGTTTCGCAGATAAATTTTTCTTAAAATCATTAACCACTGCCAGGCGATTCACGAATTGAATAGTGGTGCAGGGCAATTAACCAGATTTAAATAAGGTGTGGCCACTTGGACTTAGGGCTGGTGGTAGGATTAAGGAAGAGAACTCTCACCTCGCCCCTTTAAAACACACGGAATTTATCTTCCAAACAAAAACAAAAAACTAAAACGCTATCCGGTTCGACACTGGGCAGGAAATACGGTATCATTTTAAGTTAAATTAATATACGAAACAGATCCTCTCTCTAAATTTTAAAGTAATTGGTGTTTTTTTTTGTTTGTTGTTCACCAAGTTTTTCAAGGTTTCACACATAATTGCCTAAAAAAAGTAGAATCTCATCTTTTTACGGATGAGGGTGATTTAGCGTAGGGTGCTCATCGACAATTTTTCTCATTTATTCATCTATTTTTCTTACTTTCACCCGAGTTATTAGAAATGATCTTTTATAACACGTGGTTATAGTTAGGGAGAGGGACATGGACAGGGTAAGAGTTAAGGTTAGGGTTAAGGACAGGGACAGGGACAAGAATAGGGATAGGGACAAGGTTAGGGATAGAGTTAGGGTTATGAATAGGGACAGGGGCAGGGACAGGGTTAGGGTTAGGGACAGAGGCAGGGACAGGGACAGGGAGAAGGATAGGGTTAGGGTTAGGGATGAGGATAGGGTTAGGGTAGAAATAAGGTTAGGGGTAGGGGCAGAGTTAGAGATAGGGTTAGGGTTAGGGTTAAGTTTAAGGTTAGGGACAGGGTTAGGGATATGGTTAGGGTTAGGGTTAGGATTAGGGATAGGGTTAGGGTAAGGGACAGGGACAGAGACAGGGATAGGGGCAGGGTTAGGGATAAGGTTAGGGTTTGGGTTAGGGTTAAGGTTAGGAATAGGTATATGGATAGGGATAGGGTTAGGGTTAGGGATAGGGTTAGGGATAGGGATAGGAATAGGGTTAGGGATAGGGATAGGGATAGGGTTAGGGATAGGGATAGGGATAGGGTTAGGGATAGGGATAGGGTTTTGGATAGGGTTAGGGTTAGGGATAGGGTTAGGGATAGGGTTAGGGATAGGGTTAGGGTCCCCTAGAGTCTCCTAATATTTTCGGTGTTCTTGCTTCTTTCAGATCCCCATTACAATTGTATTTGTGGTCTCTCACCAGCCGTTTACATCGAGTACTCGCTAATAACGGCCGACGGTTTTCTCTCGAATTTAGTGAAAATAAAACATTTGAAGAGTCCAGTACTCTATTATCATCAATAATGGCGGCATCCTTTTCGGATTCCACTAGTGTTGCTTTCTGTAACAAAATATCAGAATATATCTGGTGATGGTGGTCTATCATCAAAACTATTTCAAGAAATGCGTGACATATATCCGAACGCGGACCCAACGCTATTATTGTACAATCTTTTGGGCAGAACAGATACTAGACTTTGATACTATCAAAAATAGTATTTTAGGTCTGACAGATGAAATTTCAAAAATTACATTTTTTGTTAGCATCTTCGTTGATTGGGCAATCCTATCTTTTAAAATAGGGGTGGGATATGTTAATGTACGTACAAACATGAAATAGCCTTCTACTTTATTTTTCTCCTTCTTCTTAATATTATTATTATTATTTATCTTCTTTTTATTATTAATATCATTTTTATTATTAATATTATTATTATTAGATATTATTATTATTATTATTATTATTATTATTATTATTATTATTATAATAATAATATTAATAATAATAATAATAATAATAATAATAATAATAATAATACGGTAGTCCAAATTTTTTGGATATTTGTAGTTGGATTTTATTGGAACATCAGGTCATAGACATCAATAAGTACCTTAACATTTATACATTCCTCACAGGCAAGCCATTTGAAGAATTGGAAAATGAAATTTTCCTGTCAATCTGTTTAATTGATTTATGATGGCCTTTCGTTAGATCTCAAGTATTCAAATTACCACGGGAATCACCTTGACTTCTTTACATTTCCATAGTCTAATTAATTCCTTATTTCGGACGCTTTCGACTTTCGCGATAATCCTCATGAGTTATTTTGCATCTAGAGTTTATCTAGAGTATTTAATTGAGTGTTTTATTTTGGCGATATAAAGATACGATTCAAATTATTCGCCATTGATTGATTTATTTTAATTTTTATGGATTCTTTCATGTGTTTTCTTTAAATTTGTTGTGTGACAAAGTATCCGGGCTCGATGAGGATCGGGTACTCTGGTGACACGCTAGTATGCATCTTGGTGGTGATGCTAAGCCAACTGAGGGCCCTGCGTCGAGACGAAGTGGATATATAAAACTAGTATATATTTGACGTAGAAACGACAGGAATGGAACGCCAGCTAGTCTCGCAGGGTCGTGTGAGAATCATTTACCTCCGAAGGCAGGGAGACGGTTGCCAGATGAGAGGTAAAGATTATGGAATTCCATAATAGCAAATCTAATTCTGAAATATCAATAAAGTGATGTTGTTATGTGACGGCTGTTTTCCAAAACGTTACGACGTGGGAGAGCCTACTGACAGAGATTTATTTGGGCCTGTCATCGTTAATTGCAAGCCAGACACGGATCGCCTCCAGCTGTGTGACACATAAACAAAAATATTGTCCTTAGCTTTTACGAGCTGCTCATCAAAGACTTTTATTGAATAATAAAAAAATTAGCCCACTGGTCCAAAGTAAAATGGAAGAAAGATGAAAAAAACAATAAAGATTAAAAAAACAACAGAGAAAAAACACGGAAAACTTTGGTTAGTTGAATGCTACCAATCAATATATATGCTATGAAGCCGAAAACATAACTTCATTGAGCTTTTAATGTGAAACAATTTGGATAATATAATAAAGGATATGTAACTTAAAAATATATATCCTTTATATAATCCCAGAAAAATTAATATAATATAATATATATATATATATATATATATATATATATATATATAGGATCAAATATAAACCAAAGTAAAAAACTTTTAGTAGATGGAACCTATTGTGAAGAGGATTAGCTCAATATACGAGATAGAGCAATTGTAGAGATAGAAAAAAACAGAATAAAAATGGCCAATTTCTCCCTTTTCAATCCTTTTTAAGTGCGTCTGGACTCACCTATATTTTGAGCACTTTTACCACACTGCCCCCACGCAAAGAGTTTTCTTCACATTCTACAATTCATTTGACTTCTTTTCAACGGAAATTTACCACCCGGACAATCTGCATATATTTTTCACGGAATTTTTCTTTTCATTCACTGCGTTTTTTTAACAAAAACTCCTTTAATAATAATTTTCATATTTTTCAAATATTTGAACTTTGGTTTTTCCGAAAGCCAACTTATCCATCTGTATTTCTCCTCTGATGATAAGATTTCGATCTTTGAAAAGCCTTGGCTTAAGGAAAGAATAATAAACACTAGTTTATTACTGAATACACCTTGCATTGAACAATTGAAATTTGAAATAAATTTGGACAATCGTCGCATATTTATCACTCTTTTTTCTTCTATCTCTCTCTCTCTCTCTCTCTCTCTCTCTCTCTATATATATATATATATATATATATATATATATATATATATATATATATATATATTCCAATAATGTCTTTATTTATATCTAAAAAGATTAATTTCTTGACGGACCGTTTCGTTAACAGTTAGTCTACATATAAAGTTATACAGGGTGGGCAAAAATAAGGGTCCTATTTTTAAAAATTCATAACTTTTTCATTTATTGATTTTTTTTTTTTAGAATAAGTAAAGGACCCCTTCCGAAGCAAGCATGAGCCGTATTAGCCCTAAGGAACGTACCCTCATTTAGAAAACATTATTTTTGCTTAAAAAACTCAAAACAGTGTAAAAAAACAATACTTTAGTTTTTGTAAGTTTTAAGAAGTGTTTTTCGGCTAAAATTTGTTTTGTTTATTTCAAAAAATCTCGGAAGGGTCAGTCTACACACACATAAAGTTTGGTGAGTTTAACTTTTATTTTGTGGAAGTTATTCAAATTCAAGTTATTCAAATTTAAAGATAGGACCCTTATTTTGGCCCACCCTGTATATCTTGGTTTTACTATGAGTGTGACTCAAAATGTCGTATCAAAAACGTTTGGAAATAAAAACAGGAATAACAAAACTTATATCGTTAGAGAATTTTTATATGTAGGTTCAATTAGGAATACAAGTTTCTGTTTATTTTCATGGACGCAATATTTGACAAATAATAGAGTTAGCAAAAACACATATACTTTATAAACTTTGCAATTCTAAATTAGATCTAAAAATACTAATACGATGTGTGTGTGTGGAAGTCGACTAAAATTGAGATAAGCATAACGTAGACACATAACTGAAAATCTGAATGAAGGTTTGATTCGATGTCAGTTTTATTGGTATCGAATAACAAACGATCTCCCCATAAATTCGTGTCTGCGATTTGTTTACATAACTTTCTCACCTGTTCCAATCTTTCTATAATAAATGTCCAAAGAGATCTCGTAGATAAAGAAATGAATAGACTCTTTTGCTACGACAGGGGCGCGTTCAAACATCCATTTTTCTTTGGGTTAACGTTTGTTTCTTGGCTTCGTGTGTCTCCATTTACAAAATATCAACGCCTCCAGTGGGAGGTGACGGTGGTTAAGTGGATATCGACAAAGACTGAAGACCTAGATGTTCCAAGTTCGAATCCATTCGGTTCCACAGTATCACTTTCTACTTAGGGATGTTGGCAACCTTCTTGTGGTCCTTCCCGTAATACTCGATGTCTTTCCAGAAAAATTTCTAACTGGAAAAACATCGGAGAAAATAATGCCAACACCAGAATCATCTGATTCACAGGAAAGAAAAGAACACCTCCAATTGTGTAAATGCCGAAATTCAATATCAACTGGAAAGCATTAACGGTGTAAGATTAATTCAACTTTTAAACACAGCTGTTCGGCGTGAGTGTGGGTAACATGAGCTATATTTAGTTTAATTTTGTTTTATGCAAAGGAGGGGATGCTCTTCAGGAAAATACATATACCTCCGATGTGTGCGTACTTTCAGCTATAGGTATTAATGGTTTTTACCGTCAATTTTATGCTCTTTGGATTATTTAAACGTGTCAATAGGGACATAATACGGGCACCACTTCCCATGTGACAATTCAAATATTTCAGATTTGCATTGAATTTGATCTACCGTAATTAGACACCAATTAAGCCACATTCTGTGAATTTGAATTTAAACCTTAAATTTAAAAGAAGTTCTAAAATCAAAATTATCCAATGGATTTTGATCTAATTTAGAATAAGAATTCTAGACATAAGGTTTAGTAGAATTATATCTTAATTTTAATCTTTTTTAAAGGAGAATCAAATGTGTGTCAAACTGTTCTGTTTGGGAAGCTTATTATTATAAATATTCCCTACGTTATAGTTTTTTTTAGATTATTTTAAAAGGGTGCTATGGGTATAATATAGGCACATCCTTCCATTTAAAAATCATAATATTTCAGATTTGCATTCAATTTTATCGATCGTAATTAGACACCAATTAAGCAAGATTCGCTGAATTTCAATTTCTTTTCAAGACCTCTAAAGTTTAAGCCATAAATTTTAGACATTTCCTAGAATCAAAATCAGCTAACGAATTTTGATCAAAATCAGAATAAGAATTCTAGACATAAGGTTTTGTCGTATTCAAGAGACATGAAGCTGGTGCAAAACTTTTTTCCAGGGAATTAATTTTACATGCCATGGGGGGGTGTATTTTTTTAGTTGATGTATAAAACAATGGCGAGAACTGTGTTAACTTTGTAACTGTGAGAAATTTAAAAAGGGTTTTGAAGCCTTGAAACTGTCAACTAAAATGTAATATCTGGTCAGAATTAAATTTTAAAGATTAAAGTCAATTAGTATGTTTCAATTGTGCGCTGTAACCGCAAGAAAAATAGAATTTTTGAAGGCGCCTCTGTCGTATCAAATTCAGAAAGATTGGATGTGCGTGTGAAAATCATGTTAAAAAACTGAATTTTCTAGATAGAGTAGAAAGAAAAGCGGAACATTCCATCTTCATTCGATATTCGAATTAGAGCTACGTGTTCAGGGTGACACGTAACGGATAAGCTGATTAAATCCTTCTCTTGACTCTCAACTACTAAGGAGAGCGGTTTTCTGCTCGCACTCTCTACCAGGGAGAGTTTGGGGGTTTTATGCTATATACTATAAAAGAAAAGACACGAAAGAATTGTGCACTCCGAAAAGATTGCGTATTTTTGTTATTCATCCCGACTTGCTTTTTTTTTACTAAAGTGTCACCACTTATCAGAACCAAAAGGCAACTCGAGGATAAGGATTAAATGAGTGTTAGGTTGACTGTGAGACAACGCCGTGGTGATTGGTTATGATGGTAGAAATTGAACAGAATTTCATCATTTAAAGGTCGACACAACAAGAATTTGTATACATTTAACTTGAAAACTACCATGTTGTAGTCAGCTGGGAAGCAGCCCCGCGGTATTGTGCTCCGCCGACGGGTAATTCTAGGAAATAAATTTGCTTATGGAAGTTTCTTTTAGCTTTAGGTAGAAAGAGAGAGGGAGAGAGGGGGAGGGAAATTATTGGCAGTGGTTGTAGTTAGACGAGTTTTGTTTTGCGGAGAAACCAGCGAAGAACTGCAGAAAATCCGCGAACTCGCAGAAAACGGAGAAGATGGCAAAATATAGTCCGACTAATTTGCAATGTAAACGAAGACAAGAGACGATGTTAATTGATGACCATAGTTTTGATGATGATGGTGATGATTTATGACGACGACGACAACGATGATGATAATGATGATAACGACGACGACACCGACGACATTATGATGACGATGACGATGACTACGATGATGACGACGATGATGACGATGACGATGACTACGATGATGATGACGATGATAACGATAACGACGACGACACCGACGACATTATGATGACGATGACGATGACTACGATGATGACGACGATGATGACGATGACGATGACTACGATGATGATGACGATGATAACGATAACGACGACGACGACGACGACGACGACAACGATGATGATGATGATGATGATGATGATGATGATGATGATGATGATGATGACGACGACGACGACGATGATGATGACGACGACGACGACGACGACGACGACAATGATTATGACTATGATGATGATGATGATGACTATTATGATGACGATGACGATGATGACGATGACGATTATCATGCGGTTCATGTGTTCTCTTAAACTAAAAGAAAAAAGTTGAATTTTTGAACACCCCCCCCGTTGTACCAAAGAAACAAAAATGTCAGTTTAAAAGAAAAAAATATATATATATCCCACTTACTTTCCTTCAATTTTCTGTCTCTCTCCCGTATCTCCAAGTTTTAAGATGGCATTTGAAAGAGCTTCTGTATAAGGGGTATCCTTACGCACCGCGAACCCGTAACCCTTCAGATCGAACGGGTTACCTATCTCCATTAGATCGCACTTGTCGGCGATTTCCCAGCGTAATGTGGGAGAGTCCCAAATAAAGGCATATTTACTGTTCCTGGCTCGATCCAGGCCGTGCTCCACACGCTGGACGATGCTGCCTGGGGTAAGTTTCATATGTAGCCACATCTTGCTGTAGTGGCTGATGTTTGTATGCTTGAAAAAATCCTCTATTTGACTGCCGTTCACCGTCCCGTAGTCGTACGTGTTCTGGAACGCCAGGTCGGCGGCGTTCTCGATCGGCAGGTAGATGTTGGTGACCGTCAGGAAGGCGGCCAAGTTGGCCGTGTACACTGAAATGATGATCAGTGAGAAGAGCCACCAGGAGCTGCTGATTATACGACTCGATACGGCCAGCGGAGAACTTTTCAGACTCCCCCGCAAAAGAGTTCCCCAGATGTACCAGAAACTCTCCAAAAAGTTGTGCGAATATTTCCGATGCTTGTCGGAGTTCACGCGACTCACGCCAAATAAAGCCAGACTGACCACGAGGAAGGAGACAAAAATGGCAATCCAAACATAATTAGAAAGTGGGAATAGAAATTGAAACATCCACACTGTCCGCTGGGGTTTCTTAACCACCACGGTGGTGCCCTTCGTCATGAAGGATTTTGAAAAGTCTACAACGCTTGATCTTTCTGGGGTCACACTGAATGGGGCCAGGGCCATGTCAGCTTTCTGAAAAATATCAATTGAATATAGTATCATTAGAGACTTAAAAAATATAAAATTACATTTTTATTAAATACTTAAAAAATACAAATTAAAAATAAATCGAATATGATATCATTAGAGACTTAACCAGATATAAAATTACATTTTTATTAAATACTTAAAAAATACAAATTAAAATTAAATCGAATATGATATCATTAGAGACTTAACCAGATATAAAATTACATTTTTATTAAATACTTAAAAAATACAAATTAAAATTAAATCGAATATGATATCATTAGAGACTTAACCAGATATAAAATTACATTTTTTTAAATACTTAAAAAATACAAATTAAAAATAAATAGTTTTTTCTGTATTATTGGGACAAATGAAATTTCATCCCTAATTAAGAAGAGTCTGTTTAAAAGGGAGATAATTCAATATTTGGTCGTAACCATTATCCATGAGTAAAATTTAGAGAATTAGCTCACTATGACATCATAAAATACGTCACAATTCCTCCTACGTATTTTACTTTTTTTCAGACGATTTTATGTTTTATTTTTAGTCACGAAAAAATAATATCATACATTATCGACCCTTATAGTCTAACCTCGTTATGTAAGTATACAATTCAGAAAAACATTTCATCAAGAGGTCGTGAGTTCAAATCTCACACTAGATTAATTGTGTTATTTCGGGGATTTTTATGGTGCTGAGATTGGAAAGACTTGAAGAGTTGGAACGCAAAACGCGATATATCCAATTCGTTTAAATTGAGACCTTAAACAATAAAAGCACGAATATATTAAATCTAGACTTCGCATGAAAGCTGATTTTAATTGAAATCAAGAAGAAATAATTTCTGTATCATATTATGTAACACATTGTATTGGGGTTTGAATGCAACACTTTTTGTAGGGACAGTTTCGTGATGTTGAAAATGGCGTTTATCGCGTTTTGCATTCGAACTCTCTACTTATTTACACGGATATTCTGGCTACTATATCACTTTTTCCCAATAAAAAAAGTAAGAAAGGTCATCCGTGGGAGCATAGTGTTATTGCCATAGAAATATGGTGATGAAAGCATGGCAACCACTTATATTCTTTTTATTTAATTCACCATTTTAAATCCCCCTATAATAATTGTAAATAATTACACTGATAAAACCAACAATCACGCCTACTATCTTAAGTTCTGACTCCTATTTATCTACGTCCCACAAAGTAGAATGTGACACAAGGTAGGAAGGTGGGAATTTGTACTCTAGAGGAAGAGTACGGAGTTTCTTAAAAAATTGCCTGGACAGGGCGCCTCAGACAGTAAGCAATAAACTTACTCCTCCCCAAAGAGGAGAGGCAAAGCCTGGGAGGGGGTTAACCTCCCATAACTGCACAGGACAGTGGGAACAGATACTACACTTTGATCTTAGTTAAAAGACCAAGGAAGCATGGTATTTACTCCTCCCCAGCAGTTAGGCACAAGGCCAGTTTTATCTTACTCCCACAAGTAAGATGTGACCACAGCTTGGGTCGAGAAAGTGGGGTTAAAAGCCAGCGCTCGAGAGGTGAGCACTCTGGCCATTTAAAAATTGCCTGGGCAGCCCCGTCGGCATTCCCCGGTAGGGGCGCCTCAGACAGTAAGCAATAAACTTACTCCTCCCCAAAGAGGGGAGGCGAAGCCTGGGAGGGTGGACCTCCTAGAACTGCACAGGACAGGCGTGCAGTATCCATCGGAACAGATACTACACTTTGATCTTAGCCAAAATACCAAGGAAGCATTATTTATCTACCTCCCACAAGGTAAAATGTGACACATGGTCGGAAAGTGGGATTAGATAAGCCAGCGCTCGAGGGTTTGAGCAATCTAGCCATTTAAAAATTGCCCGAGCAGCCCCGTCGGCATTCCCGGTAGGGCGCCTCAGACAGTAAGCAATAAACTTACTCCTCCCCAAAGAGGGGAGGCGAAGCCTTGGAGGGTGCACCTCCTAGAACTGCACAGGACCAGACAACCCCCAATAGACCGGCGTAAATCCAGACCCAAAGGCCAGGACAATACCAGTTCATTAGGTGGGTTTAAAAACCCCTGGCTGAAGCATCCGAAACTTAAGTTCTGACTATTTCAAAATGTTTCTCTCGTCCAACACGTGACCTTTGTTTTACGAATCAGAGCCTTCATAATCACTCACCCATCGTTTCACTATCTTACACGGAGTCTTGCAAGCGTTATTGTCATTCAGGAAAGATAGCTATTCTAGAGCTAGAATGAAAAGAGAAAACTAACTGAATTCTGGATAAACTATGGTGAGCTACGATGTTCACTCTTTCGCTGCCGAAGGTTCAAGTGCCCCGAAACATTTCTGTGCATGCGGCTGGACGCGCGTTTTTACAAAATAAAATTGTAAAATTCAATAAATTTATTTTGGACCAATCAGATGATTTTCCAAGTTGGTCCGGAATTCTGTGTCTGTGGGAGCCGATGAAAACCTTTAAAAGAGATGTGTATTTTCCAAAAAGATTAGTTGATTAAAAATTCAGAGATAGTGTTTGAAAATAAGTCTGCTGTCTGCAACTCTACTCGACTCAAACAAGACTACACAACACTATCAATATAGCAGTCAGCGAATCAGCCAAGGTAGGCGAACACACAGACACAGAAACAAAAACAAACTTTTGCATTTCCCTTTTTTTTATCGTCTGCTCCTTTAAAAGTAAATTTATGAAAAGAACTATTTAAAAACTTCTCATTGAACTTTCTACATTGATTAATTTTCTCTAGTCATTGACTCAGTAAAATTTATTTCATATAATTGAGTGAGAAGTTTGCTCACGATTTTTCAGACCAGTGGATTTTTCACAGCTCTTGAGTTATCGATTCAGTCTTCTTCGATATCTCAAATTCATTCCCCTTTGTTCACCAAAAGACATTCATAAAAGATCTATCATTTTCAATGAAAAAGTTTCCTTAAAACTTAATAAATATTTTTCCTTTTGTAAATTGAGAGTTTACTTTGTTTATTTTTGTTTATATCATTTCTACGAATTACCTTCGATAATTCGTCCCGTCCGTCTCTCACTCTCTTTCCTTTCCCTTCTCCCACATAATAAATCTATACGAACAAACTAAAAACCTAATAGGCCAAAAAACCAAGTAGAAATATCCAAAGATCGATTTATAATCCAGGGATTTATGAATGCAAGTGTGGGTTAACTCAGCATTAAGCTTAAACACTATTTCCTAATACAAAAAATCAATCCAAAGGTTTTCTTTACATATTCAACCAGTAGATTAAAGAATCGCAAGGTGACTTTTACTGTCAAGATATTTTATGTTTAATCACGGAAAAAGGCTTTGTACAGTAGTCACTAGGATTTATCTCCCCTTAACCGGCACGCCCTCTAGCGGTGTTATTTTTATTATGGTTTTTGTTATGTTATTCCTTTTGTGATTACTTTTTATCTTCTTTTACTTCATGTATTTCAGGTGTATCTCATCGGACGGTGGTTAAGTGGATAACGACACAGACTGAAGACGTGGGTGTTCCAAGTTCGAATCCAGTCGGTTCCACATATTTCATGCTAATATATTGGACTTCAATTCGTGCAATTGCTAACAGCGCGATGTGTGGGCTAGGCGTGCTGTGTTCACAGGGGCTACAGTATTTAGGGGATATATTTAGCAGGAATACGCCCTCAAAAACCTAGCAAATAAAGTTATCTTGTTGGATATTTAAAGTGTGACCCAAATAGCAATTAGTTCGACAAATCGATACTTGATCTGGGTTGGGATTTTTTCTTCAACTGTGATATTGGCATGAATATATGTTATTTCGCATCTGTATTTCTTTCTAAAAATACTTAATCCGGCTGTGATCATTTTAGAGTGGATGTATTTTCCCTTTTTCACCGAATATTCTTAAAGAGAAGTAATCATGTAATGAGTTATTTCTCTTTACTTGTGCAAAAGGAAATCAGCGAGATATTTTGTTAGAAATGGCTTAAAATTAGTAAAAATCAGCTAGATATTTTGTTTAGAAATGGCTTAAAATTAGTAAAAATCAGCTAGATATTTTGTTTAGAAATGGCTTAAAATTAGTTAAAATCAGCGAGATATTTTGTTTAGAAATGGCTTAAAATTAGTAAAAATCAGCTAGATATTTTGTTTAGAAATGGCTTAAAATTAGTTAAAATCAGCTAGATATTTTGTTTAGAAATGGCTTAAAATTAGTTAAAATCAGCTAGATATTTTGTTTAGAAATGGCTTAAAATTAGTTAAAATCAGCGAGATATTTTGTTTAGAAATGGCTTAAAATTAGTAAAAATCAGCTAGATATTTTGTTTAGAAATGGCTTAAAATTAGTTAAAATCAGCTAGATATTTTGTTTAGAAATGGCTTAAAATTAGTTAAAATCAGCGAGATATTTTGTTTAGAAATGGCTTAAAATCAGTAAAAATCAGCTAGATATTTTGTTTAGAAATGGCTTAAAATTAGTAAAAATCAGCTAGATATTTTGTTTAGAAATGGCTTAAAATTAGTAAAAATCAGCGAGATATTTTGGTTAGAAATGGCTTAAAATTAGTTAAAATCAGCTAGATATTTTGTTTAGAAATGGCTTAAAATTAGTTAAAATCAGCTAGATATTTTGTTTAGAAATGGCTTAAAATTAGTTAAAATCAGCTAGATATTTTGTTTAGAAATGGCTTAAAATTAGTAAAAATACGCTAGATATTTTGTTTAGAAATGGCTTAAAATTAGTAAAAATCAGCTAGATATTTTGTTTAGAAATGGCTTAAAATTAGTAAAAATCAGCTAGATATTTTTTTTAGAAATGGCTTAAAATTAGTAAAAATCAGCGAGATATTTTGGTTAGAAATGGCTTAAAATTAGTTAAAATCAGCTAGATATTTTGTTTAGAAATGGCTTAAAATTAGTTAAAATCAGCTAGATATTTTGTTTAGAAATGGCTTAAACTTAGTTAAAATCAGCGAGATATTTTGTTTAGAAATGGCTTAAAATTAGTTAAAATCACCTAGATATTTTGTTTAGAAATGACTTAAAATTAGTTCAAATCAGCTAGATATTTTGTTTAGAAATGGCTTAAAATTAGTTAAAATCAGCTAGATATTTTGTTTAGAAATGGCTTAAAATTAGTAAAAATCAGCTAGATATTTTGTTTAGAAATGGCTTAAAATTAGTTAAAATCAGCGAGATATTTTGTTTAGAAATTGCTTAAAATTAGTAAAAATCAGCGAGATATTTTGTTTAGAAATGGCTTAAAATTAGTTAAAATCAGCTAGATATTTTGTTTAGAAATGGCTTAAAATTAGTTAAAATCAGCGAGATATTTTGTTTAGAAATGGCTTAAAATTAGTTAAAATCAGCTAGATATTTTGTTTAGAAATGACTTAAAATTAGTTCAAATCAGCTAGATATTTTGTTTAGAAATGGCTTAAAATTAGTTAAAATCAGC
>OY744548.1:9500316-9537816 GCA_963556195.1 Sepiola atlantica
GGCTTTCAAATATACATCCACCATTGTCCGAGGATAATTGGAAAGCTCAAAACACTCAGGGTAAAAAAAGACGTAAACGAGCCAAACTCATTCATAGGTCCACGACAGGCGGAAGATGAAATTTATGCAGAATGTCGATGGCACTAAATGATAATAATAACTTGTCAAAATGGCGCCGATTGGCTTTCAAGACAGGCAACAATAAACATCAATAAATGGACTACGATTTTAATTTTGGGATAGTTCACTTTCATGGATGATCAAACGCATACACCGTGATCGTTTTGATGGAAAATAAAATTCAGTTAATCAGTTACTTACACAATCTCTGGTTTCTTCTTGTGAAACATTCACAGCAAGAACTCATCTTTTAGGATCACCGTAAAAAACTTCCCTTTCTTCTTCCTTAGTGTACTTAACATCGAACCGAATTACTATGAAAAAAGTTTTTTTTCCAAGATCTACCCATCTGTGGAACTTGTTACCACAAGTAAAATTTATTTCATCAGTTACTTACACAATCTCTGGTTTCTTCTTGTGAAACATTCACAGCAAGAACTCATCTTTTAGGATCACCGTAAAAAACTTCCCTTTCTTCTTCCTTAGTGTACTTAACATCGAACCGAATTACTATGAAAAAAGTTTTTTTTCCAAGATCTACCCATCTGTGGAACTTGTTACCACAAGTAAAATTTATTTCATCAGTTACTTACACAATCTCTGGTTTCTTCTTGTGAAACATTCACAGCAAGAACTCATCTTTTAGGATCACCGTAAAAAACTTCCCTTTCTTCTTCCTTAGTGTACTTAACATCGAACCGAATTACTATGAAAAAAGTTTTTTTTTCCAAGATCTACCCATCTGTGGAACTTGTTACCACAAGTAAAATTTATTTAATCAGTTACTTACACAATCTCTGGTTTCTTCTTGTGAAACATTCACAGCAAGAACTCGTCTTTTAGGATCACCGTAAAAAACTTCCCTTTCTTCTTCCTTAGTGTACTTAACATCGAACCGAATTACTATGAAAAAAGTTTTTTTTCCAAGATCTACCCATCTGTGGAACTTGTTACCACAAGTAAAATTTATTTAATCAGTTACTTACACAATCTCTGGTTTCTTCTTGTGAAACATTCACAGCAAGAACTCATCTTTTAGGATCACCGTAAAAAACTTCCCTTTCTTCTTCCTTAGTGTACTTAACATCGAACCGAATTACTATGAAAAAAGTTTTTTTCCCAAGATCTACCCATCTGTGGAACTTGTTACCACAAGTAAAATTTATTTCATCAGTTACTTACACAATCTCTGGTTTCTTCTTGTGAAACATTCACAGCAAGAACTCGTCTTTTAGGATCACCGTAAAAAACTTCCCTTTCTTCTTCCTTAGTGTACTTAACATCGAACCGAATTACTATGAAAAAAGTTTTTTTTCCAAGATCTACCCATCTGTGGAACTTGTTACCACAAGTAAAATTTATTTAATCAGTTACTTACACAATCTCTGGTTTCTTCTTGTGAAACATTCACAGCAAGAACTCATCTTTTAGGATCACCGTAAAAAACTTCCCTTTCTTCTTCCTTAGTGTACTTAACATCGAACCGAATTACTATGAAAAAAGTTTTTTTTCCAAGATCTACCCATCTGTGGAACTTGTTACCACAAGTAAAATTTATTTCATCAGTTACTTACACAATCTCTGGTTTCTTCTTGTGAAACATTCACAGCAAGAACTCATCTTTTAGGATCACCGTAAAAAACTTCCCTTTCTTCTTCCTTAGTGTACTTAACATCGAACCGAATTACTATGAAAAAAGTTTTTTTTCCAAGATCTACCCATCTGTGGAACTTGTTACCACAAGTAAAATTTATTTCATCAGTTACTTACACAATCTCTGGTTTCTTCTTGTGAAACATTCACAGCAAGAACTCATCTTTTAGGATCACCGTAAAAAACTTCCCTTTCTTCTTCCTTAGTGTACTTAACATCGAACCGAATTACTATGAAAAAAGTTTTTTTTCCAAGATCTACCCATCTGTGGAACTTGTTACCACAAGTAAAATTTATTTAATCAGTTACTTACACAATCTCTGGTTTCTTCTTGTGAAACATTCACAGCAAGAACTCATCTTTTAGGATCACCGTAAAAAACTTCCCTTTCTTCTTCCTTAGTGTACTTAACATCGAACCGAATTACTATGAAAAAAGTTTTTTTTCCAAGATCTACCCATCTGTGGAACTTGTTACCACAAGTAAAATTTATTTAATCAGTTACTTACACAATCTCTGGTTTCTTCTTGTGAAACATTCACAGCAAGAACTCATCTTTTAGGATCACCGTAAAAAACTTCCCTTTCTTCTTCCTTAGTGTACTTAACATCGAACCGAATTACTATGAAAAAAGTTTTTTTTCCAAGATCTACCCATCTGTGGAACTTGTTACCACAAGTAAAATTTATTTAATCAGTTACTTACACAATCTCTGGTTTCTTCTTGTGAAACATTCACAGCAAGAACTCATCTTTTAGGATCACCGTAAAAAACTTCCCTTTCTTCTTCCGTAGTGTACTTAACATCGAACCGAATTACTATGAAAAAAGTTTTTTTTCCAAGATCTACCCATCTGTGGAACTTGTTACCACAAGTAAAATTTATTTCATCAGTTACTTACACAATCTCTGGTTTCTTCTTGTGAAACATTCACAGCAAGAACTCATCTTTTAGGATCACCGTAAAAAACTTCCCTTTCTTCTTCCTTAGTGTACTTAACATCGAACCGAATTACTATGAAAAAAGTTTTTTTTCCAAGATCTACCCATCTGTGGAACTTGTTACCACAAGTAAAATTTATTTAATCAGTTACTTACACAATCTCTGGTTTCTTCTTGTGAAACATTCACAGCAAGAACTCATCTTTTAGGATCACCGTAAAAAACTTCCCTTTCTTCTTCCTTAGTGTACTTAACATCGAACCGAATTACTATGAAAAAAGTTTTTTTTCCAAGATCTACCCATCTGTGGAACTTGTTACCACAAGTAAAATTTATTTCATCAGTTACTTACACAATCTCTGGTTTCTTCTTGTGAAACATTCACAGCAAGAACTCATCTTTTAGGATCACCGTAAAAAACTTCCCTTTCTTCTTCCTTAGTGTACTTAACATCGAACCGAATTACTATGAAAAAAGTTTTTTTTCCAAGATCTACCCATCTGTGGAACTTGTTACCACAAGTAAAATTTATTTCATCAGTTACTTACACAATCTCTGGTTTCTTCTTGTGAAACATTCACAGCAAGAACTCATCTTTTAGGATCACCGTAAAAAACTTCCCTTTCTTCTTCCTTAGTGTACTTAACATCGAACCGAATTACTATGAAAAAAGTTTTTTTTCCAAGATCTACCCATCTGTGGAACTTGTTACCACAAGTAAAATTTATTTAATCAGTTACTTACACAATCTCTGGTTTCTTCTTGTGAAACATTCACAGCAAGAACTCATCTTTTAGGATCACCGTAAAAAACTTCCCTTTCTTCTTCCTTAGTGTACTTAACATCGAACCGAATTACTATGAAAAAAGTTTTTTTTCCAAGATCTACCCATCTGTGGAACTTGTTACCACAAGTAAAATTTATTTAATCAGTTACTTACACAATCTCTGGTTTCTTCTTGTGAAACATTCACAGCAAGAACTCATCTTTTAGGATCACCGTAAAAAACTTCCCTTTCTTCTTCCTTAGTGTACTTAACATCGAACCGAATTACTATGAAAAAAGTTTTTTTTCCAAGATCTACCCATCTGTGGAACTTGTTACCACAAGTAAAATTTATTTAATCAGTTACTTACACAATCTCTGGTTTCTTCTTGTGAAACATTCACAGCAAGAACTCATCTTTTAGGATCACCGTAAAAAACTTCCCTTTCTTCTTCCGTAGTGTACTTAACATCGAACCGAATTACTATGAAAAAAGTTTTTTTTCCAAGATCTACCCATCTGTGGAACTTGTTACCACAAGTAAAATTTATTTCATCAGTTACTTACACAATCTCTGGTTTCTTCTTGTGAAACATTCACAGCAAGAACTCATCTTTTAGGATCACCGTAAAAAACTTCCCTTTCTTCTTCCTTAGTGTACTTAACATCGAACCGAATTACTATGAAAAAAGTTTTTTTTCCAAGATCTACCCATCTGTGGAACTTGTTACCACAAGTAAAATTTATTTAATCAGTTACTTACACAATCTCTGGTTTCTTCTTGTGAAACATTCACAGCAAGAACTCATCTTTTAGGATCACCGTAAAAAACTTCCCTTTCTTCTTCCGTAGTGTACTTAACATCGAACCGAATTACTATGAAAAAAGTTTTTTTTCCAAGATCTACCCATCTGTGGAACTTGTTACCACAAGTAAAATTTATTTCATCAGTTACTTACACAATCTCTGGTTTCTTCTTGTGAAACATTCACAGCAAGAACTCATCTTTTAGGATCACCGTAAAAAACTTCCCTTTCTTCTTCCTTAGTGTACTTAACATCGAACCGAATTACTATGAAAACAGTTTTTTTTCCAAGATCTACCCATCTGTGGAAAACGTTACCACAAGGATGCTTCCCTGAAGGTCACAACCTTAATATCTTCAAATATTAATAAATACTTCTCATAGACGATCCTCATCAGTCATAAAATTTGATTAATTCCCTTAATTGTTTTCAATCCTTTCGTAATATTCAGCATCACCCAATCATCATTCTAATACATATCATAAACCGGCACTTCTGCAGTTTAGGGACAGGGGTGAATTTATTTGTTTTCATTTCAGAAGAGCTACATGTTATTTGTTTCAGACCGGTTGATGGCAGATTTTGTTTTACAGCATATCACTCCTTTTCGGGTTATTTAATGCCAAATTCCGCCAATTTAATAAAGACATAATAATTTAAAAAAACATTAATGAAAATCCTTCCAGACAAGGCATGAAGCCACTTGACGTAAGAAGCTAAAAAATATTACTTCAAGGTCAAAAACTAGCTAACAATAAATGTTAGATGGGTAGATTCCGACCCAGAAAACAACAATTATTCCCCCTTTGTCAGAAACATCGCTCATGGAATGTGATGGACAAAATAAGGGAGGCGATAATTTACTTTCTACTTGTGACAGGAGGCGGTCTTTTCTGGCAATATAACCTCTAGACATATAGATAAAATATAACGCACTGAACGATTAAAAGCACGCAGTTTTTTTTTTTAAATGGAAATCGCTCCAGACAAGACACGAAGCCACTTGATGTAAGTAGCTAAAAATACCACTTCAGGGTTGAAAAAAACAAACTAGTAAACGATTAGTGTTATATGGCTACGGATATGGATATAAAACAGTAATTCTTCCCCCTTTGTCAGAAATATGGCTTCTGGAATGTGAGGACTAAAGGGCAAAATAAGAGAAGCGAGAGTCACAAGGCTGCTTAAAGTAAACCGAAAGTTTACTTTCTACTCTCCTTTACTAGTTAATAGTCGCTAATCATTTACATGTGGGACGTGACGTGACGTGACGTGACGCTGGTGAAGTGGTTACCGGCGTGGAGTGACGACCTGGGCATTCCAAGATCGAATCCTGTCAGTTCCATAGCGCCAATTTCATTTAAATTGTTTATAGTAATGTAAATTGGTAGGACCTCCTTTAACATTCTGCCGATTAAGCCGAAATCGTCTCACGTGCCCCTTCTCTGAGATCCCCGAAGCCCGCTCTGCGCTTGTGTTTAAGGCGACAAGGAGGTCCCTACGCAGCATACAACAAGTGGGATGAGGAGAAATCTGATGTCATAAACATTTTTAACCGCCACAATCATTTTCCTGCGACAGAAATACTGTACATCTTATAAGATTATAATTATGATTGAATTAAACAGAGTTCAATTTTTATGCAGATACCACAAAAAGTATGACTCATTGGGTCACACATTTGGCTCGGATAAAATTATTTAAATAACGAAAAAAGTGAGTTTGCTAAACCAGTTAAACATTTTTTAAATAAATAGGCAAAATCTAAAATTAGCTTTTCTGTTCGCTATATCCTCCGCGCGAACTCTTTCTTCGATCTCTCTCTCTCTCTCTCTCTCTCTCTCTCTCGTTCTCTCTCTTCCCCTCTCCCTCTCTCTCTCTCTCTTTCTCTCCCTCTCTCGTTCTCTCTCTTTCCCTCTCCCTCTCTCTATCTCTCTTTCTCTCTCCCCCTCTCCCTCTCTCTTTCTTTCTCCTTCTCTCTCTCTCGTTCTCTCTCTCTTTCCCTCTCCCTCTCTTTCTCTCTCCCACTCTCTCTCTCTCTCTCTCGTTCTCTCTCTTTCCCTCTCCCTCTCCCTCTCTCTCTCTTTCTCTTTCTCTCTATTTCCCTCTCCCTCTCTCTCTCTTTCTCTTTCTCTCTATTTCCCTCTCCCTCTCTCTCTCCCTCTCTCTCTCTTGTTCTCTCTCTCTTTCCCTCTCCCTCTCTCTTTTTCTCTCTCTCTTTATCTTTCTCTCTCTCTTCCTCTCTCTCTGTCGTTCTCTCTCTATTTCTCTCTCCCTCTCTCTCTCTCGTTCTCTGCCCCCTCTCTCTCTCTTTCTCTCTCTCTCTCGTTCTCCCTCTCTCTTTCTCTCCATCTCTCTGTCTCATTCTCTCTTTCTCTCTCGTTCTCCCCTCTTTCTCTTTCTCTCTTTCTCTCTCCCTCTCTCTATCTCTTACTCACTTTCGCTACCTTTCTCTCTCTCTCTCTCTCTCTCTCTTTCTCACTCTCTATCTCTTTCACCAACTATAGCTTAAGTAGTAACAATAAATTGTGGTAACATCCCCTATTGTTTCTAATGGACTATTCCAATCTGATTTATTGCTAGTTTTTTTTTAAATTACATATGACTGTTACTAAACAGAGTGTTAGATAGATAGACTGATAGAAGCAAGAGTCGAGACACATGAACTTAGTAAGAGATCGATGACTTCGATATTAATTGCAAATTACGACTAATTAGAACAGTTAAATTAGATGTTTTCAGATATAATTCAATATTTAATCCCAGAGGTTAAGTATATTTTAGCATGTATTTTGTGTGATTAAAATATATAAGAAAAAAAACGGTGGTTCCGTATTATTGGGGCAGATGAAATTTCATCTCTAATTTAGAAGAGTCTGTTTAAAGGGGAGATAAGTCAATATTTGGCCGTAACCATTACCCATGAGTAAAACCCAGAGAATTAGGTCACTATGACATCACAAGATACGTCACAATTCCTCCTACGTATTTTACCTTTTTTCAGACGATTTTATGTTTTATTTTTAGTCACGAAAAAATAATATCATACATTATCGACCCTTATAGTCTAACCTCGCTATGTAAGTATACAATTCAGAAAACACATTTTATCCAGAGGTCGTGAGTTCAAATCTCACAATAGATGAATCGTGTTATTTTGGGAATTTTTATGGCGTTGAGATAATTCAAACTTTATTTTTGTTGTCACCATAACCCATAAGAAAAATTCAGAGAATTAATAAGAAAATAAATTTTAAAAAGAGTACTTATGCAGTTTACAGACCGGAATGAAATAATAACGTTATAATTTAGAAATACATTCTTAACATGGAGAGGTTAAGGTGAATTAACTATCCTGTACGTTCACCTAACAATTTTATAAACAGAATAGTTAATCAACCCTCACCTCTCTATGTTAATAAGGTTGTTTTTTTTTATTCTAACGTTATTATTTCAGCCCGGTCCGTAAAATGCTTAAGTACATTTTTTTTAATTGATTTTCTTACTAATTCTCTGAATTTCCTTTATGGGGTATGGTTATAACAGAAAGAAAAAACAGTTCGAATTATCTCCCCTTTAAACTGACTCTTCTGATATGAAAATATAATCTGTCCCAATAATACAGAAGTACTAAAAAGGCTTTCAGGGATCAAACGTTAATTAACACAGGTTTAGTATTTGTATCAGATCAGATGGATTCGATATTTGCGTATAAAAATGAACTTAGTGTTCGAAATAAGCGCCATTAATTTAGTTGAAGAAACTGAAAAGATTCATGGGGCAATTTGATTGCTGGTCTGTGGCATCAATCTTCATGTCATTTTACCAAGTTAAACACTTTCCCACTTTTCTTTCAATGCCCTTCGCCAGATTAAAAGAGAAAATTGCTTTTCAGGCTTTGATGGTCGATTTTGACATTATCATTTTTATTAAAATTTAATCAAACAGAATAGGCGCGAAATTACATTTGAATTTCTATGTCAAAAGCGACGAATCTAATTACGTCGTTTGATGTGAAGTTTTCCGTTCTGATAAGTTCGCATCTGTAATAAATGGAATACTTTTACAATTTTAATATAACTTTTACCCCAAAATAAAAAGAGACAATAGGTTTACTTTTCTTATATTAAATGAGTTTTACATATCCGCTGTTGCTCGGGAGTTTAAAAAAAAAACTTTTACACTTTTTTTATCTCTGTTGTTTTTAACAAATTTTAATCACATTTTCACAGTTAAATTTAATTATAACGGTATCGTTTAGTACTTACATCATTAATTGAATTCAATCGTTTAGAAAACTATAACTAAGTTATCGTTTCAACGGCGTTTCTAAGCTGTAGTAAAATTGAAATCTCATTATCGTACACATGCGTTTCAGTGCCCTCCACTACAGATCGAACATAAAAAACATATCTTCATAACACCAGAAGATTGATCTGCGACAAAGCTGTAAGACTTCGACTATGAAATAAAAGAAGAAAAGAAAAAAAAAAGGAAAATATTGTCTCTACCACGAATAAGGTTTTTCTTTAAACCGAAAATTTGGATTTAAAAAAAAAATTGATTTAATAAATATTTCACTTGTTTAACAAAATCTCGCGTCATGTTAACTGATTCTTAAAATTTCAAAGTTATCGTTTCAACATCGCATTAAGTATGTTACGTTAATATATCGTTTTAACCCTTACTCATAAAAAGGTCTGTAAGATGTTAAAAAGGGAAAAAGTATAGAATAGTAAACAATCGAGACTCGTAAACCAAGGAACAAGAAAAACATGTACTTTATATAAAACGCATTAGAATAAAATTCCCTGCAGAAGACGCCTACGTTTCACACGTGAAAACGATTTAGTAGATGTTTACTGCTAAAAAGATCTTACAAATCGTTTTCACAGTTAAAACAAGGCACGTCCGCCATTTAAATCTTTTTACGACTTCTCGAGTATCAACTATTCTTGAAGTTTTACCAATCGTTTTACCAATGGTTTCTATACATTAAATCTAAGCATGTTCAGTAGAGAATTCCATTCTAATGCGTGTTATATAAATTGTGTATTTTATTTATATTCTGTATTTTTACTGATTTAACTAACTAGTGTCAGTTCATTGTAAGTAGAAGTGTCAATCACGGAGGGAACGTAAAGCTTGGTAGAATTCCATTAATATATCTTAAACAACGCGAACAACGCGTTTATCCACTTCTCTGCTTGTCCTGCTAGACGCACATGTTTACGTAGCTTCATCTCCCGGTGTTGCATCTATGCCCTTGTACTTCCACGGTGTGTGCTCTGATGAACTTACTGCACCTATATCCCCTCAACGTTAATACCACCGACTCACATGATTAGTAGCAAAATCGCACCCCTTCTATGTAGAGGTCTGTAGACGTAGGAGGCTTTTCTACTCATAGCTTTTTTCTTCGGACTGCCTGCCTTTGGAATTCCCTCTATGCTCTCTGTTTCGCAGACCGTTACAAGATACAGAAATTTAAATAGAATGTGAACAAACATTTTGCTGCCCAACCCCATACGCAGGTTGCCTCCTATAAACGTTGTCCCTATCACAATAACCTTTTACACTTCAGTGACGACATGCTTTTCGGGGGGGGGGGGAACAAAAGTATCACAAAATTAACGACAACAAAACAAACTGGATATATAAAATAAATGACATTTTGTTGTTTGATTTTCAAGACTTCAACTTACATTGTCAATAAGTTCACGGACCATTCCTGTCCATCCATGTTTCTTTTTGCTGCCGAATTTCCCATCCGGTGCCAAGTAAATTGTAAACTGGAATTTCAAAAGTCGTGACATTGCTTTCAGAATGTCGATGCAGAACCCTTCCAGAAGAACGTTGTTTTGGGTGATGACTGGATTGTCCAAGTAGTAGTCTGTAGAATTACGTTTTTGAACAAACGGTGGTTCCTGAAAGAGATCAATTATGAAGAATTAAGGATAGCAAAACGAAATAGATATGTACAGAAGAAATCTGTTTGGGGAGGAAACATATTATTCAAAGTCTTATACGAAAGACTTGTAGTTTACTGTTCTATTTCCTGCTACCTATACGTGTATAGACCATTTTACATCCGTCGGGAACCCGGGTTCTTTTTGTCTGCTGATAAACTCACTCGGACGCCGATGTTTATAAAAAAGATTCATTACAAAGAGATGCACAATCACAGTAAACATAAGGGACAGTTTAATTCCGTACGCGTGGGTTAGACAGACAGACAGAGAGAGAGAGAGAGAGAGAGAGAGAGAGAGAGAAATACAGACAGATATATAGACGGAAAACACTTACGTATACACCTAGTAACTTTTTGCACCTTCCTGCCTTGAGGACGGCACTTTATGACACGTATTTCTTGCTTGAAAGCTCGCCAGCCAAGAGATAGGAGTACTTCCGTTCTGGGGTCACCTCTGACCCTAAAGGCGTCACTCAAACTTTCCATTTAAACAACGGGCCTCGTTATGTTAAATGACATTGATATCTGTTCTTCTTGTTGTAAGGATAAACTAAATCCCCGATTACAGCTATCACACTATACTGGAAAGTATTGCTCTTAGTTGAACAAAATAAAAAAACATTAAAAAGAACCGTGAGTCCATAGCGTAGAAATATGTGGCGTAACGTCGAGCAAAATGGAGAATATTATTATTATTATTATCCAGACACAAATATCCTATCTTAATGTATAAAGTGGGCACTATCTATGAGAATGGACAGTGCTTTATATATGTTATGTATAATGTTGCTTTTACGGTTTTTTGTACTCATCAACTGTAATAAATGCGAAAATTACACTTGAAATTCTTTTCGTGTCATAGTAATTCTAATATTTCTGCAAACCAAAAAATACGGAAGAATGTTATGTTTACATTTATGGCTCTTCTTACAGTTATAACTGTTGTTGGTGTTTTTTTTACTAGTGTGTAGCCACTTATCAAGGCCAAAATCTACTTGAGGATAATGTTTAATGAGAATTATAGCCTGTCAGTTAAATGATTAAGAGCACCAAGAACTTTAATTTGACATTTATACATGTTTTGGTTAAAACAAATTCCTGATTACAAAATGCACGTGGTTTCGCTGACTTCCGTTCTGGGGTTCACCTCTGACCTTTAAGATCTCACTCAAAATTACCAGTCAAACAGTGGCCGTCGTTATTTAGCGGTACATTGACACTTGTCATTGTTAGGGTATTGATGAACCGAATTCTCAAATAACAGCGGTCACATTACATAAGCAAATTATTGCCCTTTGTTGACCTCACAAAAATTACTAATTTTCTCGCCATCATTTTCACCCTCTCTAACTTCGCTCTTATTCTATACGTCGTTGTTTCCTTTTGCTTACTTGTGTCTTTCTGAACAGTCACTCTCAAATAGAGGATATGATTTGGCATACATCATTTGTTGGCCATTACACATCCAGTAAGCTTAAATACAGGGTGGGCAAAAATAAGGGTCCTATTTTTAAAAATTCATAACTTTTTTATTTATTGATTTTTAAAAAAATTTTTTTTTAGAATAAGTAAAGGACCCCTTCCGAAGCAAGCATGAGCCGTATTAGCCCTAAGGAACGTACCCTCATTTAGAAAACATTATTTTTGCTTAAAAAACTCAAAACAGTGTAAAAAACAATACTTTAGTTTTTGTAAGTTTAAAGAAGTGTTTTTCGGCTAAAATTTGTTTTGTTTATTTCAAAAAGTCTCGGAAGGGTCAGTCTACACACATATAAAGTTTGGTGAGTTTAACTTTTATTTTGTGGAAGTTATTCAAATTCAAGTTATTCAAATTTAAAGATAGGACCCTTATTTTGGCCCATTGTATATATATATATATATATATATATATATATATATATATATATATATCTGTGTGTGTGTGTATGTGTGTGTGTGCATTTTTTAAATTCATATTTAGAATTGTTTCTATTAAAATATGAATTGTATAACAGTAAGTAATTATAATAGCTCAATAGTGTAAGGCCAGAGCTATGCTATATTCAATATTTAAATGTAATTTTGTACAATTTCAATATTTTGGCCCACCCTGTACTTGCAGCTATGAGTTTGATTTTGGATATGGGGATTGAGCGAATTTTAAAACAATGTAAACATTAATACTTTAAAGGCGACGAGTTTTGTAAGAAAATAAATACCACATGTCTTTTATAGTCACGTTCTATCCTAGAACCGCCTTCCTCGTTGTTAAAATGCGCCAGAGGTGGAGAGAAGGAAGAAAGCAGTTTTACTCGTCGAACAAGCCGCAACATAGTATTTTTTGTTGTTGCAACCCTTATCTTCCCGTGTCGTTGATGAATATTGATTTACTCCTCTCCAGGAGTTAGGCACAAGGCCAGTTTTTATCTTACTCCCACAAATAAGATGTGACCCAAGGTCGGGTCGGGAAAGTGGGGTTTAAAAATTGCCTGGACAGCCCCGTCGGCATTCTACGGTAGGGGCGCCTCAGCAATAAACTTACTCCCCCCCAAAGAGGGGAAGGCGAAGCCTGGGAGGGTGGGCCTCCTAGAACTGCACAGGACAGACCCATAGACCGGCGTAAATCAACAAAATAGAAGAGTTTAAAAAATTGTGCGCAACATTTTTCCTTTAAAACGTTTAAAACTTCTCTCTTTACTTCTATATTCCCTTTATTCCTCTCCCCATCGTTCTCCCCCTAAAGGATGTCTACTCCCCCCCACAAAATAGCTACTACATGTTGATCCGAGCCCGAAGACTGAGAAAGGGTATTTTAGTTAGAGTTTTTTTTTATTATGGAAATCGCTCCAGACAAGGCACGAAGCCACGTAATGTACGAGACTAAAAAACAAATATCCCTTCAAGGTCAAAAACTAGCCAACGATAAGTGTTAGATGGATAGATTCCGATACAGAAAACAGCAATTCTCCCCCCTTTGTCAGAATTTGTGAGAACTAAAGGGAAAATAAGCGAAACGAGAGTTACGAGGCTTCCGAAAGTAAACCAAAGTTAGTCACTTTCTACTCTCCTTTCACACCAATGGTCGATGGGAAAAAAACGCTCTAAATGCCGAATGATTTTGTTCCTGGTAACCAACTACATGAATATTACAAGAAAAATCTGTCTATATTCTGCCTGAGGCAATGATGAAAAAGAATATATCAGCTTAATGAACAGTGTAAAGTAATAAGTAATTAAAAACAAAACAAAAAAAATTTGAATAGTCGATTATAAACAAAAGGGTATATCATCACAAGTAGTAATATTATTAGAACCGGTAACCGTAGTAGAAAAAAAGAGAAAAAGAAAAGATATGGCGAGCAGGAAAAGGGACTAATTTTATATATTGTCTTTTTATCTTTTATATTTAACTGCCTTTTCAAACTCAGCTCTTCCTGTTCTACAAAATATAACACCTTCTCAATGGTTTACCCCACGGGTCACAGTTTTTTTTTTATAGTACATACATATGTATTTCTAGTAAGTAATAAATTCAACACTTTCGCAACGTCTTCTCTTATATCTGGTTTTGATTGCGTCAATTACGTTATCGCTATCAAATCTTTCCTGGGACGATTGTGAATAATCAATATTTTATCAGAGAAGAAGCAACTAACATAATCTAGGGAATGGGAGACGCAGAATAGATTACTATCTTTTCGAAATCCGATATCTGCATATACTCGAAACCGGCAGCGACACAAGACGTTGCCCGGGTGGAAAAATAACATGAAATTAGTGTTAATAAAAAGATCGTGTATAATCTTACCTCAGTGAAATATAACACGAAATCAGGTAAATATATACAGTTTGAAACGAAGTTCCCTCCTTTATTTAATCTATGTGTCCAAATTTTGCAATCTATTTTTGAGAGAATTCTATTTCGGCGTCATTTTGGAATCTATTTTTTTAAAGCGAGATCAAGCTATCCCAGAATATTAAATCAAGGATTCCGTTCGGAATTCCATACAGGACAAGAATAAGCTACACTCGTAGATTATATTAAAGGGGTTTTGTTTTAAATTTTGTACGGATTACCGAATTCAACATTAAGATTTCCGAGTTTGACAAGATGCACCTGAAGAAGATCGGAGGTTACATCGGCCGAAACGTTGTGAGAATAACGTCTAAGATGAGATCAGTAGTCGGAATAATTCAAATAACATAAATTATCAATACTCATTTAAAAAATTTCTGAACAAGACTTATTTAAATATCCATTCTTTTTCGAGAGATCGTATTTATATATATATATATATATATATATATATACATATATATATATATATATATATATATAGTGTTATAATGGAATAGTTCCAGGAAGAAATCCGGGTAAAAGAGCTCAATGTGGTAAACAGAGCAAGAATAACGTAAAATATAATAACACGAAATTACATGATTGTCGATGCAATAATTTATTTCAACCTCGCGGTTTTATTCAAGCATCCAATTTGACAATTACATTTTTGAGACTGACAGAAAACTGAATTCACCCTCGACACTTCAAACACAACCAGAGAGAGTGGTGGTCGCAGCCAATCTAAATACCTATTACAGAGCGAGTAGGAATTAACATCTTATATTTAACTAAAGCAATCGAAAGGGATCTTATGGTTTTTTTTTTTTTGTTTTTATTAAAATAATAACGTCTGAGTTAAGCGCACATATTCTTTCTACATTTCCGACCTGGTGACATTTAACGTTCATACGCCTCCATACACACGCACACATATACCTATTCTTAACATCACACACACACAATTTTTGGCTAGCTCGAAATTCAGTTTATATATATATATATATATATATATATATATATATATATATATATATATATATATATATATATATATATATTATACATATCCCACTTTATAATGAAGAGCAATGTATATTTCTCAGTATATAAATAAATACATGAACTTCTAATCCTTCACGCAAAGGTGAGCGAGTAACAGACTTGTTTTTTTAAGCACCGCATGAAACCATTTGAAATGATGAAGACAAGTGAGAAAGCAAATCATAAATCAGAAACCAACTTCAGACTTTCTGAAATGAATGCGAAAATAAATATCCCGCTATACAGTAAAAAGTTCAAAGTAAAAGTATTTATATATGGAAAAATAAATTACTGACGTATTTCTATAATTTTTTTATGAATATTTTACTAATATATGTAGAAATAACACCGCATTTTACATACACTATGAACGGTAGACATATATATATATATTTATTATCTATGTACGTATACGTTTCGTCCTTTTAATCTGGACTCTTCTGCATAGAGATATGACTATTCACTGCCGGTCATGCGATTCGAAACCCTGGATTACAAGTATTTTTCAACTCAAATCCAACGTCGCTAACCGCCCGGCCAATTTTAAATAGCTGATAAACAATGATAATTTTAACACTTTTAAAGCATATATATTTGAATCTTTTATAATTTTCTTAATATTAAGGTTAGCAAAACAGGTACTAAGTTCTCTTTAAAACGAATCGATCTTGAATTGAATCTTTTATACGTTCTTACTATACTTCAATTGCAATGTAATTTTAAAAGTAACTATTATCATCATAAAGATTGACCGTTTATCCAAAATAGAATTTGGGACGTTTAAAACGTCAAAAAGACAACTTGCGTTGTTAAAAAACGGCAAATGGCTTTAACAAAACGAAACGAATTTGATCATTGTAAACGTTAAAAAAAGCAATAAATTTCCTCCCTGCTCCCTGTGTCCTCGATTGTGCAAACATGCAGACCTTTAAATGTGATGTGAACAAATATCTTGCAACACAACTCCCACCTTGGTTGCCATTAAAAATCTAAACGCTATTTCACAGTAGCTCATTGTGTCTTCGTAGCAATGTGCCTTTTATGAGGTGCATATAAGTAAGGAAACAAAGTTGACCAACTTATTTCTGTTCGTACTTATTGGGGATTCGTCCTCGACAATCAGGCTGACTTTGTTTCTGTTGGGTTGAGGTATGGTCCTGTACAGTCTCAGGACGTATACACCCACAAGCCTTACCATCTCTTTGAGAAGGGGTTTGTTTATCGCAAATCGCCTGAGGGCTGATCTTTCACTTAGATGTTCATATTTCAAGTGAAAGATCAGAATTTTCCGCCTGATGGGATCCTAGTTTCTAATAACTATTGATCGATAAAATCGACATGCCAGTGTAGCGACCTTTTGTACATGTCTGTATGAATGAAAATAATGATATAAAGTGCTCTATTTACTATTGAGCACTATTACATAAGCCCGGTTGAAATTCTTTGGAGTTGTATCCTATGGATATTTACTTTACCTGGATTACTATATATATATATATATATGTATATATATATATATATATATATATATATATATATTTATTTACACAAACATGTACAAAATCTGCGACACTGGCATGTCGATGTTATCGATCAACAGCTATTATGAGCTGAGATCTCATCAGGCAGTTAGAATCCGATCTTAACATTAGATACTATTTGGAAAGCTCTATTTGATATTGAGCACTTTTTATAAACCCGGTTGAAATTCTTTGGATTACTACTTTGTGGATGTTTTACCTGGATTATATATATATATATATATATATATATATATATATATATATATATATATATATATATATATAACAAATAATACTTGACTTCATATACACTGAGATTTTAAATGTGAATCGACAATTGGTTAGTTTGATCATTGTATCTTTTAAGTTTTATCATTTGAAATGTGTACGGTATGAAAGAATCCCAGAAGATAAAAATAAAAATAATAATTAAATATACTTTTTTGTCAATATTTGAATTGCGTGCGTGGTTTATAATGCAGTTTTGTCCTTCCCAACAACTAGGATCTGACTGAGCTGAATTTTAAGCACCAAATTTTATATATTCAATTTTTGTTTCGAAATATTAAAATATTGCAATACACGTTCTCGGTGAGATTGAAACGAAAATGATAAATGACCTTCGGGAAATGACGGCTAAAAAGGTTGACAAACAAACGTATTCCAGACGTAAATACTTTCATTTAAAAAAAAAAGATAGCAAAAAATGGAGGCCAGTATAAGAAAAATTCGAATCTCATTTTCAACAAAGGAATAACGGATTTTTATTTCTTTCATGGCGTTTGATGGAAGGTTTTGCTTTACAGCATATCTTTTTCGCCATTAGAACCCAATTTTAGCCATTAGTACCCAATTTAAGCCATAAGTACCCAATTTTAGCCATTAGTGCCCAATTTTAGCCATTAGTACCCAATTTTAGCCATTAGTGCCCAATTTTAGCCATTAGTACCCAATTTTAGCCATTAGTGCCCAATTTTAGGCATTAGTACCGAATTTTAGCCATTAGTACCACAATTTTAGCTATTAGTGCCCAATTTTAGCCATTAGTACCCAATGTTAGCCATTAGTACCCAATTTTAGCTATTAGTACCCAATTTTAGCCATTAGTACCCAATTTTAGCTATTAGTACCCAATTTTAGTCATTAGTACCATATTTTAGTCATTAGTGCCCAATTTTAGTCATTAGTACACAATTTTAGCCATTAGTGCCCAATTTTAGCCATGAGTACCCAATTTTAGCCATTAGTACCCAATTTTAGCTATTAGTACCCAATTTTAGTCATTAGTACCATATTTTAGCCATTAGTGCCCAATTTTAGCCATTAGTACACAATTTTAGCCATTAGTGCACAATTTTAGCCATTAGTGCACAATTTTAGCAATTAGTACACACTTTTTGCCATTAGTACCCAATTTTAACCATTAGTACCAAATTTTAGCCATTAGTACACAATTTTAGCCATTAGTGCTCAATTTTAGCCAGTAGTACCCAATTTTAGCCATTAGTTATCAATTTTAGCCATTCGTACTTAAGTTTAGCAATTAGTGCCCAATTTTAGCCATTAGTGCCCAATTTTGTTTCCATAATTTATTAGCAAAAATATTTTTTAATACCATATTATTTGATACTGTAATTATTTTCAAAGACTTATTCCTCTTTATATGGTAGTTAAATCACGCATTTCCACTATATATAAATGTTGGTTGGTTATAAGGAATACTTACCAAAACAATTTTAATTGAATGATATCCTTCCACTCTAGATTTTCAAGATACACTAGAAACTCAGGCATCAGTTTTTCAAATCAGATAGTAGGTGGCATATTTGAAAGGCACTTCCATCTATAATTAGAGGGATGTCTAAAAAAATACAGATGCGGCTTAAATATGGTTAGTTATCCGGTATTAATATAGAATGTGACCTAATTTCCGCTAACTTTGCGTCGGCATCTTCCGGCAATTTATGTATAGTGCCGGAAAAAAAGCCGATGCGAAGACTGACGGGCGGGAAAGACGTTGCTGCGTTAAGTAAATACATGTTTGTTTGTTTATACTTAGAAAATTTTAAATAAAGACGGGTCAAATTTTTTTTTAATTTATTTATATAACATGAATAAAATAGCTAAACTACTGTTAATAATAGAATTATGTTTCAAGAACAGTTTTTTTATATAAAACGAAGAAAACATACCTAATTAACTGTTAAACAATTTTTGTTTATAACAAAAGTTTTCTTTTTTTAGATAAAATGATTTTTTTGTACTAAAAATGAACATAGCTAATTGACTGTTAATAAACAATTTTTTTTTATAAGAAAAGATTTTTTTTAAGATGAAATGATTTATTTTTTGTAGATAAAATGAACAAAACATAGCTAATTAACTGTTAATATACAATTTTTTTATAAGAAAAGATTTTTTTTTAAGATAAAATGATTTATTTTTTGTAGATAAAATGAACAAAACATAGCTGATTAACTGTTAATAAACAATTTTTTTATAAGAAAAGATTTTTTTTAAGATAAAATGATTCATTTTTTGTAGATAAAATGAACAAAACAGCTAATTAACAGTTAATAAACAATTTTTTTATAAGAAAAGATTTTTTTAAGATAAAATGATTTATTTTTGCAGATAAAATGAACAAAACATAGCTAATCAGCTGTTAATATTTTTTCTCGGCTATTAGACGTCATTCTTGGCAGAAGGTGATAAATCTGTCGAGAGATGTATTCGCTCAGCTGAATAGTTAAAATTTATTTTCTGATTTGACAATTTATTTCTTGATGTACTCAACAACCATGTTTCTTGAAAATAGATCGTCTGCTGACATCTGACAGCTGATTGGCTGATCCAGTCGTAGCGCTTATCAGTCTTCGCGGCGGCTAACGTAAACTGCCGGAAGATACCGACGCAAAGTTGGCGGAAGTCGGGCCCCATTGTATATCAGTACTTCTGACCTTAAAAACGGACCATGAGCGATAATGGGTTAATGGCGAATCCAGTTATTTTGATAAAGATTTTATATGTATTCATATTGAAGTAAATTCGTATGTTGACATTTTTTGACCGGCTTGATTCTGTTGTTTGTTTTGGTTTTCTTAGTTTATTTTCTAGAATCAGAGACTCACAGAAGGGATCACGATAAGGTTGCCAACGGGTGAAAGTTGTACTATGGAGTTGATTGGATTCGAACTTGGCACATCATGTTCGTAAGTTCGCGTCGTTATCCATTTTACCGCAACAGTCTCCAAACGTCTTAATGGCGTTATATATTTATTATATAAATATATGCTTTGTATTGGAAACGTTTGTAGATGAATTTCCTTTGAAGGTTTATATTGTGTAAAGTAATGTCTGTAAAATATATACGTTCAAGCGATATTCAACAGTGAAATGTGGTGGATTACGTAGAAAAAGGAAATATCTATTACCAATAAGATTAAGTAAATATAGGAAACTTCTACTAGAATGGAAGTTCATGAATTTGACGCGTTAAATAAATGACTTCAGGAACGAGAAATCGAGGTTTCATACTCAGGACAGTTAGGAATCAAGAGATTATAAGTATCCTATAGGGTTGGGAAATAGGGTAGGCAGAGATAAAAACAGTAGAAATTTCTGAGAAACATGAATTAAGGAATATATGTCTGTCTGCGAACTACTTGTAGATTATTGGACCCACACTCTTGAAATTTAGTAAAAAATATTACAAAAGTGGTCAGAATCTTATATTGCAGTCATATTAACTTGCTTTATGTGTGAAAAGAAAAACTAAACTCCTACATTTATTTCAATAAAATTTTGAACATTATTCTATAATATTAAAATCTACAATGTGAGGAATTTCTAAGACCATAACTTCAGTTGTGTATGCTCTATAATCACATAGTTTTCAATAGAGAAGAATTTATTTATCGCATGAGATTATTTACAATTTTGATATTTGCTTAGTATGTTGTTGTATTTTGCTGTCATGCGATTAAAAGTATAGAGTGAGGGAACATTGAAGATGAAGCCTTCTCACAGTGGCATGCCTATTTTTGGCATGTCGCCTACGCAACCTAATATGACCACGTATATCTAAAAATGAACTTGATATTCTTTTATCTCCAAACAATCTTGATGCATTTTTACCTTATTCAAGTAAGTGTTTTTTTTTGTTTTAATTACTAATGAATCACCGCCTATCAAGGCGAAGGCCACTCGAGGATAACGGTTAATGAGATAGATAGATAGATAGATAGATAGATAGATAGATAGATAGATAGATAGATAGATAGATAGATAGATCAACAATTAAATGATGGTGAATATGAGAGAATGTTTAATAATTTATAGAATGAATCAAATTTGATGACTTATGAAGACGGTTAATGACTAGCGTTTGTTGACATGAGATTTGAAGATGGCCATGTTGTAGCGTCCGAGGAAACAATTCCGTGTGAACTTCTTGAAAAAAAAAACGCTATTAATTCATGGAAATACCATTTGATGTTCTGGGATGCTGATAGAAACGCAAGTACTTGCTGTGAATATTTTACAAGATGCAACCCGAGATTGAAACTCAGTCGATAATTTTCAATGGTAGTGATCGCGTGGGGAGATAACTCATGCTTAACCTGGTTTATTTAAGTAAAAGTAATTTTCTCTTTAATAGTTACAGCTGTCATTTAAAACTGTTTTGTATCCGTAATGGTTTTGTCATATCCCTGTAAATTTCCGGAAATAGCCGATGGATGTAGCAGAAGATTTAGGTGAGTAGAAAGTGACTAACTTGGGTTTACTTTCAGCAGCCTTGTAACTCTCGCTTCCCTTACTTTGTCATTTAGTCCTCTCCTTTCCATGAACAATGTTTCTGAAAAAAAGGGGGAATAATTGCTGCTTTATGGGTCGGAATCTATCCATATAACACTTATCGTTGGCTAGTTTTTTTTTCACTTTGAAGTCGTATTTTTAGCTCCTTACATCAATTGGCTTTATGCCTTATCTGGAGCGATTTCCATTTATAAAAAAACAGTGTATTCTTAATCGTTCAGTGCTTTATATTTTATCTATATGTCTAGAGGTTATATTTCCAGAAAAGATCGCTCCTGTTACCTTAGCAACTGCGATTAATTCTAAATAACACAACAGTTCTGAGTGTATTTATGTCAAAATATTAACCCTTAGTCCGGGTGGCAATACAAGAAAAGAACGAAAAGAGACGGCAACGGTAATGAAACAGTTAAAAGTCAGTGAATAGTTTGGTTTTAGAAAGGTTTCGAATAACATTGTAACTATCTTATTTTATTAAGTTGCATTCATTTATCGAGTAACAGTACACCATTCGAGTAATGTTGATTTAAAAGCGTATATTTCACCGAAGAATCGGTTAAAAGCGAAGCCAAACAATCAAACGCTACAAGAGTTAAAGAATCAATTTCTCCTGCTCCGTTCTCATGCTATATCGAAAGTCTTCAGAAAAGAAATAATGGTTCAATCTTTTAGTCAAATATCAGGATGCCGATGCAGATTAAAGTTCTCGTGGAAGCTGAATTTGTCTACAGGAAACCTGTTATATATCCGTTTCATGCATGATTTTTACAGACATTTACGTAGTTGATGTAACTTGTACTTGAACCACGTGCCTTCAAGATAAGCTGTATTGACTTCCTGATTCAAAATGCACCTAACATTGATGTGCTGTTGTTTTTTTCCTTTGCAAAACTCAATCATGTTCCAAAACAAAACACAACAATTTCCCTCCCTCCCCTCTCCTTCCTTCTCCCCTTATGCTTAAACATATAAAGAACTTGAAGCATAAAAACCTTCACCAAAATGACCGGATTCAGCATTAAATGACCCGAAAAGGGTCGATATGCCGTGAAAAAAAAACAACCAAACCAAAAAAAAAACATGATTAAACATTTGAACATATAAAGAACTTGAAGCATAAAAACTTTCACTAAAATGACAAGATTCGGCACTAAATAACCCGAAAAGGGTTGATTATGTCGTAAAACAAAATAACCCAACCAAAAAACATGATTAAACATTTGAAGACATAAAGAACTTGAAGCATGAAAAACCTTCACCAAAATGACCAAATTCGGCATTAAATAACCTGAAAAATGTTGATATGCCGTTAAACAAAACTACCTACCTACCAAGATAAGCTGACTTTCGAAAAGGCCCGTAACGATTAATAATAGAAGCAAAACGTATTCCTCGATGTTCCTTACTATCATAAAACAAATATAATTGGTAAAATCAAAATTCATGGTGACTTATGATAACTTGTCTATTTGTGGAACAACAGTATAAATGAAAATGATATGAGTGATTGTCTTTTTTCTTTAATTTGATTCTTTGCAAGGTGGCATTTACTTGCTTCTAACCGCATCAAGATGTGGAACAGTGCCGGAGGTTGGGGAAAACGAGCTCCCCTGAGGAGGTACTTTTGTCGTGTACAAAAAGAGCTGAGAATGGATCCGTCAGCATTCAACTCGAAAGAGCACATTACCAGATATAAACAAACGCTCCGCATCTGAGAGACTGCAGACTGCACCTATTAGGATGACACCAGACCATATCTCACTAACAAAGAAAGTGGCTGATGGTTCAGGACAGAGACAAGGTTGCTAGAATGATGCTAGTTAGAAAAAGCTGGCCATAACCAGACTTATGCCATCATTGGTAACACATCTTAGAGAATGAAAACGAAATTGCTGACTGGTTTCTGCTGCTTATTGTAGTTAATGGTCACGAAGCACGGGACCAGAAAGATGTGTTGACGTACTAAACAACACGTGACCCGTTAGATCACCTATTGAACTCCAGTAAGATTTTTTTGAACCAGAAAAAAATGAGTTTGCATGACAGAATACCTATAATCTGAAACCTTACTTCCGGCAACAACAAAAATGTGGCGGCAGTAGCCTTGGCTGGCGCCACAGTAAATAGTCGTGAAGAGCCAAGGAGGATAGAACACCGGAGAACTGAGAGCATCATGCGGAGAGTACTGCAATTTTGGATGGGTTTATTGCCACTCAAACTCCAGAAAAAAACAACGGTTTTTACCAGCGATAATTCAATGATAAACGGATGTTGCGATGCCTAAATATGATTTACAACGGTTATTGAAAGAGGCGGTTGTGCTTGAAATCTGAAGAAATCTGAAGAAATCTGAAGAAATCCGAAGAAATCTGAAAAAAATCTGAAGAAATCCGAAGAAATCTGAAGAAATCCGAAGAAATCCGAAGAAATCTGAAGAAATCCGAAGAAATCTGAAGAAATCCGAAGAAATCTAAAGAAATCTGAAAAAATCCGAAGAAATCTGAAGAAATCTGAAGAAATCCGAAGAAATCCGAAGAAATCCGAAGAAATCTGAAGAAATCTGAAGAAATCCGAAGAAATCTGAAGAAATCTGAAGAAATCTGAAGAAATCCGAAGAAATCTGAAGAAATCTGAAGAAATCCGAAGAAATCTGAAATCCGAAGAAATCCGAAGAAATCCGAAGAAATCTGAAGAAATCCGAAGAAATCTGAAGAAATCTGAAGAAATCCGAAGAAATCCGAAGAAATCTGAAGAAATCTGAAGAGATCCGAAGAAATCTGAAGAAATCTGAAGAAATCCGAGGAAATCCGAAGAAATCTGAAGAAATCTGAAGAAATCCGAAGAAATCTGATAAAAACTGAAGAAATCTGAAGAAATCCGAAGAAATCTGAAGAAATCCGAAGAAATCCGAAAAAATCTGAAGAAATCTGAAGAAATCTGAAGAAATCTGAAGAAATCCGAAGAAATCTGATAAAAACTGAAGAAATCTGAAGAAATCCGAAGAAATCTGAAGAAATCCGAAGAAATCCGAAAAAATCTGAAGAAATCTGAAGAAATCCGAAGAAATCTGAAGAAATCCGAAGAAATCCGAAGAAATCTGAAGAAATCTGAAGAAATCCGAAGAAATCTGAAGAAATCTGAAGAAATCTGAAGAAATCTGAAGAAATCCGAAGAAATCTGTTGTTATTCAGACTCCACGCAACATCACTGGTTGTTGTCTGTGAGTAATCACTAATAATGATTCGTGTGAAACCTCCTTGTGAGAAGATGGTAATGATGGAGATTTGGCATCTGTCTGTCCGGAGTCAAAACTCTACTCCTGCTTCTATTACTAATCATCTTACTTAATATAGTAACGATGGAGATTATGTACCTGTATGTCTTCATCCGAAACTATACTAATACTTCTATTAATTGTACTAGTGTACTTCTATTACTAACCGAGAGTTGGTATATGTCTGTCTGAACGGAAAACTATACTAGTATTTCTATTTATTGTAATATTTTATTTCAGGTTACTATTTAAGACTAATATACTATAGTGAAATGGCCAATGCAAGGGGTAGTGTAGTATCTTATTTGTGGCCATTATACTATCCTCCTAGGGATTGCCTTCTCTTTTTTTAGAAGGGTGTTCTGTTGTCATGAGACTATCCCCTAACGCAAAGTCCTCCATTTGGAAGAATAGTGTTATATCAGTTTTGTTGTTATGAAAACATCTTCCCAGGCATTTCCTCTTCCTTAGGGGTAGTATAGGTTTATTCGTCATGATACCATCGTCTACAACTAGTAAAAGTATGCGACCGGCGGAAGTACATATTTGCTAGTCATAATAATACTAATACTAATACTAATACTATTACTATTGATGATGATGATGATGATGATGATGATGATGATGATGATGATGATGATGATGATGATGATGATGATGATGATGATGATGATGATGATGATGATGATGATGATGATGATGATGATGATGATGATGATGATGATGATGATGATGATGATGATGATGATGATGATGATGATGATGATGATGATGATGATGATGATGATGATGATGATGATGATGATGATGATGATGATGATGATGATGATGATGATGATGATGATGATGATGATGATGATGATGATGATGATGATGATGATGATGATGATGATGATGATGATGATGATGATGATGATGATGATGATGATGATGATGATGATGATGATGATGATGATGATGATGATGATGATGATGATGATGATGATGATGATGATGATGATGATGATGATGATGATGATGATGATGATGATGATGATGATGATGATGATGATGATGATGATGATGATGATGATGATGATGAAAGGGAAGAAACATTGGCGCATATTCTAGCTGAGTGCCCAATGCTGGCACAACATCAGTATAAAAAATGGAAACACGACAGGGTCGCTCAGATACTACACTGGAATATGTGCAAACTTTACGAATTGGACCACAATGAGAAGTGGTATGAGCATAAGCCAGAAGTGGTACAAGAGAATGACAATGTCAAACTTCTTTGGGACATGCGCATACAAACTGACAAGGTTCTTAAACATTCAAAACCCGACTTAGTCTTTCTGAACAAAAACAAAAGAACTTGCTTAATCATTCATATAGCCTGCCCGTTCGATATCAGAGTGAAGGAGAAAGAACTCGAAAAAATAAATATATACCAAGATCTAAAATGGGAATTAGTTAGACTATGGAAGTGTAAAGATGTAAAGGTGATTCCCGCTGTAATTGGAACGCTTGGGACCATAATAAAAAGCCACCATAAATGGCTTAAACAAATTGACGAGACAATTTATTTTCCAATTCTACAAAAGGCTTGCCTGTTAGGAACGGCGAAAGTGTTATGGTTCAGCTTGAATATCTAAGGTCAAGGGAATTGACTTGATGGTCAAAAAACAAAAAAAAACATAAAAACAAAAAACAAAACCCCAACTAAAAACATTCAAAAGTTGAGACTACTACTACTACTACTACTACTACTAATAATAATAATAATAATAATAATAATAATAATAATAATAATAATAATAATAATAATAATAATAATAATATTTTTAAATAAGGAAAGAGACAAGGAAAAAAATAAGGAATTGAAAGGAAAAAAATTTAAAATTAAAAAAAATTAAACTTTTTTCTTTTTTTTAAAATTAATTTTAAGAAATATTATTATTTTATTTATTTATTTATTTATTTATTTAACTGGTGCCGCCCTAGGCTGACTCCAGACAACATATTTGTAGAGGGTTGAGGAGAATGAGAAGACCGGGGAGGGACAGCACAAACCAGACCTCCACTGGAGAAGTGCAGAGAATGCTGAGACCTTGGGGAGGCTTATTGCCACCTAAATCCCAGAGAAGACCAATTGTCTTTACCAGCGAGAAATCAATGGTAAGAGGCTGTTGCGATACCGTATCGTTATCGAAAAGAGGTGAAGAATACTGGAAGTCTGGGAGACTTGTTGTCACTCAGACTCCAGGAAATACCACTGGTTATTGTCGGTGGGCAATCACTGACGATGATCTGTGTGAGAACTCCTAGTGAGTACAAATAATAATAATGATGATGATGATGATGATGATGATGATGATGATGATGATGATGATGATGATGATGATGATGATGATGATGATGATGATGATGATGATGATGATGATGATGATGATGATGACGATGACGATAACAATAACAATAACAACAACAACAACAATGATGATGATGATGATGATGATGATGATGATGATGATGATGATGATGATGATGATGATGATGATGATGATGATGATGATGATGACGATAACAATAACAACAACAACAACAACAACGATGATGATGATGATGATGATGATGATGATGATGATGATGATGATGATGATGATGATGATGATGATGATGATGATGATGATGGATGTGATTGTGGTGGTGGTGGATGTGATGGTGAGTTATATCAGACAATCAAGGTTATTAGTTTGGGAATAAATGGGGAAATACTATGTGTTATTGAATTGGCTGATCGAATCCGCCTAGGTCAGAAGTGGGAATAAGTGAAAGACTAGGAGAGATACACAAAGAGAGAGAGGGGGGAGGGAGGATTGATAACGATTCTAATTAAATATATTTCAAGCTTTTCGATTAGAATTAACGAATGCTTGAATCTATGGGCATTAAAGTCGCGCATGCGTAATACAAACGACATATATCTTCGCATATCTCGATGTTAATTGCCGGTGTTTAAACATGGCGTCCATAGAGGATAAGAGATAGGCGTCATCGCCAGATGTTGTCAGCCAATAGGAAGTACATATGAGAGCGTAGTCGAGTTGCGACGTATCGAACGGTCGGCCATGTTGCCTGGAGACACAGGAATCGAGTCGATGACGTCAAAGTCGACGCTAACCGAGGCGAGAAATTGGTTTGCTTGCTTTCTGGGAATGAATTGCCTGAGTAACCACAGGTGAACAAAGCTAGACAGGCAGAAACAGCAAATGTATTTGCTCGAAGAAGAAAGTTTTTTTATTCGTTTAGTTGTGTTCATAGACACTTATAAGTTTTTAAAGGCGCGATCCGCCAGTTGGTCAGTCACGTTTCAGGTTGAAATAGAAATTTATTTGCTAAATGCGCACATTGAATGGACGCAGCATCCACACATCAAAAGTTTTGTTCTCTCTGTGTGTCTTTCCATCAGTCACAATTTTCTCAACAAAATATATCAACTTCATTAATACTAACTACTAAATTCCAAACGAATAAAGCGGTTGCCGGAAATCGAAATCGAAATCGAAACCCTGAGATATCCAACATGATGTTCTACGAACTAAGCTATTAATATGTTCTCATAAATAGATCTTGAAACATTACCTTTAAGAAATAATTATAGCTTTTATATGACGTCATAGATTTATGATTTACGTCATGTTTTCTTCTCTTTTTACTTCAACAGTCATGGACGAAAAAGGAAAAAAAACATGTACTACGACCACCTCTCCTTTCTTTCTCCCTCTCCGTCTTTCTCTTCTCTCTCTCTCTCTCTCTCTCTGTTTTTTTCTTTTTTTCATGTCTGCATTAAAAACATTCAAAAAATATTCAACACAACCCCCCCCCCCGTGTCCAACATATTAAATCTGCAAATGCGTGTGTGAGCCAAGATTTTTTACCTCTTTTTGTTTTTTTTAAATTGTTCTGCAACGACACATCAGCCCTTTTTTAACAAGTTACATTCAATGTTCTATAGTCCACTTTTAAAGTTCTCCCATATAACGTCCGCTGCATATTTTCGGGCAATCGTCCGTGTTCTCACTCTTTCTTTTCCTTAACACCGTAACATCATTCTCTCTCTCTCTCTCTCTCTCTCTCCTCTCCGTCTCTCTCTCTCTCTCTGTCTCTCCTGTCTTTTCTTCTTTTTTTTAAACCGCAAACGTTGTTCCTTTTCGTGGTGACCTCGGTCGAACGCCCCCATGTGTGTGTGTGGGGGGGGGGCACTGGTCACAGCAACCAAAAGGCATTTGTTGCATAACATACATGAAAAACCAGACATTCGTTACGTTATCAATCATGAAAATCATTGCAACGAAAGTCTATTAAACCTCTCCAATAAAACGAAAGCAAAACGAAAGTTTAGAAGCGTTTTCACCCTTTTTCAACACTCTCTGTAAGGCACTTTTAAGCGACATTTCCTTAGGGCGATTTTATGGCACTTTCAAGCCTTTAAACAGTCGGTCAATTTTCACATTACTCTTTAAACACTTCTCGTTATTAAAACATTTCTCTTTTTAAACATTTCAAATTAAGCATTTTAAACATAGTACTCTTTTAAATTATTTTCTCATTAAACACAGTTCATTAAACATTGTATCTCATTTAAACACTAAACATTTTAAATATTGTTTTTCTTGCGATTTTTAGTTCTTTTCGTTTTACAGATTAGGACCCAAAATGTTATGCAAAAAAAAGTTACATTACAGATTTCTGCCTCACTGTTGGTCGTGGGTTTGCTGACACACTCATCTCCGTTGCTGGCTCGGGATCGTAGTGGTGTACCTGTTTTGTGAGCAAATTCTGTCATCATGCACGAGAGACTAAAACGCCCGAAGATAAGGATTTTGAGAGAGATTCTATCTTTTATTCCGCTTCGTTGTGGGGGTTTGCCCATTCGTTCCACGATTCATTCATTCATTCTACCTGCTGGGGAAATGCAACAGGAATTGCTGCTGGATCTCCAAGAAATCCAGCCATTACGACGAGCGATTACATTTTCAACCGTCCGGGCCGCTTCTACCCTCGTAACTCAATTCAGGACCCACAGAGAAGGTCCATAGTGCAGTTCGCTGCCAAACTCCTATTTTTAAACCTTAGTTTCTCACGAAAGAAGGAGTGACGTCATAGTCCCTTGTCCTGTCATACAGATCATCAGCAGAACTGGACCCTTTAAAGTTGGCCAGGTTTAACCAATTGTTATGATTTTTCGGACTTAGTCATTCCGATGACAAATGTATTTGTCCCAAAATGGATGTCCTTTCGATCTGCACCGAACTCGAACAAGTTCACCCCCTCTCATAATAAAAACTAGTGGACCTACACACATTTAGGCATACGGGGCCCCTCGTAATATAACATATACATATATATATATATATATATATATATATATATATATATAACTTCTTTGTAATATAGCAGGAAAGATCCCAGCAGAGTGGTCGATTAATTGGGAATTAAAGTTAAAAATTAAAAATTAAGAGCGTAATATTTATTTATGTTGGTACAGAAAAATTAGTACAACATTCGTACCGTCAGTTTCAAGCACAGAAGGACTTAGCTATCTCTATTCAGCTTCTGTTGTCAACTGAAGCTGAAGAGAGCCGGATGGCTAAGTCCTTCTGTGCTTGAAGCTGAATAGAGCAAGATGGCTAAGTCCTTCTGTGCTTGAAACCGACGGTACAAATGTTGTAATATTTGTTTTGTACCAATATATATATATATATATATATATATATATATATATATATATATATATATATATATATATATATACTAGACAGACTGTCTAGGTTCTTAAAAAAAGAGAAGGCGATCCCTAGAGGGATAGCGTCTATATATATTTAATATACAAAATTAAGTCAATCGCAATATGGACTTTTGTCGTCGATAGCTTCTGTCCTATGAAATTATTGCGTCATTCTCAAGAGACATTTTATGTTTTTGAATTTCAGTCCATCTTGTTACAAAAAGTAAAAAAATGTAATTCGATTTAATTCTTTACAGAATATAATCTATCATAGTGGATTAATTTTCTTATGTGCGCAATTAAAAACAAAAAAAACAATCTGTACAATCATAGTTCACTTTGCTTCAAAGTAAAAATAATAATATTTTGGAAAGAAATGTTACGTAATTCAGACTTCGTCTCTCACAGACTTACTTCTTTTTATTTTGCGAAGAAAAATAATATTTTGGAAAACAAAGATACGTAATATTTTGATTTTTTTTTCGATGATGATTGACAATCTGTATTACTGGGGTTATTTAGACTACTGTTCTCATCTTGAATGTTATTCACTCAACGTTTCGGCCGATGTAACTTCTGACATTCTTCAGGTGCATCTTTTCGAACACGGGAATATGTATAGAGTTTGAAACAGAACCCTATATTTAATACACAGGTATTGCTTGCTTTCATTCCGTCAGCCATGACAGGGTAAACGTATGAGTTTTGATTTACTCCTCTCCAGGAGTTAGGCACAAGGCCAGTTTTTATCTTACTCCCACAAGTAAGATGTGACCCAAGGTCGGGTCGGGAAAGTGGGGTTTAAAAATTGCCTGGCCAGCCCCGTCGGCATTCCCCGGTAGGGGCGCCTCAGGCAGTGAGCAATGAACTTACTCCTCCCCAAAGAGGGGAGGCAAAGCCTGGGAGGGTGGACCTCCTAGAACTGCACAGGAAAGACCCATAGTACGGCGTAAATCAAGCTCCGAAGGCCTAGACAATACCAGTCTATGGGGTGCAGTATCCATCGGAACAGATACTACACTTTGATCTTAGCCAAAAGGGCAAGGGTAAACGTATGAGTTGACTCTGCAACCTTAACTGTTCCATATCTAATAACCTAAGAACTCTCATCTCTATTTTCAATGTGGCCATACCAACAGTCTCCTGTTTTGCAGACACACACACACACACACACACATATATATATATATATATATATATATATATATATATATATATATATATATATAATATTTATAAATAAATATTAATTATTCATTACCTACAGACATCGATGTTTCATGCTAACGCAATCTTCAGTGCAGGAAGCTAATTTCCGACTGTTGACAGGCGCGAACTCCGATCACAAATCGCCACTAATTCGCAGTCAAGAGCGTTTTCCCGTTGGCCACCCCAAATTAGCTTAGAATTAAGGAGGAATTTAACTTTGTAAATACCAAGTCAACGGGTATTTTGGAACTCGCAATGAAGTTAGTAGTACTGCTTGTTATTAAACTCAATCAGAGTGCCCGGCCTTAGTAACGGGAACTTTATATATATATATATATATATATATATATATATATATATATATATATATATATATATATATATATAAGAATAATATTTTGGAGGCGATAACAATGCGTTGTTGGAGTGACACATATATGACACGTGGAATCGTAAAAACAAAGTGACAATATTGAAGAGTCAATAATTTTCATATTTTTTTTATTATTTATCAGTGTATCGTTGACCGTGGTGTTAGGTTGGAGTGTGTCTTTTTATTATTATTTTTAATTTTCGAGGGAAGCCCTCATCCTCAGAAATAAAAAAATATATATATATACTGTCCAGATTTAATCTTCCTTTCAAGGTATTAGACCTAAGCTTGTCTTTAAGACTCGCATTACAGTGTATTATTAATCTCTATGGAACACATGTTCTCAAACCTCACTTCTATACATTATCACACTAAATACACATGCTTGATAAACTGTTCCCTTGGTATACAGTGGTAACACTCTGCTGATTAGTAATGGCAAAAGTTGCCTGAACTTATTCCTAACTCTTTCAATCACACTAGCGCATGCTCAACCCTCTACTCTAACGGAATCACAAGGTAACAAAACTTCTTGGCAACCTCAATAGCGTGAAAATTTCGAATCTAGTTCGTTATGGAGCACTGTACTCTTTTTGTTCCACTGCTTCTTAAAAATATCGTGGAAACTTATGCCAATGACTGAATCGGGACGGTGAAAATATCGTACATTTTTTATTAATTGAAATAGAAGAATTCAATTCTTTTATAATTAGAAACTAGTTCAAAGCATACGGAATAAAGTTTGAACACCAACTACCAACTTTTATAAACGGAAAACTATAATGCTAACCCAAACAACGCTCTTATCTTTACTGCTGAAATACAAGGACTAAACATGGCAATTCATCTCCTGAACGAATAGCCAGTAAAAAACAGTCATTGACATTTGTACACTCGTTAACTTCCTTCAGTTCACTAGTAGAATAGAGAACAAACTGCCCTTATAACTTTGAATATGCTGAATAGGAATTAAATACAAAAAATAATTTTTAAAATCTAACATCTGACAAGAAGCAAATACCAATTAGACTGCATAGAAATGTTTAGTATCTTGTTGTTATTGGTAATAATAATTTGAACAACTCTCTTCAAAAGAATGGCCCAAATAATATCTTAAACGACCTAAAAGAGACAAAAGTGAATACCAAAAATCTATATAACAAACCGAATCACTCACAGATTATAAATAGTCAAATCCTATACTCTAAAAACAGTTTGAAATATATATCTTGTTGTTATTGGTAATAATAATTTGAACAACTCTCTTCAAAAGAATGTCCCAAATAATACCTTAAACGAAATAAAATAGACAAAAGTGAATACCAAAAATCTATATAACAATCCGAATCACTCATAGATTATAAATAGTCAAATCCTATACTCTAAAAACAGTTTGTAATATATATCTTGTTATTATTGGTAATAATAATTTGAACAACTCTTTTCAAAAGAATGGCCCAAATAATATTATAAACGACATAAAAGAGACAAAAGTGAATACCAAAAATCTATATAACAAACCGAATCACTCATAGATTATAAATAGTCAAATCCTATACTCTAAAACAGTTTGTAATATATATCTTGTTATTATTGGTAATAATAATTTGAACAACTCTCTTCAAAAGAATGTCCCAAATAATATCTTAAACCACCTAAAAGAGACAAAAGTGAATACCAAAAATCTATATAACAAACCGAATCACTCACAGATTATAAATAGTCAAATCCTATACTCTAAAAACAGTTTGTAATATATATCTTGTTATTATTGGTAATAATAATTTGAACAACTCTCTTCAAAAGAATGGCCCAAATAATATCTTAAACGACCTAAAAGAGACAAAAGTGAATACCAAAAATCTATATAACAAGCCGAATCACTCACAGATTATAAATAGTCAAATCCTATACTCTAAAAACAGTTTGTAATATATATCTTGTTATTATTGGTAATAATAATTTGAACAACTCTCTTCAAAAGAATGGCCCAAATAATATCTTAAACGACATAAAATAGACAAAAGTGAATACCAAAAATCTATATAACAAATCGAATCACTCACAGATTATAAATAGTCAAATCCTACCTCTAAAAACAGTTTGTAATATATATATTGTTATTATTGGTAATAATAATTTGAACAGTCCTCTCTAAAGAATGGCCCAAATAATATCTTAAACGACATAAAAGAGACAAAAGTGAATACCAAAAATCTATATAAAAAACGAACCACTCACAGATTATAAATAGTCAAATCCTATACTCTAAAAACAGTTTGTAATATATATCTTGTTATTATTGGTAATAATAATTTGAACAACTCTCTTCAAAAGAATGTCCCAAATAATATCTTAAACGACCTAAAAGAGACAAAAGTGAATAGCAAAATCTATATAACAAACAAAATCACCCACAGATTGTGAATAGTCAAACAGTTTGTCCTATATATATAGACGCATTACCTTCTTTTATTTCCCTAGTAGAACGGCGAACAATCTGCCCTTATAACTTTCAATATGCTGAAAAATATCGTTATTTAATTAAAGTAATATATGAAGTAATCTTGTTCTGGATACCAAACTATATTTGTATTAAAGGCGGATAAATCATCCGCAAAATACTCTTAACAAGAATATAAATTATATCAAAATACTATATACAACATTTAAAAGAAAAATCAAAGAATACAATGGCAAGCAGTATGGAACAGTCCGTTATGAAGCACCGTACTCTTTTTGTTCCACTGCTTTTTAAAAATATCGTGGAAACTTATGCCAACAAACTATGAATAGTCAAATCCCATACTCTAAAAACAGTTTGTAATATATATCTTGTTATTATTAGTAATAATAATTTGAACAACTCTCTTCAAAAGAATGGCCCAAATAATATGTTAAACGACCTAAAAGAGACAAAAGTGAATACCAAAATCTATATAACAAACAGAATCACTCACAGATTATGAATAGTCAAATCCCATACTCTAAAACACCTTCACAAAGAAGAAAGATTTTGAAAAGCTGTCTGATCCGGATAAAACACAACAACAAAATGTTTGACCTGTGATGACCTTATAATTGTTAAAAGGTCGTTAACAACTAACAAACAAAGAAACAAAGCAAACTTCCAAATCATATTTTCAGATAAATTTTGATTTTTTTTAATGAATCGACATTTTTAGAAATGTTCAATATAAATTGACATCTTTATGCTTTTGTGTTTTTCGTATAAAGTTTCTTTTCATTAAGAAAACATTCCATTTTTTTTAAAACTAGTGTAAACTACAAAGGGTAGTTTTATTTTTAAATAGTTCACAATTATTAAAGTTTAAGTAGTTCTATTTCAATTGAAACCAGTGTGATGCTATCAAAGTGTTCGCTTATAACTTGCATTGAGCGTTAATAAAAATAAAAAAATAGAAAAAAAAAACGGGGAACATTTTATTCTTTTTTCTTCAACATGTCCGAGAAAATATCAGCTTGGTATATTAGGAGACTCTGAGCAACGAGCCGTTATTGATTTTCGAATTCGAAAACTCTATTGTTCTTGACTACAAAAAGAAAAACATACAACAAGATCAGAAACGATAAAAAATCGAATTATTGGCTGTTGCAGATATTCTGAATCGTAGACGCTCGATGACTAATACAACCAGAAGACAATAACGAGAACGGTTACAATTGCACATCGCCAGCAGAAAAACATATTTTTGAGAATCTTTGGGAATAGTGCAATAATCGGACGTCTACTTATAAAACATTTAACATTTATAAATGTCTGGAAGTTTGATAAAGATATATATATATATATATATATATATATATATATATATATATATATATAACTTCTTTGTAAAATGGTAGAAAAAATCCCAGCAGAGTGCTCGATTAATTAAGAATTAAAGTTAAAAATTAAGAGCATAATATTTATTTATTCCGGTACAGAAAAATTAGTACAACATTCGTACCGTCGGTTTCAAGCACGGAAGGTCTTACCCATCCGGCTCTCTTCAGCTGATGATGACAACTTTTTCTGTACCAGAATAAATAAATATATATATATATATATATATATATATATATATATATTTATATATATATATATATATATATATATATATATAGAGAGAGAGAGAGAGAAAAACCAAAAAGGATGTCTTTTTATATATTCATCAACGTTTCGTCTTTATTTGTAAGACTTCCTCAGGATGATAATTTTAAGAAAAATATCATGCAAGTACGTGAGAATATTGGGTTGATATGATAGTTTGAAAAGGAAAAGGTAGTAGCCACTACTGGGTGCACATGGACCGAGGTCCGGGCTTAGTGAAGTCAGTAGCATCTACTGACTTCACTAAGCCTGAGGAAGTCTTACAAATAAAGACGAAACGTTGATGAATATATATAAAGAACCATCCTTTTTGGTTTTCCTTTTTCATTTCCCATTACGTCGGAGTACCTTCATCCTTCCTCTCTCATATATATATATATATATATATATATATATAGTGTGATTCATAAGTCACTTAGCTATTTATTTTTGAAATTCTAAAGTTATAAAATACGGTAATACAAAACAGAAAGTTTAGTCAACAAATTCATTTATGGGAGTTTAAAATTACAGGAAAATTTCAAAATTTCCACCTTCGTTCTGCATGCATAGCTCCATTCTTTTTTGCAAAGAATTTACGACTCTTTGTAGCATATTTGATTGATTATGAAATAAATATATAGAGAAACAAATATATAAACGAACAAATTTAAAATAACAAATAGCAGTAATTAGAGAGTAAGATAACAATTATCAAAAGTTCATAGTATGTTTGTGCTTCATATGGAAATCATTTTAAATAGCTAAGTGAAGTGACTTATGAATCGCCCTGTATATATATTTCAGAGGTAACATTTTTTAGTTAATGAAACGGGCGGGTGGAAAAAAAATTGCTAAAAATTTCCTTAAGGCCTTATCGTCTTACCCTCTACGATGAAACGTCAGAATGATAAAAACTAAGAAAATCGAATAAGATATGAGGGGATAAAGTGTTTAAGTTGAAGAAAACGATTGATAAAAAAAAACGTAAAGCTCTCAACATTATGGTGAATTTGAATTATTAAAAATCTCCAACTGATGTTTCAAAATACTTTGTCTACACAGGCTAGGTCGAGAATTGTTAATAACTAACGCCTCAATAATATGTAGATGGTAGTTCGACCGCGCACTGTGTAAAACAGAAAACCACCTATCAGAATAAATGTCAGAACAACTATTTGTACTAACCAGGTGATGACCGATGGCTGATTCCCGTGCCGGAAAGTTCCCGGATGATCTTGAAACCTTGTGTAAACGAATATCACGTGGTATGTGTTGGGATATTCTAATTTCTAATCTTTGGGATGTCTTGCCAACGTA
>OY744548.1:9542816-9560316 GCA_963556195.1 Sepiola atlantica
TATATATATATATATATATATATATATATGAGAGATAGAGAGAGAGAGAGAGAGTAATGCATAATCAATATAGCCTGGACCGGACTATCCACTCGGTAGAACAAAAGAAGGAACATATTCGTAGATTGCGGTTACGCCTATTTATATAAAGATATGCTGTTTTCTTATATCAGTAAAAAAAATACTGTCTGAAAATGTTTTTTGTTGGCCTTTTATTTCGATAAAAAGTTGGTCTCTCTTTTCTTTGTGAACTGATACGAATCATTGCACCCGAAAACTCGGATTTTACGACCAATCCCAACATATTAGCTACGCTTCAGGCAAATGTACGCAGTTTTAATGCCTACTGAACTATTAACTGTTACGCTTTTCCACAGACACCGTACAGAAATTGAGATAAAACTCGGGGGTTCTATTAGCTTATTCTTGAAAGAAAATAATCAGTGTTTCCACATTCTAATCAAGACATTCTAGTTATGTATTTTTATCTGATTATTATTTCCAATACATTAAAACAAGAGCGCGAAATGGACCGGGCGGAGGAGACAGAAGGTGTGAATGAGAGGGGAGGGTGAAACGAAGGAGGGGTAGAGAGAATGATAGAGAGACGAATAGAGAGTGGTAGAGATATGTTTTAATATAAAGATGTCATACACAATTTTTATCCCCTTCCTATTTTTATGATCCCGGGCAACGTAGGGTAACCGTGCTAGTTTTATATAATAGAAGGCTACTTACTGTAAGTCTAACGGCGTCTAACGATGTCATATTTCTGAAATATGTTGCAATGGTATCTCTAAAAAAAAAACAGCGAAATAATCGGGAAATTCCGGACTTAAAACAGCTCAAATATCCTTTTTTTTGTCTTTGAAACTTTGATCTGTTTAGGCCTTTTGGCTGAGATCTGAGTGTAGTATCTGTTCCGAGTGATGCTACATCCCTTAGACCGCTACAGTCTAGGCCTTCCGGTCCTGATTTCGCCTGTCTGAGGTATTGTCCTGTGCAGTTCTAGGAGGTCCACTCTCTCGTACTTTGCCTCTCACCATTTGAGAAAGGGTTAGTTTGTTGCTAATCTCCTGAGGCGGCCCTACCGGGGAATGCCGACAGGGCTGCCCTAGAATTGTTTGGCGGCCAAAGTGCCTTTCTTCCTGAAAGGTGCTTGCTTTTCAAATCCCACTTCCCCGACCTTGTGCCAGACCTTACCGCTGTGGGAGGTAGATAAATACCAAGCTTTGATTTTTCTCGGCCTTTTTGGCCAAGATCAAAGTGTAGTATCTGTTCCGATGGATACTACACCCTATAGACCGGTATCGTCTTGTCCTTCGGGTCTTGATTCCGCCGGTCTGTGGGTTTGTCCTGTGCAGTTCTAGGAGGTCCACTCTCCAAGGCTTTGCCTCCCCTCTTTGGGGTGGAGTAAGTTTGTCGCTTACTGCTTGAGGCGCTCCTACCGGAGAATGCCGACGGGGCTGCCCAGGCATTTTTGTAGGCCAGAGTGCTCACCTTCTCGGGCGCTGACTTTTCAAATCCCACTTTCTCGACCTTGTGTCACATATTCCTGCTGCGTGAAGGAATTGGATATCGCCTTTTGGCTGGGATCAAAGTGTAGTATCTGTTCCGAGTTAGGCTACACGCTTAGACCAGTACAGTCTTGGCCTTCTTAGCCTTGATTACGACGGTCTTAGGGTATGTCCTGTGCAGTTCTAGAAGGTCCACCCTCCCAGGATTTGCCTTCTGGACCTTTTAGAAGGTGTTAGTCTATTGCTAATCGCCTAAGGCGCTCCTACCGGGGAATGCCGACGAGGCTCGCCAGGCATTTTTGTAGGCCAGAGTGTAAATCCTCTAAGGCGCTGGCTTTTCGATTTCACTTTCCGACCTTGTGTCAAATCTTATTGCTGTAGGAGGGAGATAAATAAATGTTGTTTTTTTTAATAAATAACAATGACAAGAATCATAATGTGTAAATGAAATAAAGTATTCTGTCCACTGTGCCACGGGTCATTGCCTATTAAATAAAGGGTTCCGTTCGAAATTCCGTCCAGATTCCCGAGTTCGACAGAAATGTTTCCGAGTTCGAAGAGATACACCTGAAGAAGGCCGGACGTTACAGCGGCCGAAACGTTTTGATGATAACACTCAAGATGAGAAATGTAGTCCGAATAACCAAAATTATACAAATTATTAATTCTCATCTCAAAAATTCAGAAATATAACATGCATGTTATCTTCGATTTCAATTTAACTGGGAGATTTCTCAATCAGACCGTAAAATGGACTTCCAGGAAATCTAGTAAATGTCCTAATCCAGAGTGCCCTATTTGGGAGCAACTGGATTTTCCCTACATTAAAAACCGACCTTTTTTTAAATACTACAATTATATATTTTTTTCAGTTACAAACCTTTTATCCTGCCACTAGGGCAGATTAGACACAAGGTCGGCTGTTAATGTAGGGAAAATCCAGCTCCCCAAAAAGGGGCACTCTGGATCGGGACAAAAATAAAAACTGCCTAAGTCTAGTTGCATTTAACACAAGATTACTCGTTTTCAATACATTTTTGCTAATTTGGTTTCTATATCTTAAATCGCATAACAAAAAGTTAATTCGAGACGCTAAAAGTTCAAATTCTTACTAAAAAATAATATAAATATTAAAATGTAAAATAACTATTCCAGTTGAAAAACTAAAAAAATGTATATATTCATTAGAATTATGATTTAAATATAAATCGAATAATCGTAGAGAATGATATCGTTTTAAAACAAGAATTTCGGACGCTAAGGATGTCGTCGATGTTTCATTTGTTTATTAAAACGTTTTGTGAATGAAAGAAAAAACGCACTTTACATTAAAAAAAATTAATATAGCCCCCTTTCTTTAGTAAAACCAAACAATTAAGGATTATTATAAGTTTGTTTACAAATGCCATGTGCGTGTGCGAAGGTTAACCGGCGTAGACTCGAATGTGTCCCATTCAATTGGCTTATATTTGGGGGTCCTTGAAACTTAATTGATCGCTCTTTTCGTTCAATCGCTTGTGTTTGGAATTGCCTTTCCATGTTACTTATTTCCTCCACCGTACAAACAAGTAAAAAGTTAAATGTAATGTGAACAAATATCTGTCTGCCTAGCTCCTCATCCAAGTTGCCACCCTCCCCTCAAAATATCTGACTCCTTTCAAAATAGCCGCTTACGGTTTAATAGCAATATGTCTTCTCTGGGATGAATAAAAGTTTTTTGTTTTTTTTAATTGGAGGGTATCACTGGGATTACACATATGAACAGAGTTTTACGTGTCTCAGTAAGACGGTTCCCACTGGGATCAAAGTGTAGTATCTTTCCTGTCTCCGTCACGGCGGGGGGGGGAGATTGTTCTTGATTGGAACAATTTTTACTTTTATTCCCGCCGTTTTAGGGTAGATGCATATCACCTACATAAAAACGGCCTTGTGTCTAACTTTGCCTTCTTGATAAGGCAAGTGAATAGGAATTTCAAGGGAAAGTGAACTGTAGAAAGTGTGACGTAAACTGGGGACCATATTCACCGGACTTGAATCCCACAGATTCTTATCTGCAAAAAGTATTACAAGGTAAATGTGCACCAGGACACGTGCAAATAAAGTATCGGTCAACGGAAGGCAGAAATTAGACCAAAAAGCAAGGGGGATCCTGAAAGATGATTTTATTCAAATAATCATCAACAATTTTCCGTGACGAATGCAAATTTGTCCCAAACGCTGCAGAGGGAATTTAAAAGATAATGTGGAAAGAACGTGTTGTGATGGGATACCTCACTCCCCTCAAAGCTAATAAGTGTACTAGTCTGCAGTATATATATATATATATATATATATATATATATATATATATATATATATATATATATATATATATATATATATATATACTACGAACAGTAGTATGTATGTGAACTGTATTCGACGTATTCGAGTGTATTAGGTTAATCCTATTGAATTACCGGTAGTGCTATTGTTTTGTACAAGATATATACGTTGGAAAAAACCATCATCTTTTAAAAAACCTTAAACTCTGGTTAGGGTTAGGGTTAGAGTAAGGGTAAGGGTTAATTTAGGGTAAGGGTTAGGGTTAGCGTTAGTGTTACGGTTAGGGTAAGGGTTAGGGGAAGGGTTAGGGTTAGAGTAAGGGTTAGGGTAAGGGTAAATTTAGGGTAAGGGTTAGGGTAAAGGTTAGGGTTAGCGTTAGTGTTACGGTTAGGGTAAGGGTTAGGGAAGGGTTAGGGTTAGGGTAAGGGTTAAGGTTAAGGTTAAGGTTAAGGTTAAGGTTAGGGTAAGGGTTAGGGTTAGGGTTAGGGTTAGAATTATGGTAAGTGTTAGGGTAAGGGTTAGGGTAAGGGTTAAGGTTAGGGTAAGGGTAAGGGTTAGGGTAAAGCTTAGGTTTAGGGTTAGGGTTAGGGTTAATGTTAAGGTTAGGGTAAGGGTTAGGGTTAGGGTTAAGGTTAGGGTAAGGGTTAGGGTAAGGGTTAGGGTTAGGGTTAGGGTTAGGGTTAAGGTTAGGGTAAGGGTAAGGGTTAGGATTAGAATTATGGTAAGTGTTAGCGTTAGGGTTAGGGTAAGGGTAAGGGTTAGGGTAAAGGTTAGGGTTAGGGTTAGGGTTAAGGTTATGGTAAGGGTAAAGGTTAGGGTAAGGGTTAGGGTAAAGGTTAGGGTTAGGGTTAGGGTTAAGGTTATGGTAAGGGTTAGAGTAAGAATTATGGTGAGGGTTATGGTTGGGGTTTAAGACCTTACACTCTGGTTATTTTTGTTATTATAACTCTTAACCAAGTTATATCAAAACGTAACTTTTATGCAAATTGTGTTAAACAACTAAGACTTTAGGGAGTAATTCTACACAGACTCAAGTTTAAGTTCAGTCAATTTACAAGAAATTCGCTGGACTTTTGTAGGATTTAATCAAATTTTTATGAGTCCTGTTTTTTGGGGGGGGTCACTCTTCATAACATAAAGAAACGAACCGTAAAAAGTCAGAAATATCCGCTGAAGAATTTGAAAAAAATATATAATTGGATTTTTTTAAAGTTTTGTGCGTTGTTGATTTCCTCGGGGAATCCCCTTTTGTTCGAAAATGGATAGAATGTAAAAATCCATATTACCTCAGATTTATTACGTAAAAAGATGGATACACGCTCAATGCGTAGAGTTTTATAATCAGCTGAACTCAAGAAAAAGAGATTTATCAGCTCTTTCTATTGAATCAGTTGCTACTTTTTTTACAATACTTTTTTAACAAAGTTGGGTTAAATCGCGTTGTCAAACTAGTTTCACGTCAGATCACTAAAAATAAGTCACGGTGAACTTCGTCAGTATGTATTTCAATAATCATTTGAGAATCGCAGGTGCTTTAAAAAAACAATTCATCTAATGCCGAATAAATTACCGGGGACAGACTAACGTCCTGTCATGACATGCCTCGGTAGGTTAACTTTAACCGACTTTTTCTAAACTTCACATTACTAAATACATCTATTTAGTATTTATGTTAGTATAAAAAAAGGTATTCAAATGAGGTCCAACGAATCTTTGTTGACGATCGACTTTTACCCGTATTACTCGGCTCTTCGGCCATGATTAAACTGTAGTATATGTGCTTTTGGAGTGGATGTATGATCGCTATATTAAAGTGACCTTGTGTCCAACTAACACTCGTGCGAGGGCAATGCATAGAGATTTGTCTACATGCAATTTGTCTTTTTAGAGTGGAACCATATATATATATATATGTATATATATATATATATATATATTATTATATATATATATATATATTATTATATATATATTTTTTCAAGACACTTTAATCCAATAACTTTTTACTCTTTGTGAATTTTTCTGATGATTGTGTAATGTTGCAGAGACCATTATGACATAAAAACGTTGTTTGGCACAAGACAAATGAAACGGACCGTAAAAATATATCTCACAGAAATGTTATGTTTTTTGGAAATGTGAAAAAATAAAAATAATAAAATAAAACCAAAAAACTGTTATATATATATATATATATATATATATATATATATATATAGAACAGTTTTTTTTTTATATTCCAATAACCATGGTTTGTTTAATTACTTTTATTTTTATTTTTTTTTTTTTCACATTTCCAAGAATTCCAAATTTCTGTGAAATATATTTAACGGTCCGTTTCATTTGTTTTGTGCCAAACAACATTTGTATGTCAATATCGTCTCTGCAACACTACAAAATAATCAGAAAAAGTTCACAAATAATAAAAGAGTTCTTAGATTAGAGTGTCTTGAAAAACACCCACATCATACATCAGTTTCATTTTAAGGTAAAAATAAACAAAAAAACAAACAAAATTTTTTAGAGCAAACACTCACACGTGTGCGTTTTAACTAATTCGCCATTTTATTTTATTTTTTTTGGTCAAAGCTAGTATCTCCCAAAAGAATTAGTGCGATCAGTTTTAAAAACTTTAATTCGGTAATATTTGCTAAAATATTTAATATGCACTATAATTTATTTATAAAGTTCCAGTTTATTTGAAGATAATTAATTTTTTATTAAAGTTACCTGCATGTTTATTTAAGTCTTTATGGTGCGAAACCAATTTAAGCAGATCATTATAGAGCTAGTCTCATTGTGTCAAACCGTCCATTCAATCAACTATTAAAAAAGTTTCTTCTACATAAGTGTTTATATGGAATTTATATAGTATTTATTAATAAACCCTTTCTAATAATATTGAGACAAGCTTACCTTCCCAGAAATTCATCACTCAAGTAGTAAGTTACTAGTTAAAATGCGAAACTAAGGGGGTTATATTCACGGCGAAATATATCCTCCATATTTAGCCAGACTACGATTTCGAAATATAGAGTGGACATTATATATTTATTTATTTATTTAATTTCTTAAAGTGTTCTAAGGATTCAAAAGTAGTTATACGGGGATCTGTACCTTAAACATTAATGTTTACTATGTTTTATTTCTAAATCGTACTATCAAGTGAATTGCTAAGACAAATATGCGAATGTAAACAATTAGAGTCTTACTTTAATGTTTCCAACTATTATTTAGTCGTTTTTCCTTTCTTTTAAGTATCATTATGCTTATTAATATATATTCACAAATATGCTTAGTATCCATCAATAAAAAAGTAATAAAATAAACCATAGTTATTGGAATATAATAAAAAAAAAACTGTTCTATATTTTGCTCTGTTATCAATAATTGACAAACATTGAGCTGAATCTTCAAAGGAGACTACAAAGTAAAAGGATCTGATTATATATGATAGTACATATATTGTCTTTAATAATTATATATATATATATATACATATATACATATATATATATATATATATATATATATATATATATATATATATATATATATATATATATATATATGGGAAAGGAAAGGATGAAAGGTAATCCGACGTAATTGGAAATGAAAAAGGAAAAACCAAAAAGGATGTATTTTTAATGTGTTCATCAACGTTTCGCCTTAATTTGTAAGACTTCTCTAGGATGATAATGTTAAGAAAAATGTCATGCAAGTACGTGAACATATTTTGTTTACATGATGGTTGATGGGAGGAAATAGTAGCCCCTACTGGAAGCAATAGGAACAGTGTCCGGGCTTGGTGAAGTCAGTCGTGTAGAATGAAAAAATGTTGATGTTCTGGGTTGAAAAAAGTTGAATGGTGGGGGTTAGCAGGGATAATGTGGAGGGTTGTAAGTGAGAAAGTGGTGGGGGTGGGGGTGAGCGGGAATAATGTGGATGGCAGTGAGTGAAGAAGTGGAGAGGTGGGGAAAGAGGAGTGGGGGAGTGTTTGACCAGGTGGCTGCTTCAAGAATGTGAGGGATGAGTAGGATGGAAAGTTTGGGTTCGTGGTGAATGAAGATGTGTGTGTAAGGGGGGGGTATGCAGAGAAGTGGAAGGTAGGTGTGAGATATTTGAAATATTTTGAAATATTACTACTACTACAACTACACCTTATCTTAATACTGCTGCTACTATAACTAACCGCTACTACTACAACTACTACCCCTACTACTACTACAACTACACCTTATCTTAGTACTGCTGCTACTATAACTAACCGCTACTACTACAACTACTACCCCTACTACTACTACTACACATTCCCTTCCCCCTAGAATTACTACAACTACTACTAATACTACTACTACTACAGCTCCTCCCCTGCTTACTACTACTACAACTACTACTAATACTACTAATAATAATAACAATAATAATAACAATAATAATAATACAAACAACATTTACCTAAAAGCTCCAAAACAATGGTTCTAAAATTTAAGTAACTATAACAGCTCCTCCCCTACTACTACTACTACTACTACTACTACTACACCTTCTCCTAATACTACTACTACAACTACTCCCCACTACTATTACTACTACTACTACTACACCTTCTCCTAATACTACTACTACAACTACTCCCCACTACTATTACTACTACTACTACTACTACACCTTCTCCTAATACTACTACTACAACTACTCCCCACTACTATTACTACTACTACTACTACTACACCTTCTCCTAATACTACTACTACAACTACTCCCCACTACTATTACTACTACTACTACTACTACTACTACACCTTCTCCTAATACTACTACTACAACTACTCCCCACTACTACTAATACACCTTCCCTTCCCCCTACTATTAGTACAACTACAAGTACTACTATTAATACTAATACTAATACTGCTACTACTACTACTACTACTACTACTACTACTAATAATAATAATAATAATAATAATAATAATAATAATAATAATAATAATAATAATAATAATAATTGTTGTGAAGTTGTCCAACAGTAAATAATAAATAAAGGAATTCAAGTCGAGGGTTGGTTTAACAAGTGTATTAACAAAGTAAAAAAGTGACTAGCACTTGGCTAGACAGTTACAAGACTGTGCTTTGTCTTCTCTGTGTCTCTGGTGACTCGCACTATTCATAGTGACAACCGGTGCAGTTTCTCCTGTGTAAGAACGGCCAGTGTAACAATAATAATAATACAAAACACAAACAAACAATATTTACCTAAAAGCTCCAAAACAATTGTTCTAGAATGTAAGTAACTTTGCCATAAAGAACCCTTGGGATTCTAAGTGCGTCATATAAGATCAACAGCTATATGTTATATTACTACATTTGCTACGACACCACTAGTAATAGTTCCGTTAATCTCATCGCAGACTTGATTAAGTTGCTCACAGTATAGTTCAGCGTTGATGACGCGACCATTCGGCACGAGATCAAACAACAAGATTCCTTTGAAGTTCCACCGAACATAAAACCATGATATTCGTTCCGGGTTATTTTTATCACGGCGCACGAACTTTTTTTCCTCGATCTGGTATTTCCTCCGCCGTTAAATGCAGATAAGAATCACGACAGATATTATTTTACAATCTGTCTTATTTGAAGTTTCTCTTTCATGGCAAAACATTAAATATACATTGAATATACATTAAATATACATTAGCCAAGACACAATAAGCAACCTTAATTTCATAAATGCGTTTCTTAGTGCAAAATAATGAATACGTAATGTAATTTATTAGGATTATGATAATGGCAGCCGTCGAGAAGAAAGGATTTTTTATTTAAATTTCTTGCTTGAGAACTATTATTCTGCTCATTTAAATTCAAAGAAGATGTCTGTCTTGATCGGACCTTTCAGCATAATGACGGGACAAACGTTAAGACATCTTTCAAGATGGCGTTTTTAATATTCATTAAAACCATTAAAGAACAGACGAGAAAGAGCAGCCATGTTCCCGAAGCAGCAGCAGCAGCAGCCGACAACGCATTATACACAGCGGCCATGTTTTATTAGTAGTTACTGAATTTGTATGATAGCATATAAATATACTAGCGGAAGTACAGGTCGAAATTGGGTTTCACAATGTGATAAATATTGATGCCCTACCGTCCTGTCCTGGTACAGCACGCACTTTTGACGGGTTTATATAAAAAAATTACCTCCTCTTCAGGAGGTTAGGCACAAGGTCATTTTTATCTTACTCCCACAATGTAAGATGTGACCCAAAGTCGGGTCGGAAAGTCGGGCTTGAAAACCCAGCGCCCGAGAAGGTAAGCACTCTGGCCATTAAAAGTTACCTGGGCAGCCCCGTCGGCATTCTCCGGTAGGGCGGCGCAGGCAGTAAGCAATAAACTTACTTCTCACCAAAGAGGAGAGGCAAAGCCTGAGATGGTGGACCTCCTAGAACTGCACAGGACAAACCAATAGACCGGCGGAAATCAAGACCCGAAGGCCAAGACAATACCAGTCTATGGGGTGCAGACGGGTTTATAAAGCTTTCTCTGAAATCTGTACGGAATTTCGAACAAGAATCCTTTATTTAATCCACGGGGCCAGCTTGCTCTCGTTCCGTCAGTCATGATCGGGTAGAAATCTAAAGTCATTCGTAATTGTATTCTTAGTATCGCCCGCACTGGGGATCGAACCTTCCACCTCTAGAGGACTGTCATTTAGAACTGAGTATAATCAACAAATACTAAGGATATATTTAATTACCCAAGACTTCTATTCAGCCATTGCTAAGGGAACAAGATCAATCTATCCGTGTGGATTTGATGAAGAATTCAGTTCACCCTATAATAAAGGGGCACGTGTATTTGTATATATATAAAACAGTTACATGGTAAACAGCTGATGATCCCCGTGTTAATATTAGACGTATAAGGTCTCCTGTTTTTGTTTCACTCTTAGATAATTAACCCCCCCCCCCATTTTTTTTTTTTTTTTTTACTTATATTTGTTCATTTATTAATTTTCCAACGAATGTTAAGTCTGCAATATATCGGATATAGTAAGTTTGTCTGGGGATTTAAACTGCATTTTACATTTTTTTTTTTTAATGACTCAGAGCTTCTTTAGACTATATATATATATATATATATATATATATATATATATATATATATATATATATATATATATATATATGAATGAAGAGTTCGAATGCAAAACGCGATAAATCCAATTTCTTCAAATTGATCAAATTAACATTACAAGACAAATATTGCAAAACTTAAATTCGACTGTAAAAGCTTATTTAAATCAAATGCAAGAATATTACAATACTTTAACGAAATGGTTTGGTGTGTGATAAGCGTTATGATATGTAACATTTTTAGTAGAGGTAAGTCAACAATTTTTGGCGTTTATCGAGTTTTGCATGCGAATTCTTCATATATATATATATATATATATATATATATATATATATATATATATATATATAAGAAAATGTCAGATGTATCCCCTTATTAAGTATCGAGGGAATCAAAAACGCAAATCGTATGTCAGACAAATCTCGCCTTCAAACTATTTCCATAATGAGACGTTTTCTGTCTTTTTGCCATATACTGATTTATACATTTATCTATAGTAAAGAGCAATTTTTATGCATATATATATATATATATATATATATATATATATATATATATATATATAGGTATGTATATATAGGTATATCTATATAAGTATAGATATCTATAGAAATATGTCGTTTCTATTAGTTTGTCTGTGTATTTGTTTGAAGTGAGTATTACTTAACATTTTTATCCGTGCGCCAGGGGTCCGAAACATAACCAACAGATCTTTGTCATTTTTATTTGCGAAAAATGTATTCTAGATTGCTTGATCACAGTCTGTCGTAGAAAAGCGAAAAGAAAAAAGTCGCAGTGAAAAAGACTCGTAAAAGTGTCTGATGTGCAAGTTTTTTTTATGGAAATCGCTCCATCCAAGACATGTAGCCACTTTATGTGAGTGGCTAAAAAAGTCGCAATGAAAAAGACTCGTAAAAGCGTCAGATGTGCAGTTTTTTTTAATGAAACTCGCTCCAGGCAAGTAATGAATGCACTTGATGTGAGTGGCTAAAAATACTACTTCAAGGTTAAAAACTAGCCAACGATAAGTGTTTGATGGATAGATTCCGACCCAGAAAACAGTAATTCTTCCCCCTTTGTCAGAAACATCGTTCATGGAATGTCAGGACTAAAGGGCAAAATAATAGAAGCAAGAGTTACGAGGCTGCTGAAAGTAAACCTAAATTAGTCACTTTCTACTCTCATTTGTTGTTTATAAAGCATGTGTGTTTGTTTTTATCAAGGACAACCTGAAATATTAAAATTAAAAATAGTTATGATTTACATTTTTAGGTGTTCTATTAAGTTTTTAAAGCTTATATATCACGCAATACGCGTATTATTCCGGATTTTAAAAAAATACAGGGCGTTGCAGCAAAATCTGACACTTGACAAAAAGAAAACGAAATAGGCAATAAAAACAAAAGTTGTATATGCAGAGACCCGCCCGAATAAATTATTTTAAAATGTAACCACACCTGGCGGATACGAACATCTAAAGGCGGACGCGAAATGAGTCAAATGATTTGGCAAACAATCCCTCCACGATGACTGCCTTCAGAGAGTTGAACGTTCTGTGGGCGTGCTTGTTGGTCTTCGTCTTGATCACGCTCAGAATAAATTGGCAAAAGGTTTGCAATCGGGTGATAACTGTGGTCAAAAGAGAGGCAACTAGTGATTAGGAACAATTTTGAGCAGTTACGCCTTGGTCGTCTAGGTCCTGTGTGCTGGAGCGGGGTCCTGCTAGAAGACGTAGGGGAGTCCGGCGGCGATCTCGTCTATCTAGAGCAGGGGAGGGCAACCTCTGGCCCGCGGGCCACATCTGGCCCACGAAGGCTTAGCGTCCGGCCCGCCACCCTGCTAGGCTTTATTATTGCAATCCGGGCCGCAGACCTCCCAGTAAAACTCATATCATTTTGTGACATAGACGTAAAAGTAGGTTTCAATTAAGATCAACAGTGGCATAAAAATGTATAAATATCAGCGAGCGATGATCCATGTATATTTCATTTTTCTTTAACTATTAAGAGATGAAAATAGAAAAAGAGAAAGAGAGAGACAAAGAGGAAACGTGAGACGAGGAAAGGGCATAAAATAGAGAACTTATGTGAGGTGTGTCAAAACGAATGCTGGATCAATTTGCTACTTCCATCGTCATTATTTTTTATGATTCCAAAATGGCTCTTCGTCGGCGCCTTTTATAACATCACATACAGAAGTCTCTTGAGAAAAAAATATCAGATTTGTAGAGTGTTCAATGCAATTTTTGTACAATTTATTCATGTAAACAAAATATGGTAATTTTGAGATTTCGTTTTTCACTCCGGCCCGCGATCCCCTTCCGAAAGTCTCATCTGGCCCTCACTCTGAAAAGGTTGCCCGCCGAGATTTTAGAGCTTCACCACGCTTCTAACCACCTGGTATTCTGTTTATTATTTGTCAACTGCTGCAACTCTTTGTACATGGAATGCATTTTCAAAAAGTAAACATATCATAAAATGCGATACTTACGCAAATGGTGACGACTCGAAGTGGCTTTGTCCCAAAGATGTCGCCTCGGTAGCGTGGCACGCTACTAAAACTCTTGTTAATCACAATCCTTTTATCCCGTGTTGATGGCCCGCTACGCCAGGTACTGCGCTACGACAAAAGCGACATTTTAAAATACACATAAAAACGAGAGTCATTCAAAAGCTGAAAGAAATAAGCAGACGAGCATTCAAGGTTACATACTGTCATATACAACTTTAGTAAAGAGGATAGGGTAAAAAGATACAGCGTATATGACAGTCGGCAAATAGTAAACATTAAACAAAACAAACTAATAATTTATAGCAAACGCAGTAGAATTAAATTCTCTACTGACCCGTGTACTTTTAACGAGAGAGAGACAGAGAGAAAGAGAGACACGCAGACAGATGAATAGATTTAATAGTTATTCAAAAGATATGTAAATCCAGCTTCAGATAAAACGCATCGCACAGGACTTTTTTTTTTTGCTAAGTGTTATATCCTAAATTACATAGGACATACTAAAATAAGAATACGCCGAGTGGTTTGCGTTTAACAGGGATCCGGTAGGAAGTAGAGACGTTTACTCTTCGCTCTCGTCCAGATATCACTGCCCGTCTTATATACGTACTTTCGTATATAGTCAATACCTGATTACTTCCCTTTATGTTAGTTTCGTATTTATGCCAATCATGAAATTTACAAGACTAAGCAAATGTTTCTGAGAATGCGAAGTTCTTATACAATTCGAAGAGTTAATCTGCTTAATAATTCACACAATTCTTTCTTTCTCTCTCATATATATATATATATATATATATATATATATATATATATATATATATATATATATATATATATATATATATATATATATATATATACATGTTATTTATCTACCTCCCACAAAGGTAAGATGTGACACAAGGTCGGGAAAGTGGGATTAGATGAGCCAGCGCTCGAGAGGTGAGCAATCTGGCCATTTAAAAATTGCCTGGGCAGCCCCGTCGGCATTCCCCGGTAGGGGCGCCTCAGGCAGTAAGCAATAAACTTACTCCTCCCCAAAGAACTGATGTAAAGTATGTCTTTGGAGGAATTTTACTTTGGAATTGAATTAATATAATATAATACAATATATCTGCTCTGAATTTTGTAATAAATCGTCATTGCGCTTGTATTTAGAAATTTTCGGATATTAACTCTATATAAAATTGAACTAATATTTTTCTTTATAAAAACCCAATAATATATATATATATATGTATATATATATATATATATATATATATATATATATATATATATATATATATATATATATATAATAAAATGAAGTTACTGCAATAGATATGAATTAACTGACATATATTAATTTATTGTAATAGATTTATTAGATTTTGGTAGATATATTATTTTATGCATTCGTTGTCTTTTTATTTGGTTTATTCTTTGTTCTTTGTATTACGATAAAAAATGTCAGCAAACATGAGTTGTGTCATTTTCATATAGATTATGTGTCTGCCATTTTCAGTAAAGAAAATAATCTTCGTATAAAACTTTTTCATCATAGATAGAGAAGCTGTGTTTAGTTGGCGTTGCCCGGCAGTCATCATTATCCTAGATAGAGCAATCCTACATAGACCAGGTGTTTTTAAACGACGGAACAAAAGATTTTCACTGTATTTTGTTATAATATAGTATACCAGAAAACGTGTGTATGATTTTTGTTTTATTTCCGCATGATTTCCAACTGATTCCGATGATTCTCCACTGAAGTGCAGAAATAAAGAATTGAAGGAACTGATGTAAATTATGTCTTTGGATTACTGTTTACATGAACTTTAGAATTGAATTAATATAATATACTATAATATAATATAATATAATATATGTGCTCTGAATTTTCTAATAAATCGTTATTGAGCTTGTATTTAGAAATTTTCAGACACTGTAAGGAGTATAAAAATGAAAACATGTTTTCTTTATAAAAACACTATAATATATATATATATATATATATATATATATATATATATATATATATATATATATATATATATATATATATATATATATATATATATATATTTATATATATATATTTATATATATACATGGAGAGATATTTTTTAATCAATTAATTTATAAACCAATTTATATATATATATATATATATATATATATATATATATATATATATGAATACACCTCCAAAAATGAGTAAATCTCATTTTTGCATCACTTCTATGTCCTCTTACGAATGTTAAAATCAAGATATAAATAATTATACTGCACCTAATATCTAGAATCCTGATTCTAATTTTGAATAAAGTCTATTCCATTATTTTTTAATCAAGAAAGTGCGAAACATTTCAGATTTAAGCTTAAGGGATCTAAAGAAGAAATTTAAATTCACAATAGTCTTGCTTATAATTAATTGGTGTCTAATGATTATTGATTAATTTTAATGCACATCTGATATATTTTAATTTTCAAATTGGATTTTGGGCCCATATCACCCCCACCTAAAACCATTTTACATACTCTAAATGGAGTGATAGTTGGTAATATTTATTAATTGGTGTCTAATATTTCTTGTTAAAATTTCACAAAAATCCAATTTGACTCAGTTTTCACGAAGGGCATACATTTATGTGTAGCACTTTTGAACGATATTAACTCAAAATAAACATAGCCCATATTACGACCCTATACGCCTAGTAGGTTTGTTCCAGCATTTAATGATCTGTTAACTACACGAGTGAATCCTGCATAAGTATAAAAACATATACACATACCTAACTTTATATATATATTGAAGATGAAAAAAACAAAAAGTAAAAATTATTTATATATTCATCAACGTTTCCTCTTTATTTTAAGACTTTCTCAAGATGTTTGATTTGAAGAAATAACATGCAAGTACAATATTTAAAAATAGGTGGTGCGTTTATCACGTGAAAATAATTTTTTTGTTTGTTTTTTGGGGTTTTTTTCCAACGCAACATAGTCGTTAGAATTCAAAAATTGTTGTGTGATTATGACGTAAAAAGAATGTTTTGTCCCCTTTTAGAACAAACCATAGTCGTTAGAATTCCAAAATGTGTGATGCGTTTATGAAATAGAATGAGTGTATTTATTTTTAAATCTTTTTTCTTTTCCTTTTTTGTGTTTTTTTAAAAATATCGATGTTATTGTTGTAGACCCGTGCTAGGGGTCACAAAGATAACAACCACAAATTGTGACAGGGTAAAATATACAATGTATTTATTCATAGCAATACAGTAACGCCACTAAATGTGGTAGGAGATGACCGGATTCCTACCATGCGGTAAAACATGAATAGGAATGTCCTTTATTTAACACCTACCCACTATAGGAGTATGTGACACAAGGTCGGAAAGTGGGATTTGAAAAGCCAGCGCCCGAGAACGTGAGCGCTTTAGCCATTAAAAATTGCCTGGACAGCCCCGTCGGCATTCCCCGGTAGGGGCGCCTCAGGCAGTAAGCTATCAACTTACTCCTCCCCAAAGAGTAGAGGCAAAGCCTGGGAGGGTGGACCTCCTAGAACTGCACAGGACAGACCCATAGACCGGCGGAATCATGCCCCGAAGGCCAAGACAACACCGGTCTATAGGGTGTAGTATCCATCGGAACAGATACCACACGTGGACACTCACATAATAGGAATGTCCTCGATATTTAACACCTACCCACTATAGGAGTATGTGACACAAGGTCGGAAAGTGGGATTTGAAAAGCCAGCGCCCGAGAACGTGAGCGCTTTAGCCATTAAAAATTGCCTGGACAGCCCCGTCGGCATTCCCCGGTAGGGGCGCCTCAGGCAGTAAGCTATCAACTTACTCCTCCCCAAAGAGTAGAGGCAAAGCCTGGGAGGGTGGACCTCCTAGAACTGCACAGGACAGACCCATAGACCGGCGGAATCATGCCCCGAAGGCCAAGACAACACCGGTCTATAGGGTGTAGTATCCATCGGAACAGATACCACACGTGGACACTCACATGAT
>OY744548.1:9570316-9572816 GCA_963556195.1 Sepiola atlantica
CTTCTCCGACGTCTGTTATTTATTTTTTCTTCTTCTTCTTCTTCTTCTTCTTCTTCTTCTTCTCCTTCTACGTCTGTTATTTTCTTCTTCTTCTTCTTCTTCTTCTTCTTCTTCTACGTCTGTTATTTTCTTCTTCTTTCTACGTCTGTTAATTTATCTTCTTCTTCTTCTTCTTCTACTTCTTCTACGTCTGTTATTTATTTTTCTTCTTCTTCTTCTACGTCTGTTATTTTCTTCTTCTTCTTCTTCTACGTCTGTTATTTTATCTTCTTCTTCTTCTATTTCTTCTACGTCTGTTATTTATTTTTACTCTTCTTCTTCTTCTACGTCTGTTATTTTGTTCTTCTTCTTCTTCTTATTATTATTATTATTATTATTATTATTATTATTATTATTATTATTATTATTATTATTCAGCGGTTGTATTAAATTGTATCTTCATTTTTCTCAGTATCGACTGTAGTTTTTTTTATATTTCATGTCTGTATCTATTTTATTTTTGTTGTTTTTATCTTACATTAATATAACATAATTCCCCTAAGCTCTCCGTAGAAGAAGAGACGAATATCTCCAAAGAAAATGTATCTGTAAATCGACAGGTAAAAGCCAAGAGAAAGAGCTGGCGAGTTTATTTGCCACGTCTTACTCGGGACTTTCTTTGACGTAATTTCCTTGAACATGTTAGCTATATCCATAGTAGAAATGTGCTACTTTTACGTTATCAAATCCTCACTTACTATATTACTACACATGCAGAGAAGGATACATTATAGTATAGTGCTCAAGATCAAGGCTTGATGACCAATGCTTTTAAAAGGATGAGTGGTCTCAGCAACAAGTGCAGGTTCTGTCACACAGAAGTAGAGAGCGTGAGCCACCTGACATCCAGTTGTAAGGTTTTCCTGGGGGATGGCTATTATACAATGCGACACAACGGAGTGTGTAAATATCTTCACTGGACTATTTGTAAAAAGTTGAATATCCAGTGTAGCAGCAAGTCCTGTGAGCATATACCAGAAAGAACAGTTGGAAATAATTTATACACCATCCACTATGACTATGCAATCCCTACAGCTACATATCTTAAAAAACGGAGCTGTTAAACCTGACATCGTAATATTGGACAAAAGGGAGAAAGTAGCAACCCTAGTTGAAGTCAGTGTCCCTAATGATACAGGATTAAACAGAGCTGAAAGGGAAAAAATTACAAAGAGGGAAGGCAAAGCCTGGGAGGGTCGACCTCCCAGGCTTTGCCTCCCCTCTTTGGGGAGGAGTAAGTTTATTGCTTACTGCCTGAAGCGCCCCTACCGAGGAATGCCGACGGGGCTGCCCAGGCATTTTTTGTAGGTCAGAGTGCTCACCTTCTCAGGCGTTGGTTTTTCAAATCCCACTTTCCCGACCTTGTGTCACATCTTACCGCTGTTGGAGGTAGATAAATATCTGCTATTTACAACTTAAGCATGACAGACCAACAAAAATGTTATTTGAAACTTAAGCATGACAAACCAACAAAGATATTTGAAACTTAAGCATGACAGACCAACAAAAATGATATTTGAAACTTAAGCATGACAGACCAACAAAAATGTTATTTGAAACTTAAGCATGACAGACCAACAAAAATGATATTTGAAACTTAAGCATGACAGACCAACAAAAATGATATTTGAAACTTAAGCATGACAGACCAACAAAAATGATATTTGAAACGTAAGCATGACAGACCAACAAAGATGCTATTTCAAACTTAAGCGTTAGAGGTGATAGCGAAAATGCAGAGTGATGGAAATTCTATTTAAAAACTAAAACGATGCAGATTGACAAAAATGTTATTTACAAAAGGAGTACTGTTCCAGATGACGCGCCTAATTTCCGTGACTTTGCGTCGGCAACGATCGGGCATGACGCGGAAACGTCCGAACGCTGACGGAATAATATCATTTTTTCTTTCTTTTATCTTATAAAAACATTGAGAAAATTTTACCCCCCCCCCCAAAAAAAAAATAAAGACATTATTTTCACAATAAAAAAAATGATTTTAATCTATGAATTTTAAAAAAATGTATTCGTCTTATATTATCGTCTGCCAGTCCTCCAGTTAGAGCTTGGCAGTTTTGATGCAGGGCTTGGCTATCACTAAGAACGGGAGCCCTAACCCTAACCCTAAACCTTAACCTTAAACCGTAACCCTAACCCTAAATTTAACCCATTTTCTTTCTTTCTTTGTTTTATGTTAGCAAGAAGAAGAAAAAGAAAAACAGCGAAACAAATGAAAAAGTAAACATTGACAAAATTCTTTCTACACATTTGATTGAAAATGGTTCATTTGATCTCCCCCCACCCCCACCCTACAGTTTGTTCGGTTTTTATCTTTTTACCCTTGTATTTCTTTTCTTTTTTAATTTATTCGACTCATATTATCGCCTGCAAGTCTTCCATTAACGATTGGCGTTTTCGTCTCGGCAACTCTCGGGCGCTTCCGCGACCTGCCCGATCGTTG
>OY744548.1:9577816-9642816 GCA_963556195.1 Sepiola atlantica
TTTGACGTAAAGATTCCCGAGTTCGACAAAACGCACCCAAGGAAAGTCGGATGTTACATCGGCCGAAACGTTGTGAGAATAACATCCAATGTGAGAGCAGTGTATTAATAATCTAAATAATACAAAGAAGTGACCATTATTGGAATTATGTAACAGAGACATTTTCGTTCTGATAAGACATCGTCTTTTAAAGGTCGAATTCAATCGAGGGATAATGTATTGCACAATCGGTTTGAATGTGCTGAATGTTGAAACCAATATAGTTTATTGCCTGCAATTAGAGAGAAGGCCGAGAGAACGAGACCAAATGTAAGGTTTTATGTAACGATTTAGCCGAATCACTATTGACTTACTTTCCACTACAGGAAGATGCCGCAAGAGGCCGGCAGTTGGTGAAAACAATCTGCCATAAATTGGCACTCTGGTTGGGTACAAAAATAGCCGAGAACAGACACATCGAAATCCGCGCTTGGCAATTCAGGAAATCGGCAATAAACCAACCCCACGTCCAAAAGAAGAGGTAATACCTTAGAGGTTTCATCTTCTCATGAGCGAGCTGGACCATACCTCATTCAGACAACCAAAATGTTTGGTGGTTTAAGTCAGCCCCTAGGTTGCCATAATAATACTAAAGACGGACAATGGCTGGCCTGACAACTGGCCTGACTTATATATACAAGTACCATTTAAGCGTCTTACATTCGCGATCATGAAACTGAAAAATCTCTACACTAAATACATATATATTCAATCGCAACAAACTACACTAAACTCTATACATAGTACGCTGTATTACATTAAACTACACTACAACAAATGTGTAAATACAGAAAACTACACTAAATACATATATATTCAATCGCAAAAACTACACTACACTCTATACATACATAGCTCTACTGAATTACATTAAACTACACTACAACAAATGCGTAAATACAGTAAACTAAACTAAATACATATATATTCAATCGCAAAAACTACACTACACTCTATACATACATAGCTCTACTGAATTACATTAAACTACACTACAACAAATGCGTAAATACAGTAAACTAAACTAAATACATATATATTCAATCGCAAAAAACTACACTACACTCTATACAGAAATAGTTCTACACTGACTTACATTAAACTACACTACAGCAAATGCGTACATACAGTAAACTACACTAAATACATATCTATTAAATCGCAATAAACTACACTATACTCTATACACACATAGCTCTACACCTAATTACATTTAACTACACTACAGCAAATGAGTAAATACAGTAAACTACACTAAATACACAAATGCATTTAGACTAAACTACATTACATTAAATGCATAAATATGTCTAGGCTATACTAGACCAAACAAAACTATACTAAATAAAAACGTCGACACTAAGCTCCGCTATGCTACATACATAAATACCTTTACACAAAAATACACTTTTTTTGTATGTAAATAAAAAAAAGGAATCAATGTTCCATAGGTTTTACAGTGAAACCTATGGAACATTTATTTTTTTGATACAAAAAGACCATCAGAAAAATTGAAAAACTAAAAAGGTATAATTAAGCAGATTAATGAGGAAATGTTGCATAGATACTCACAATTCATATATATATATATATGTATCTATATATATATATATATATATATATATATATATATATATATATATATATATATATATATATATATATATATATATATATATATAGTCTCGGAAATCTCTCAACGATTAAAACTATTTTTTTTTTTTTTTTAAACTTATAGTCCCAAGTCTTCCAGTGGAAAATCACTCATGTAAGTCAATTTATTTTTTACAGTTATTATATTAGTTTGTTTCTAACCCTATTTTAAGGGATCATCAGTTGTTTACCATGAAAAACTGTTTCGGGAATTTATTTATTTATATAAGATCATACATAAAAACAAATGAACCAACAGACTAAAAATCTTCGACGCCCTACACATAAAAAAATTACAACCCACAATTAATAAAATGGCATTCACCACCGGTACTAACGCCCTATCAGTCTTTAACAATTAATACATAATAATAATAATAATAATAATAATAATAATAATAATAATAATAATAATAATAATAATAATAATAATAATGATAATAATAATGATAATAATAATAATAATAATAATGATGATGATGATGATGATAATCATAATAATAATAATAATAATAATAATAATAATGATGATAATAATAATAATAATAATAATAATAATAATAATAATAATAATAATAATAATAACAATTAATACATAATAATAATAATAATAATAATAATAATAATAATAATAATAATAATAATAATAATAATAATAATAATAATAATAATAATAATAATGATCAAAACAGCTACAATCGTGAGAAATGTCCTCGAATGCGGAAACCAACCCACATAAGCAACGAATGGAGAACAAACACATGGAAGCACAAGACAGCAGAACCGGGTAAAATACAACCGCACGAGAGAGACGCAAGCATAGGCTAACGCCACGAAAATTATGGACAGAGGGTCGAGGAGGGAAAGCGCAAACCAGACCTCCACTGGAAGAGCGCGGACAGCTCTGGGACCTTGGGGAGGCTTGTTGCCACTCGGGCCCCAGAGGGGACCAATGGCCCTTATCAGCGGGAAATCGTTGGTAGGTGGCTGTTGCGATTACCGCAAGGTCATCAGCGGTAATGAACGAAAAGAGGTGGAGCATACTGGAAGTCTGAGGAGACTTGTTGTCACTCAGACTCCAGGGAATACCACAGGTTGTCGGCAGTGGGCGATCACTGACGATGACCAGTGTGATAACTCCTAGTGAGTAAATAATAATAATACTAAAAATTAAAAAATAAATAAATAAAGATATATATATATATATATACATATGTAAATTAATAGATATTTAATTAATAATAAAACTATAAATACGGCTTTTTACTAATAATAAGACACAGCCTCCTGAAGACGGTCGAGAGACCGAAAGCGGGAGAGGAATGGCCCACGATACAACGTTAGGTGCCATACTCCACCAATTAACACCCGAAAACCGAAGGATCGCTCGCCGCGTCGAGAAATTGACAAGAAAGATCGTGAAGGGAGAGAACTCCGTGGTCTTTAATGAAGCATGCATAAAAAATGACTTGCTGCCGAACAATATATATATATATATATATATATATATATATATATATATATATATATATATATTGTTCGGCAGCAAGTCATTTTTTCTGCATGGGCCTTAGAGAGATTTCCGCGTATTATTTTTAAATATATATATATATATATATATATATATATATATATATATATATATATATATATATAAATAATGCGCGGAAATCTCTCTAAGGCCCTTTCGACTATCATCTCGCTAGGAGAAAATCGATAGTTTTAATTGATTATATTGTCGAAAGAAAGAGCAAATGGGGAAGTTGAAAGTGCCAACATTTTTTTGTTCCCTAACGTAGTGCCTTTTAATCGTTTTATTTAAGTAAATCATTAAATTGACTTTTAATCGCTTTAGCGCTAATTTTGGCACTTTCAACTTCCCCATTTGCTCTTTCTTTCGACAGTATTATTAATTAAAACTTTCGATTTTCTCCTGACGAGATAATAGTCGAAAGGGCCTTAGAGAGATTTCCGCGTATCATTTTTAAATGTATTTATAAGTTTTGTACCTCAAAACATTTATTTATTTATATATAAATATATATATATATATATATATATATATATATATATATATATATAAATATTTGTTATTGCTTATTTTTATCTATGGACGTATACGTTTCGTCTCTTTTCAATCAAGCCTCATCAGCATAGAAGTACGACTATTCACCACCGGTCACACGATTCGAAACCCTGGACCACAAGTATTTTTCAACCCAGTCCAACGTCGCTAACCGCTAGGCCAGTTCTGAATAGCTTATAAACAATGATAATTTTAACACATTAACGGCGGCGAAGCGTACAGGCATTCAAACTTCTATAAGCGAAGGAACGATGCATATAAAGCAAGTGACGCTACGCTGTGTTACTACTACCATTTTACAGTGCTCTACTTTTTAACGAGGAGTTTCAATTCTGTATATGTATATATATATATATATATATATATATATATATATATATATATATATATATATATATATCTACAGAATTGAAACCAGTAAATAGACATCGGACAAAGATAATTCATAGATTCACTGTTAGCCGTGCGATTTTCTAATGAATCAGAAAGGGAAAATAATCAATATTATCGTATACAGGTCCATCGGGACTCTCTGACAATTGTCTTAATTATTAATGTTGATTAGCGTGTCTTTTTCTTATTACATTCTCTATATATATGCTATTTTCTTTTTGTTTCTTTTATTAATTGTATTCATCGTAAGCAAGCAATATGGCGACTGGGAAGTAAGGAACTATTGTGAATTAAGGGCCACATTTATAGGGGCCATCTTAAACGGGGAGTTGTGCAGCGAGATGTTTATTCACATTACATTAAAATGTGTCCATGGGGAATTCTGAATTAAAACGGTTTTAAGAAAGAAGCTATTAAAGTAGAAGGTTTTCCGGCATCTGGGGCGGTCTACAGTGAAGGGGTGGGATTTTGCCGCTTGTCTGGTTCATCAAATTAGAAAACAAGTATAACATTACGGTGATGGGACAGAGGGTGGATCTTGGTAGATAATTCGAGACCTATTAGTTTAGATGTGTGTTTGCTTTGTGTGTTTTAGACTTTATACTTCACTGTATGATTGATGGTTAGAGTTAGGGTCAGGGTTAGGGTTACAATTGATGGTTACTCATAATTCCAACGCTACCCCAAAGGTATTCAGCCTAAATGTATTTCATTGCAATCTTGGTTCAATAGAATGTAATGTAAAAGTGTTTTATTATTCCAAGTTATTTGCCCCCGTAGACACCCAAGAGATTGCGTGATTAGTTTTCGATGGCATACAATATTAAACATTTGATTGTCAAAGATTCTCACTGTTTCTTTTTCTAAAACAATCTCTGATTAATAATTCACCTTAAATTCTTTCAAGTATTATAAATTCGTGACGGTAAGGCCACCTGAGAGCAAGAATCTAAAACTTTTAGATTTGAAGACATTTTTATTGCATATTTTTTCAATTGTCACAATTTTATTCTGAAATTATTTTAGACATTTTAACTTCGATACTTTTCCCCGTTGAGACTCCTAGAATCATTTAATACACTTTCCTTATATATATATATATATATATATATATATATATATATATATATATATATAATAATTAAATATACATATATGATTAACTCACGTACCATCTTAATGATACAAGTACCATCACAAATCACATAACAACAACCCACTCTAACAACAAATATATATATATATATATATATATATATATATATATATATATATATATATATATAGAGAGAGAGAGAGAGAGAGAGAGAGAGAGAGAGAGAGAGAGAGACGTAGTGTCTTGAGAAGTGTGTAAATCTAAACGAAACTGGTCAATTTCTTGTTTGTTTTCTTATATATATATATATATATATATATATATATATATATACATATATATATATATATATATATATATATATATATATATATGTATATATATATATATATATATATATATATATATATATACATATATATATATATATATATATATATATATATATATACATATATATATATATATATATATATATATATATATATATATATATATATATATATATATATATATATATATATATTACCGAATATGTTTAAACAGTTAACAGACAACTATGGGATGAACCTACCTTCTCAGCCAGGGATGCCATCATCACACTAGCTAGAACCCAGCTTAATATCCGTTATGGTGCCGTACCTATAACGAACATTTGAACTCGCGTCTCAGTTGAGTGCAACCCCAGTCTTCGGACTGGGTCACACCTGTTCATGATTCTTTCTCAACAGTCGGTCCGGCAGGGACTGTCCTATGTCGGTGACCCTTTATCTGTCAGGCTGAAGGCTTAGTCATGGGTAGTCCTAAGAGGTCCACCCTCCCAGGCTTCGCCTCCCCTCTTTGGGGTGAAGTAAGTTTATTGCTTACTGCCTGAGGTGCCCTGACCGGGGAATGTCGACAGAGCTGCCTAGACAATTTTTATAGACCAGTGCTCCTCCTTTAGGAGCGCTATCTTACTCACCCTCAACTTCCGGCCTTGTGCCACATATTCCTGCGGTGGGAAGGAATTACATAATGAGTGCAACGCCAGTCTACACTGGCATTCAAGACTTATGTACCACTTATTTTGTTTCTCTGTTGTATAGATTAACCCCGTGTCCGTGTTTTCATTCCGGCCCCTAAACGGGACCACAACAATATCTTACAGTAAAAGTGTTACACTCATTGGGTCGATGTTATCCAGCAAAATAACCTAGAGAGACAAGCGAATATTGAATACAATATGGGGAGGATTCTCGACTAAAGAGTGTTTGTCTTTATTTGTTTGACGTGTAAACTCTCGATTATAGAGGAACTGAGTACAACCTGGAAGAAAACTGTTTATGCATATGGATCACCTCTGTCCAACGTGCTTTTCGATGTATTAAAAACCGGCCCAAAAGATGTCATAAAATGAGCGTTTGGTAGTTGTACTGTTAGTAGTATTATGGCGTCGTCCAGAGAGTGTCTTATGTTTGTGAAATGTGTTTTTAGTTCTTGTGCTTTGCAAGGGTGTACATTGGGTTACACTGTTCCAATGGCGAATAAGTTGTTTTGTCAAAGCAGAACTTGTTAGCCTTAGTCTTGAAAAGGTAAGAAGAAAAACAGTCAGCAGGAAGAGAGTTCCATAAACCTGCGATTCTTGGAAATAAGCTACTAGAATAGGAAGTTGTATTACAATAAAGTATCAAAACAGTGAATTGATGGAGACCACTAGACCAACGAGTTCAACGAGCTGGAACAAAAGAAGCGGGGAATTGATCACATAATTCTGAAGAACACATGTCATAATAGTATTTATAGAAAAGACTGAGACTATCAGCATCACGTCTGAGAGGGAGAGGGTTCAGAAAAGAAGAAGAAAGTGTGTGGTCACTCAAAGTATAGATACGTTTCTGCCCCTTATGAAATACCCTCAAATGAGGCAGAGATTCACCAGCCCAAATATGACAACAGTACTCCATTCTGATATATGATGTTCATTAGCAATCCATTTCGTTAATTATCTAGGATTACCACCAACGGTGTGCTATACGTGCCAGATTAATTCATGCGTTCTAATGCTATCAGTGTGTCTAGAATATATCTTACGTTTTGACACTGGTAATACCTTTGCATAGTAAACATGTGAATCTTTTCGAAGATCAAGCGACTTTTAAAAATTGTTCTATTTCTAAATTACCACATTTCTTTCTTTTTGGCTAAGATCATAGTGTAGTATCTGTTCCGATGGCTACTGCACCCTATAGACCGGTATCGTATTGGTTTTCAGGTCTTGATTCCGCCGGTTTGTGGGGTTTTCCTGTGCACCCTCCCAGGTTTTGCTTCCGCTCTTAAGGGTGGAGTAATGCCGACGGGGCTGCCCACGCATTTTTGTAGGCTCACCTTCTCGAGCGCTGGCTTTTCAAATCCCACTTTCCGACCTTGTGTCACATCTTACCGCGGTGGGAGGAAGATAAATAACAACATCACGATAAATAAGTGACTTCCTTTCTATGACGCAATATCCTGACACGTATCCCTAATTCTAAACTGAAATTTCTACTATACTGCAGAACATTTTTCTTAAGTAAATTTCCATTTTTTTCTACACTTGGCATATGAATTACGGAATTAAAAGAGGGTTAGTGAAAAAAATGCTTCAAGAGAATTCTTCGAATCGCTTTCAGAAGAATGATCACCACTGCTAAAGTCAACACCGTTGCGATAATGTCTCTATATATCAAGCTATGTCAAGCAACATGCAATTCGCTACGTAGCTCTGTTTAGCACAGCCAATAGGAGAGGCCAGAGATGGGTAGGGACACGTAGCAAAATCGAGAATCCCTTCCAAATCTTTTTTCCAATGAACGGTTCATGGGAAGATGGAGAGGAGGGGGTCAATCTGAGTCAGGGGAAGCATCCTTTTGATTGACCCCATTTTGATTCGATCTAGGAATAAAGGTCAATCAATTTATTGATTTCGATTTCTACGTGTTCTCAGCCAGATGTGGAAAATGCCACGAAACAGTATGTGACCAAACGCAATTCGACAAGAAAACAAAAAAGTTGAGTTGAAGTTATACGGATTTGACTGGATCGATGAAATGCAGACACGGTATGTAAACCAATGTGGGGAGGGGTTGGCGTGTAAGTACATAATTATGTGCAGATACAAGGATGTTTGAAGAGTCTGAATGCAAAAATAGATGAACGCCATTTGCATCATTATTCGGTTATCACAATCAGAAGATTTGCATTACATCACCCCATCACTCTCGAAGAACATATTTGAAATAATATAATATCAGCCTAATTGTCTCGGACGTCAAATATCAGGCTTAATGAATTTTAAGAATAAATTGAAATTCAACGAAACATACTTAATTGGGATCTACAAGCTATGGATCAAATTTAATGCAAATCTGAAATATTTGAATTTTCAAATGTGAGGACATGTCCATATTATGCCCCTTCAATCCGTTTTAAAATCCTCCAATGAAGCTGAAATTTAGGGGAATATTTGTTAATTAATGTCTAATTAATATTGTTAAAACTTAACGAATCAGAAGTATCATAATTTTCACGAAAGAGCTCCCTACCACTTCTTTGCCCCTTTCAATAAAAGTAAACAAAATACCGCCCACATTACCCACCTTTACGCTTATCAGCTGTGTTCCAACATTCATGATGATCGATTAATTAGTTTAGGAGTAAATCCGATGCGCAAGAACATCAATAACAGCAAAAGAAAAAAACTGTCTGTGTAGAGAATTCACCAAAATGGATGCCACACACAAACATCCAACCCCACACTTGCTGTTATGTTAGATTTTAAGAAAAAGTAAATAGTAAGTCCCATTTTGATTTATTATTTTTGTTCCTTCCAGCTTACAACCTACCCGGCACTTTGCATTGCCCTCAGCCTTTTAAAACATACTACTACTCTTCACAGCAATGCTTCAAGCAAACTACCATTCTCTCTTTCTCTCTCTCTCTCTCTTTCTCTTTTTCTTTATATATATATATATATATATATATATATATATATATATATATATAATCCGAGTATGGTATAGATTCACAGGGTATAAATCCAGGGGAATTGAACCGGGTTTACGAGAGTGCTCAATAAATATATAGAGCGAAAATATAAATATAAATGATAATTTATTTCATTTTGACTACAAAATTGATTTTGTTTCACGAGAGCAGTTTTTAGGAGCTCCCGATCTCCACGTCTTGAAATAGCACAGTAATGATATTTCAAGACCTGAAGATCGGGAGCTCCTAAAAACTGCTCTCGTGAATCAAAATCAATTTTGTAGTCAAAATGAAATAAATTATCATTTATATTTATATATATATATATATATATATATATATATATATATATATATATATATATATATTTAAAAAGAAGCATTTGGCAGTCATATATACACAAAAACGTTCCCAATTCCATACTCCTAGTGAAAGAGGAACTTTCTTAACACAAATACACGGTCTCCAAACTGTTTAAATTTTGGAATCCTAACTAAATACGCATATAGCAGACTTTTAAGATGTATACATACAACAATATAATCATATACACATATTTAACATTATATAAATCAAGATTAGTGTAAAACCAATTAATCTATTAGCTATTTTCTTTATGATGGGTTTTACAACAACTACCCTATACCGCCTCCTCACCATGCATCTTGTAAACCCTAGCTCAATTTTACAAACATCTACAGAAAACATAACTGCCCTCCATTTTATTTAAGACAAATTTTAGTTAATAACACTAAAATAATAAATTCCAAAACCAATTTAAAAAGAATTAACATACTGAAAGCTATCTACATAAAAACACAACAACCAACAATTAATAACATCACGTATGAAAACAGTGGCAATATTTTAGGATACTTAACGTTATTCGATTTTATTATGTTATGCCACTCCGGCGTCGCTGAATTTTAATTGTAAATGTCTTTCCAGGAACAATGCGAAAACTTTCTTTTATGTGCGCGTCTCTCCGCTGTCTTAAAATAAATTATATTCTTTCTCCAGCTTTTTCGTTCATTTGCTTTTCACACCTGGGGATGTTTCGACGAAGAATCGAAAACGTTCGTTACACCTTTGGAACATTTATAATATTTTAAATATTTTAATACGAAAAAGACTATTAGAAAAATTGAAAAAATAAACAACGGTATAATTAAGCAGATGAATTCTGCTATTTTTTACAATGTTTGACACACACACACACTCACATATATATATATATATATATATATATATATATATATATATATATATATATATATATATATATATACTTGTAAAAAGAGACAAACGGAAAACAGGTCAGAATGCGGGAGAAAACAAAAACAAGAGATTTGACCGGTTTCGTTCGTATTATCGAAAGTCTTCAGAAAAAGTGATAATACGAACGAAACCGGTCAAATCTCTTGTTTTTTTTGTTTTTCTCCTGCATTCTAAACTGTTTTCCGTTTGTCTCTTTTTTAAAACATTTTGTCTACCACGGCATTTCATTTTTATGACTTATCGTGTACCTTACCACTTATATATATATATATATATATATATATATATATATATATATATATATATATATATATATATTGGGGAGTTTGAATTACCTACTAGACACCATCCTAGAGTGTCTTCGGTCTCTCTGTACAAGGGTTTGTCAGGATAACCTGACATGATGATACTTCACAAAACAAGTAAACCCTGAACAAAATATTCAAAATAACATAGTATTCGAAGCCTAAATAAGATCCCCTCGACACGGCTATACACTGGCTCATACGAGGAATGGTGCATCTTCTCCAAGTAATGTTACCTCAAGTAACAGTGCTTAACGGGATACTCCACCAGGCTAGATAAATTCTTGTCCTGGAATCCGGTAAGACTAAGAGGCAACAAGAAAGATATACCATTACATAGTTCACGGATCAGTTGAAGAGGAAAATTAATATTCTTAACTTCTTTACTACCTCAACGTTTGACAGGTAAAGGAGATAGTAATTGGAATATTCGAATATCTATGTGTCTCATATAGAGATCAAGTGTAAGCCTCAGGAAGAGGTCTCTTGATTTCTGAGAACTTCAACTGAAGTAAAATGAAACATATAAAGATAATCCACTTAACTAATGAACGGATCATTATGAATATTTTGGAATATATATTCTAGGTAACACTGTGAATGACAGAAACATTATGTTTTATGTAAATTTAAAATTGATAGTTGCATATATATATATATATATATATATATATATATATATATATATATATACAGGGTGGGCAAAAATAAGGGTCCTATTTTTAAAAATTCATAACTTTTTTATTTATTGATTTTTTTTATTTTTTATTTTTAGAATAAGTAAAGGACCCCTTCCGAAGCAAGCATGAGCCGTATTAGCCCTAAGGAACGTACCCTCATTTAGAAAACATTATTTTTGCTTAAAAAACTCAAAACAGTGTAAAAAACAATACTTTAGTTTTTGTAAGTTTTAAGAAGTGTTTTTCGGCTAAAATTTGTTTTGTTTATTTCAAAAAATCTCGGAAGGGTCAGTCTACACACACATAAAGTTTGGTGAGTTTAACTTTTATTTTGTGGAAGTTATTCAAATTCAAGTTATTCAAATTTAAAGATAGGACCCTTATTTTGGCCCACCCTGTATATATATATATATATATGTATATGAAAAATATTTGTTGTTGTTTATTATCTACGGACGTATACGTTTCGTCTCTTTTCAATCAAGACTCTTCAGCGTAGAAGTATGACTATTCACTACCGGTCACTCGATTCGAAACTCTGGATTATAAGTATTTTTCAACTTCAATCCAACGTCTTAAACCTCGCGGCCAATATCCGAACAGCTGATAAACTGTGGTAGTTTAAATACATTTATAAGCGGTGATGAGCGACACAGGCATTCTACTTATATTAAGGAATGGTGCATTATAAAGCAAATGACGTCACGCTGTATTTGCACTACTACTAAAGTGCTCTACTAATTATATGTATATATATATATATATATATATATATAAATTACGTATGTGTATATGCTTATATATATTTTTTATTGTACAAAATAAACTCTTAAACTTATAAATCTATCATTATGAATTTTGAAATATGTATTCTCGGCAATCCACTGAGAAACATGTGTACATTATTTTTTTTGAAAAGTGTACCTCCCCCCCTCCAAAAAAAATAAAATAAGTTAGATACAAAAACTAATGGAGAAAAAATGGTCTACATCAAATTTTGAGTAATACATTTCAAAGGAAGATGGTGCGTACGCGTGATCGTCGATAATGCGTATATGCTTAGTAAAATCCTTATCTATTGAACTATTATGAATTATGGAACATATGTTTTGACCAAAAAGGTTAATCCCGTGGCCACATTTCTAATTGTAACCTGTACAATTTAGTGGGTGACACTGAAACCGTACTATACCAAAGAAAGATAAAACATTAAAAATTTTAAATATGCTATATTTATTGTTATACCCATCCTTGGATGGGTATTCCACTAGTAGTCTATAACTCTAAGGGAGATAATTCAGTATATAACATCAGGAGCAGCTGATTCTAAATACAGGGTGTTCCAAAAGTCTTGGGCACATTTCAAGTCCTCATATCTGCTGGACTATGAAACTGGTGCCATTTTAAAGCTGAATCCATTAAGGTTTTTGTAATGCTAATGGTTTTTTCATGTCTTTTCAGGACCAGTAATGGCATTCAAGACCCTGGTATCCCTGCTGTGCAGCACTACAGACGTCACAACCTGCTGTATACATGGCAATGTAGCGTTTCATTCATTACATAAACTCTGGAGCCGACGAACCAAGATCCCGTTGAAGACTAGACTCCGTCTCTATAACGCGTACTGCGTGTCCATCATGCTCTACAATAGCAACAGCTGGGCAATAACAAAAGCCATGCATGACAAGCTGGATGCGTGCCACCACAAACACCTCCGTTCCATCACAGGTCACTGCTGGTCGAAAAAACTTATCAGCAACAAGGCACTTTACGAGCTGTGCAACGAGAAACACCCCCTACAAAGGTCGCTGAACAAAGATGGTCTGTGTTAGGCAATGTCCTACGAATGGACCCTGACACTCCCGCACAGAGGGCATTAAAATCTGCCGTTACTGGCTCGCAAGCCTACCAACCGCGACTAGGACGGTACTGTATAAATCTGTTGGGCACACTACGTGCTGACCTAAAGCAGGCAGGACTGGGACCACTACGTACAGCGAAACAACTTCATTGCCTACAACAACTTACGCATGACAAGGATGGAGGACTGATTGCAGCTACGGGATGTCATTTGACTACCGTAGCCGCAGAACACAGTTTTAATAATAATAATGGCGTTCACTCAACAAGAAAAGGCGTTTTGCGTCCTTGAATTTTTTAAAAACAGAATGATATTATATAAAAAGTGAAAATTGTTTGCGGTTATATGTTGTAAAATAACAATAGACGATAATTCAGATTAAGTGAGTTTGCTGATTAAAATTCATTTTTCAAGGGGAAAAAAGAATTTTGTTTCAACAAATAGTTCGTTTATTTTTAATGGTTTGATTTATTTGTTCGAAAAAAATGTTATATTTTTCTGAAATTTTTTAGAGAATGGGTACTGTAGAATATATATACTTTACCTTTATCTATCTCTTTATATTTATTGCTTAGACGTTTTTTTTTTAATATTTTCTTCCCCAATCGATCCGCCATTCCGTATCTTCAAGTGGCCATCTTTCAACGAATCTCTTTCCGCTAGGTGTCGCTACCACTCATATTTCCGTTTATTTTCTTCCTAATAATCGACACCCGTGAATACATCCGGGTGCCTATCCCAGGATTCACAGCTTATCAGGTCAGACAGGAAAATATATATTTATCAATATGAGGCTCGACAATCTAATTTTGCCCAACCCAAACGTATTCAAAAACATCCAAGTGTTTATCCTAGGGATCACTTCGTATTACATATTTCCCAATGTGAAAATACTGTTGAAAAAGAAATTGTCCACATGATGTTAGACGTAAGTAGAAAAGCAGAAAATTCCATTCGCAGTTAAGAGTTAAAAAGAGAGTTAACTCTTTAGACGATTGCGTCACCGACAAAAAATTTTCACTGACTTATAGCAGATAGACTGATAAAATCTTTCTCTTGTTTATGACCCGCGACGAAAAGCAGACGGGTTTGGTAAAACTCGCGCTCCTCCACGGTATATGATACAACATCAACATCTACATGTATAGTTTAAAGAAAAAAAGGATCGTTAAACCCTAAATGATGTTGTGCCGCCATTACTAAAATAGTCGACAATCAACACACGTCAATACAGATAGACGAAGCATTATTATTATTATTAATAATTTCTGTTATTATTATTATTATTATTATTATTATTATTATTATTATTATTATTAATTTCTATTATTATTATTATTATTATTAATTTCTATTATTATTATTAATTTCTATTATTATTATTATTATTAATTTCTATTATTATTATTAATTTCTATTATTATTATTATTAATTTCTATTATTATTATTAATTTCTATTATTATTATAATTATTATTATTATTATTATTAATTTCTGTTATTATTATTATTATTATTATTATTAATTTCTATTATTATTATTATTAATTTTATTATTATAAATTTCTATTATTATTATTATTATTATTATTAATTTCTATTATTATTATTAATAATTTCTATTATTATTATTATTAATTTCTATTATTATTCTTATTAATTTCTATCATTATTATTACTATTATTATTATTAATTTCTATTATTAGAACAACAAAAAGAAAAGATGAGCGAATGAACTTCTACTACGTATTATCAACACCACCTGGATCAAGTTGTTTAAGTAATGAGTTTCCGTCTAGATAATCTGCTGAACCTTATTTTGCAGGAGTAATAATCATAGATTGATGCACAGAATGGCGGAAATCGGATATAATCCGAATTAAATCATGAGTTAAATGATTGGATTCGGCATTACAACTGAACACACCATGATTTAGTAAAAAAAAAACCAACAACATTAAACATAAAATAACAGTAAATCATAAAAAGTTTAAGCGTACACGGTGAACGCCGGAGAAAGTATCCTTCGATAAATCTATATATATATATATATATATATATATATATATATATATATATATATGTATATATATATATGTTATGGTGCCGTACCTACCTACGGAGAACTAATAGACTCGTCCACCTTATAAATACGGGAAGCACGTGACACTTCTTCTTCCCAGGCAAACCGGCAATGGCGGTTGAGAGCACATCTCCTTGTATCTCTTTCTTTCTATTATATAATATATACCTTTGTTCATTTAAACCATGTGTTCCTGTGTCATTCATTCGGCCTTACCCAGGTCCACTACAATTTATATATATATATATATATATATATATATATATATATATATATATATATATATATATATATATATATATATTAGTAGTATGTTTTTAAAGGCTGTGGGCAATGCAAATTCCGGGTAAGATGAAAGTTGTAAGGAACAAAAACAATGAATCGAATACGAAATAAAACTTACTATTAATTTTTCCTAAAATCTTACATAACAGCAAGAGTGTTGTTAGCTGTTTGTTTGGTGTCCGGATGATTAAAAAATCATTATTTAATATTTCGGGAAAAGAAATTTCCCTTTGTCAAAAATAATCAATACCAGAAGAATTCCCCGACTATGCATAGTTATGTAAGATTTTAGGAAAAATAAATAGTAAGTCTTATTTCGTATTCGATTTATTGTTTTTGTTCCTTACAACTTGCATCTTACCCGGAATTTGCATTGCCCACAGCCTTTAAAAACATACTACTACTATACCCAGCAATGCTTGAAGCAAACTACCATTCTCTACTATATATATATATATATATATATATATATATATATATATATATATCCGGCACTTGCAATGTTTACATTGAGATATTTCTTACATTCAGTCAGTGTCGTATGATAGCGCATGGGTTTGAAGCGCCGACTGTCAGCTTGAGTTTCAATCCCGGCTTGAGGCACTAACTGGTCTAACCGCACTGATGAGCTGTGAAACAGCGAAACAGTCTGTCTGTGGATGACTATATTAAGCTCCCTCTCTGGGTAGAGCTTATTTGTAAGGATATCGCAACTGCTATTAGCTTTAAGGCATAGCTCATTAGGTAAAACTAATTCGAGCTCCCGGCACTTGCAATGTTTACATTGAGATATTTCTTACATTCAGTCAGTGTATATATATATATATATATATGTAAAATATGAGACTAAAAGTATACTTTTAGAGAAATGAACCTATAGTGAAATCCTTTAGGCTTAATATACGAGATAGAGCAATTATAAAGATAAATGAAGGAAGAGAGATAACGCAGTCTCCACGAAATCCATTTTCCATCTTTAAACCTTTCGTCACCGGACACTTTGTCAATGGGCATTCACCAACTGGACGGACTTTTGATAACCTTTTTACACACACACTCTTACTTTCCATTACTTTATATTGTTTTATAAATTTTTCTTCTTCTTTTTCTTCTTCGTTCATCTTCTCTCTTTCTTCTACTTTCCTCTTCTCTTTCTTCTTTCTACTTTTCTCTTTCTTCTTCTCTTTCTTCTTCTTTTCTTCTTCTTTTTCTTCTCATCTTTCTTTTTCTTTTTCATCTTCGTTCATCTTCTCTCTTTCTTCTTCTATTTTCCTCTTCTCTTTCTTCTTCTACGTTCCTCTTCTCTTTCTTCTTCTACTTTTCTCTTTCTTCTTTTTTTCTTCTTCTCTCTCTTCTTCTCTTTCTTCTTCTTTTTCTTCTTATCTTTCTTCTTTTTCTTTTTCGTTCATCTTCTCTCTTTCTTCTTCTTTTTTTGTTTTTTCTCTTTTTCTTCAGCTCTCTCTTCTTAGTTCATCTTCTTCTACTACTTTCATTTTTGTCTTTGTTTTTGTCTTTCTTCTTCTACTTTCTTTTATTCTTTCTTCACATGGCTCTTGAATTGGGTGGACTAAAGAACAAAATAAGCGAGAGTTACGCGGCTGCCGTAAGTAACCCCAAGGTCGACTTTCTACTCTCCTCGTATTTAGTTTAAACTGACTTAGAATTGTACTGTCGTTGTGAAAGTCCATATATCTGTTCTTCAATAATTACGAGCATTCACGGATATGCCTTAAGCATAAATGACATGGTCTCATCTGAAACAAACGATCGTTAATCGACCCATCATAGATTTGCTTACAATCATTGTCATTTGATGCACTTCTCTTGCAAACTGACTGACAATTACATAATTCGCCTTCATAATTTCTCCGCGCAATTTGCCTCTATTGTCACGAGTTTTAATTATATCTAAGGTTAGAAAATTATCAAAAGAAAGTATCCTTTTTCCTTAACTTGCATATATTTATTTGCTTATACAGATGGCGACTATATTTTTTTAATTATATCTAATGTTAGAAAATTATCAAAAGAAAGTATCCTTTTTCCTTAACTTGCATATATTTATTTGCTTATACAGATGGCGACTATATTTTTTTATTATATCTAATGTTAGAAAATTATCAAAAGAAAGTATCCGTTTTCCTTAACTTGCATATATTTATTTGCTTATACAGATGGTGACTATATTTTTTTAATTATATCTAATGTTAGAAAATTATCAAAGGAAAGTATCCTTTTTCCTTAACTTGCATATATTTATTTGCTTATACAGATGGCGACTATATTTTTTTAATTATATCTAATGTTAGAAAATTATCAAAAGAAAGTATCCTTTTCCCTTAACTTGCATATATTTATTTGCTTATACAGATGGCGACTATATTTTTTAATCATATCTAATGTTAGAAAATTATCAAAGGAAAGTATCGTTTTTCCTTAACTTGCATATATTTATTTGCTTATACAGATGGCGACTATATTTTTTTAATTATATCTAATGTTAGAAAATTATCAAAAGAAAGTATCCTTTTTCCTTAACTTGCATATATTTATTTGTTTATACAGATGGCGACTATATTTTTTAATTATATCTAATGTTAGAAAATTATCAAAAGAAAGTATCCTTTTTCCTTAACTTGCATATATTTATTTGCTTATACAGATGGCGACTATATTTTTTTAATTATATCTAATGTTAGAAAATTATCAAAGGAAAGTGTCGTTTTCCTTAACTTGCATATATTTATTTGCTTACACAGATGGCGACTATATTTTTTTAATTATATCTAATGTTAGAAAATTATCAAAGGAAAGTATCGTTTTTCCTTAACTTGCATATATTTATTTGCTTATACAGATGGCGACTATATTTTTTTAATTATATCTAATGTTAGAAAATTATCAAAGGAAAGTATCCTTTTTCCTTAACTTGCATATATTTAGTTGCTTATACAGATGGCGACTATATTTTTTTAATTATATCTAATGTTAGAAAATTATAAAGGAAAGTATCGTTTTTCCTTAACTTGCATATATTTATTTGCTTATACAGATAGCGACTATATTTTTTTAATTATATCTAATGTTAGAAAATTATCAAAGGAAAGTATCCTTTTTCCTTAACTTGCATATATTTATTTGTTTATACAGATGGCGACTATATTTTTTTAATTATATCTAATGTTAGAAAATTATCAAAAGAAAGTATCCTTTTTCCTTAACTTGCATATATTTATTTGTTTATACAGATGGCGACTATATTTTTTTAATTATATCTAATGTTAGAAAATTATCAAAGGAAAGTATCGTTTTTCCTTAACTTGCATATATTTATTTGCTCATACAGATGGCGACTATATTTTTTAATTATATCTAATGTTAGAACATTATCAAAGGAAAGTATCGTTTTCCCTTAACTTGCATATATTTATTTGTTTATACAGATGGCGACTATATATTTTAATTATATCTAATGTTAGAAAATTATCAAAGGAAAGTATCCTTTTTCCTTAACTTGAATATATTTATTTGCTTATACAGATGGCGACTATATATTTTAATTATATCTAATGTTAGAAAATTATCAAAAGAAAGTATCCTTTTTCCTTAACTTGAATATATTTATTTGCTTATACAGATGGCGACTATATTTTTTTTAAATTATATCTAATGTTAGAAAATTATCAAAGGAAAGTATCCTTTTTCCTTAACTTGCATATATTTATTTGTTTATACAAATGGCGACTATATTTTTTCCGCCCAATTCTCATTTAGGCGTTTCACATGAGCTATGAAACTCGCTATATGCGAAATCTTTATTGAAAAACTATCCTAACTATATTAATATTAAAACTGTTTGTTATTATTTAATTCTTTGTAGTATATTTTAATTCGTCATGATATATTCCTCCCAGGTATTACCTCCTATTTGTTTTCGTGGTGGAAATATAGTATACACTCTTCCTAACGATACTATCTTCTCAGGATTATCTCCTCATTTTTAGGGGGAGTAGTGTGTACTGTCTATTCTGTTTTCATGATATCATCTTCGCAGGCATTAACTCCTCTTTTGGGGGAGGATAAGTTTTGTTTGTCATTATATTATCATCTCGATCATCACCTCCTCCTTTTGGGGTTCAATGTCAACCAAGCTCTAGTCCCTGTCCCATCGCCGCAATGTAGCATCCTCGTGCTTGTTTTACAAATACTTCAATGGATTATGCTCCGATGAATTGGCTACTCTGGTGCCCCATCGACGTAAATTCACTAGACTAACTCGACAATCAACTAAATCTCATTCATTCACTGTGGAGGTCCCCAGATGTCGGAGAGTCTTCTACTCAAATAGCTTATTTCCTCGTACTGCTGGCCTCTGGAACTCTCTCCCTGTCCCCTGTTTCCCCGACAGAACAGACATGCAGAAATTTAAAACTAATGTAAACAGACATCTCGCTGCGCAGATCCCAAGTTAGGTTGCCCCCCCCTTCCTTCTCCCCTTTTCTTTTCTCAGTAACCCCTTACGTCTACAGTGGCGGCCTGCCTTGTTTGGGGTGAACTATGTTAAAAAAATTATATAGTTCGTTTATAATAATATCACCCTTTCAAGCTAGCAAAAGAATGGCACCTCAAAATAATTTCACCGGAAAACACATTGTCACGGAACTGTTTCCTTGCCGACTACAACTTGGTCGGGTCGTTTTCAAGTCTAATGTTAACAGATACTTAAGAAAAAAAATAAAAAGTAAGTCCCATAAGTAATAATTTTATACTATTTATCAATGCGAGTACTCCTATAGTGTTCCTAATCATTCAAATGACAATCATTTATGTCTCATTAACCTTTATCTTCGAGTGGCGTTTTGTCTTGATGTCCGGTGACTCAATAGTAAAAAACAAGTGTAAAAAAAGTAAAATTAGTTCATTTATATTTGATTGCACATAAATAGTATATGGTTTGTTTAAGATTTAATAATATTATATGGTTTGTTTAAGATTTAATAATATTATATGGTGAGTTTTACAGTTTATAATAGTATGTGGTGGGTTTAGCATTTTATAATATTATAGGTTAGGTTTAACATTTTATAACATTATATGGTTGGTTTAACATTTTATTATATGATATGGTTGGTTTAACATTTTATAATATTCTATATTTGGTTTAAAATTTTATAATATTTTATGGTGGGTTTAACATTTTATAACATTATATGGTTGGTTTAACATTTTATTATATGATACGGTTGGTTTAACATTTTATAATATTCTATGTTTGGTTTAACATTTTATAATATTTTATGGTGGGTTTAACATTTTATAATATTCTATGGTTGGTTTAACATTTTATAATATTTTATGGTGGGTTTAACATTTTATAATATTCTATGGTTGGTTTAACATTTTATAATATTTTATGGTGGGTTTAACATTTTATAATATTCTATGTTTGGTTAAACATTTTATAATATTTTATGGTGGGTTTAACATTTTATAATATTCTATGGTTGGTTTAACATTTTATAATATTTTATGGTAGGTTTAACATTTTATAATATTCTATGGTTGGTTTAACATTTTATAATATTTTATGGTGGGTTAAACATTTTATAATATTCTATGGATGGTTTAACATTTTATAATATTTTATGGTGGGGTTAATAGTTTATAACATTGTATGATGGGTTATGCATTTTGTGATATTTTATGGTGGGGTTAACAGTTTATAACATTGTATGGTGGGTTATGCATTTTGTAATATTATATGATAGGTTTAACATTTTATAATATTTTATGGTCAGTTTAATATTTCATAATATTACATAGTGGGTTTTACATTTTATAACATTATATGGTGCCTGTAATATTTTATAATATTATTATATGCAGTTATATTTTATTTGTAGAATATTTCTATTTCTATTTCTATACGCCATTTTAGTAACGTTCTAAATATTGATTATTATTACATGCAGTTATATTTTATTTGTAGTATATTTCTATTTCTATTTATATACGACATGTTAGTAACATTCCAAATATTGATTATTTCATAGATTTTCGAATATATTTTGCACAAATACATTTAAATTAAATAACAGAATAAATAAATTACGTGAAGAACAGATATACATTACATTAGATGAGCAGAAAAAGAATAAGAGAAAATGGCTCCGTCAATTATTAATAAATCCTGCTAATGCAAAAACTAATAAACAAAGAAAAAATATTAGATAAAGCTGAAGAAGAAAATATGTACACGACAATTGAAATAGTAAAATAATTTACAAAATAAACAAAATTAATTCATACAGTATAATATAATGGAATAATATCCATGTATGATATACGATTTATTTAATAAATTAACAATTAACAATAAGCAACAAATAAATAGACACAATTGATCATAGCAGAAAATCGCTCTTTTTTGATAAATATATACAGTTGATGTAGAAGTTTATATAGACACTAATTTCGACGTTACTATGGGGTAATATGATGGTTCTTAAGTTTTTTGTTAAGTTTTCTCTATATTTGATAACAAGATTTTAAAAGGTAATTAACATTTAATATATATAGTATATATAGTGATGTGTGTCTTTACTGAATACGGAAAATATAATTAATTTAGAATTGAAGCAAAAACAACAGATAAAAAGGAATAAAACAAGGAAAATTCTCAATATATTTCATTATTTATTTGTAATGTTGTTTTTAATGTCTGGTATATATATATATATATATATATATACATCGTAATGAAACATATTAATTGATTTTCCAGTCATTTTTATAATATATATACTATACATACTATAAATGTGATGTATATAATATAAATGTAATGTATATACTATTATATATATGATATGTAGTATATAATATATTTATATAATAAATATACATAAACACTGCATATAATATAGAGAGAGAATATATAGAATATATATATATATATATATATATATATATATATATATATATAAATTATAATATATAAACGTAAGTTATCCCAGACATAATAGACTAGTTGGTATGTTTTTGACAATTAGTAATGCCGTGAAACCGCAGAAAAGTATTAACCTAAGTAAATGTATTATTTTTATTAGTTATATATGGCTTCATTTGAAATTATATTTAGACCATTTTTTTCACAGGTTTGCTATCTAACTGATTTTGTTCCGATTAAACCAAGTTTATTTTTTTGTTATATCTAATTATAGCGTGAGGTTTGTTTCATTGATTACATATTCAATCCGGCCCGAAGTTGTTTCAAGAACAGAAACTTTTAGAGATTCACCGTAAATTTACATTAGATATCCAACCGATATGACTATCAAACGAAATCCTTTTGTTTGGTAACATTGAATGTTGCAAATGGCGTACGAAAACATTACACAGTTTAAACACTAAATATTTTCTAACATTTACATTTCTAATCAGTTTTAAGTAAATTTTTCATTCAAATCAAATGATGATAAAGATAGAGATACTTAGATAAACAGATAAATACAGATATAGATAGATCAAGACATGTACAACATCTGCCACACTTGCATGTCGATGTTATCGATCAAGAGACAGATTGTATGCTTTTCGGACGACGAGTTACATGATAATTTACATATAGCAGCAGAAGCAATATCGCTGTTTTTCGTTCTTTCTTTAAGGAATATCGACATTGAGAAAGAGAGAGAGAGACAGGCAGACAGAAATACAAATGGAGACAGAGGGAGATATATATAAATAAAGGAAGAACAAGCAATGTGAGCCTCGATTACCAGAATATCAGAAGTCTATTAAGGTGGCAAAACAAACGAAGGACGCTCTTGACAGGGAAGGAAATATAAACGCTTATGTGCAGCTTATTAGTCATGAATACATCTTTATAATATATATATATATATATGATTATTTTTATTACACGGACATGTACAACATCTGCAACACTGGCATGTCGATGTTATCGATCAACAGCTGTTATAAACTAAGATCTCATCAGGCAGAGTTAAAATCCGATCTTAACCTTACATTTTATTTGGTTCTTTCCAAATATGATCTAAGGTTAAGATAAGATTTTAACTATGCCTGATGAGATCTCATATTATAACAGCTGTTGATCGATAACATCGACATGCCAGTGTTGTAGATTTTGTACATGCCTGTGTAAATAAAAATAATCATATATAAAAGCTGTATTTGATATTGAGCACTTTTTATAAACCCAGTTGAAATTCTTTGGATTACTATCCTGTGGATGTTTACCTGGATTATTATTATGATTATTATTGTTATTATAATTATATATATATATATACATATGTGTGTGTGTGTTTGTGTGTGTGTGTGTGTGAAAAATGACAAATGGAAAACCTGTTAAAGTGCAGGAGAAAAAACAAAAACAAGAGATTTGACCGGTTTCGTTCGTGTTGGCGAACGTCTTCAGAAAAAGTGAAGATTTGGAAATAATTTTATTTTGAAAGCACACTCATGGGATGAGGAAAAAATGATCCGATTGGACCATATGAGGAGACATTAAGTGACGTTGAAATATCACAAGTGGGTGACACATTCTACTTTGTTTCTTATTCTTCTTTTTATATTTTTATTATTTTCTTTTTCACTTTCACATCTACTGAGCTAGAATGAGAGAGGCGGTGGGGAGGGGGTAAAAGTCGATAAGAGGGAAGAAGACAGAGGAACTGGCCAGCATAAACAACTAAAAGCAATGTTATAAGCAAACTATTGTACCCTTATGTATATATATATATATATATATATATATATATATATATATATATATATATATATATATATATAAAGAGGTGTACTAAAAGCGAACTTTTAGGAAAGGTAAAACCCTATTGTGAAGTTTATATTTTCCCATATCTATTTGAACTAGCATCCCGTAACTGCTTATTTACTTCAACCTATATTTTTTCCACCTTGGAGATTCCCATTCCGGATATCCTCTCGAGGTCTTGTTTTCCTTTTTCTTTTTCCTTATTCTAATTTTCTTTCTTGAGCTCCAATCTTATCGACTTTTCCCTCATTCTATTATTAGTATCTTATTTTTATTATTTTTTTATTTTTTTATTTTTTATTTTTTATTTTTTATTTTTTATTTTTTATTCTTTCGGTCAATCCTTAATTTTCCCTGCGAGCTTAAGACTAATCTTATTATCTATTTTTCATTCTTTATTCTTTTATTTTCTTATTTCTACTTTTTATACTATTTTTATCTTTATTCTTTATCTTTACTCTTTTAATTTTTAACTCATTTTTCTAGTCCTACCCTTCATATATATTTTGCCTCATTGTTTATATCTAAGGTCATTTGATTAAACATTTAAACCCCGAACTCTGTTCTTATACATATTATGATATTTTAACCCCTCATCCTAACATTCGTTACCTTACCCCCACTCCTTTCTTCCCCTTTTCTAGTTGAATCCTAATTCGCGCTAACTTCCAATTTCAACTTTATGTTTCACCCCCCCCCCACTTTCACACTCTTAGTTTTATCCGCATTCCTTCACCGCATCGCTCCCTTTCTCCTCCCCCTCTCTTTCCTCGTACCCGTCCCTTTCTCCTCCCACACACCCCTTACCCGTTTCCCTCCTTGCCTACTGGTCGCATATTATATTCTTGTTTTCACTGTCTTTGCTTTTCTTCATTTATAGCCGGCTTTCTCAACTGGGCAGGCTTTAAATATTCTCGCTGCCCCTTTTTCCCACTTTTAAACACTTTCCTTTGTCATCTCTGCCCGGGAAGTATCTTTAATGGCGAATATTTTCCATCTTAATCTCCTCTGACGCCTGCCTGCATCATCGAATGTACCTCTTATTGGACTTTTTACCCTTTTTGGATTTTCTATTTTCGCCGTACATGAAGTTGTGGCTTCTTGGAATTTAACTTTGAAACCTCTCTCATTACTTCTCGTGCCTCTAACGACCTACCTATCTACATCTTATTCTCTCCGCTGGACTCTTCGACACCGGACTTTTTGGCAATCGGACATTTGCTTGCACCTTGGCACAGTTTTGCCCTGCGTTTCTTTCCCTACAACTTTTATTTTATTTTTTCAAATTTTAAATCTTGGCCATTGCCAACTTATCTATCCCAGCGACTTCCTCTGATGATAAGATTTTGATCTTTGAAAAGCCTGGCTTAAGGAAAATTTAACTTGAATAAATTGCCTTTTTGCGGAATATACCTTGCTTTGAACTTTTGAATTGAATTTTGATTTAGCTTTTGCTTTCTCTAATTCCTTTCCATTCTCTTTCATTATATATATATATATATATATATATATATATATATATATATATATATATATATATATATATATATATATATATATATATATATATATATATACATAAGGGTACAGTTGTTTGCTTATAACATTGCTGATAAATAAGTATATAGGTATTTAATAAAGCTGTAAGCCATTCTGAAAAGAATGAGAGAGATGATCAACAAACACAATAGACATTATATGTGAAAGATTTCCTTAAATGCAGAGAATTGTTCTTAAAGTAAATATATGCTTTAAGAACTATTCTCTGCATTTAAGGAAATCTTTGACATCCTGTTACATTAAATATTTCACGTAATGTTAATAAAATCCGAGATGATGGAAAATAATTTAATATTCGAGGGTGTACTCCCTTTTTCAAAAAACAGAACCATTTTTTTTTCGTTTACATAAACCCCTATTCTAAAATGGTTGTTCTTTAATGAACACCAGGTTCGCAGAATAACAGAGGTTTTCTTTATTAATGTATATTCTTTTTATGCATCAGAGGATTTTTATTCATTGTACGGTTATACTTTTTTTAATTAATGTATTTTTTTGTATATATAAATATAAAATAATACATTAATTAAAAAAGTATAATCGTACAATGAATAAAAATCATAAAAAGCAATATTATTATTATTTTTTTTTTTTTAAAGTATTGTGTGTGTTTGTGTGTGACTTTATTATTGTAATAATGCAACTTAATTATTAGTTCATACGTTTCAGTGTTCGACATTGTCTTTTTTTGTGGATAAATAATTTTCGGATGATCCTTCTTCTATCAGTCGAAATTAAAAACCTGGTTATACTTCAGCATGTTTGTTACAAGTTCGTTTAAAAACTTAAACTATTTTAGCGTCGATTTGTTGTATGACAAAATAATAATAATAATAATAATAATAATAATGATAATAATAATAATAATAATAATAATAATAATGATAAAATTAATAATAATAATAATAATAATAATAATAATAATAATAATAATAATAATAATAATAATAATAATAATAATAATAATAATAATAATAATGGACAGAGGGTCGAGGAGGGAAAGCGCAAACCAGACCTCCACTGGAAGAGCGCAGACAGCTCTGGGACCGTGGGGAGGCTTGTTGCCACCCGGGCCCCAGAGGAGACCAATGGCCCTTATCATCGTGAAATCGGTGGTAGGTGGCTGTTGCGATACCGCAAGGTCATCAGCGGTGATGAACGAAAAGAGGTGGAGCATACTGGAAGTCTGAGGAGACTTGTTGTCACTCAGACTCCAGGGAATACCACAGGTTGTTGGCAGTGGGTGATCACTGACGATGACCAGTGTGATAACTCCTAGTGAGTAAATAATAATAATAATAATAATAATAATAATAATAATAATAATAATAATGATAATAATAATAATAATAATAATAATAATAATAATAATAATAATAATAATAATAATAATAATAATAATAATAATAATAATAATAATAATAATAATAATAATAATAATAATAATAATATTAACAACAACAACAACATATATTCTGGTGTTTGAAGAATTTTGAAGAATTAATATTTCTAGTATAGGGAAGGAAACAGACAAATGTGAAACTACGAGACAGAAGTTGATGACAAAATATTTGACAAAATGATAAACACCGAAAACAACGAAGATTTTAAGTGCTTAACAGGAAAGATGAGAATGTTAGAGAGGGAAATATTGAAATAGGGGAAAAAAGCAGAATAAACACAAAGAATTGAATGTGTACTGACTTCGAGGCTTCCATTTCTGTTGTTGTAAACATCTTTGTTTGCCTGTGATCGAAGCAAAAGGTAGTTTGAACAAGATTACAAAGTTTGTGAATAAAAACACAAGAAAATGGCGGTGTCGAAAGAGACTAAACGCAAGAATAACAAACATGGCGTCGGGAACTGGTTAAAATGATTCTTTTTTTAATTTTTACTTTTATTCAACCCCCCCCCCCAAAAAAAAAAAAACGCATATTGCTACTGAAACGTAGGCAATATTTATAAACAACATCCTGAGTAAGGAGTTGTTCAGCAAGATATTTGCTCACATAATATTTAAATTTCTGAACTGTGATACAGGTGTTAAAACACTGAGCAGGGATGGAATTTCAAAGAAATGCGGCTCAAGAGAAGAATATATTAGAGTGAAAAGGTTTCCCAGCATCCGTGGACTTCTACGATGAATGGGGGATATTGAGTGGGGGGGGGCAATCAGATCGTCGGAGCAGATTCCGTGGAAATACTTGTAACACAAGCACAGCGATAAAACGGTACGGTGATGTGACAGGGGCTGGAGCTTGGTAGATAGTGCGGAACCTTTGTATTATCTTGATTATGCAGATGACTATTCGTCTTTAATTTGTTAATATTCACAACGTTTCAGCCGATGTAACCTCCGATATTCTTCAGGTATAACTTTTTCGAATTTAGAAATATAATAGTTAAACTTAGGAATATTTATTTCAAATTTTAGAACTTACGCGAAAGTATTACGTATCAAGATAAGTATAAGAAATGGCAATAGTAATATAGAAGTGATACAAGCCAAAACTTGATTTAAAGAAGATATTGAAATAACTCTTTACTGCATATTGAGCTTCCTATTGCTTTGGAAATTGATTCTCATAAGAATCGATTTGAACTAAATAAAGCATTTGTTTTTATATATTATCATATATATATATATATATATATATATATATATATATATACATATATATATATATATATATATATACATATATATGCATACATACATATATATGAATATATACATATATAAATATATATATACACGCATGTATATATATATATGTATATATATATATACATATATATATACATATATATATACACGCATGTATATATATAAATATATATATATAAACTATTTTATTTTTTAAATTTAAATTACAGTGTATGTTGGGCTACCGGGATTTCGTCGATCTTACCGTGTCTGGGGGAGATCCTACATGATCAGATCAACGAATTTCTGGTAAACCCAACAGATACTTTACTGTATAGGTTTGAAATAAAGTATTTATATTAGCACGATACAATCGGGTGCTTAAACTATATATATATATATATATATATATATATAAGTGCAGATTAGTCGTCCGAGGCTATAGCAATGCGATGTGGTTGCCGTAAGATGGAAAAGTGAAAAGAAATAAACGCAGGGAGAAAGTGAAACTCAAAACGATTTATTAATAATTTCACGAAAACTGATAAAATACCAAATAGTAAATACTGTCCGGTAAGTAACAGTTAGGCAAAGGGTAATCTTAAATTTTCGAAAGAAAAACTTTCATTATCAGAAGACAACAATAAAAGTTATATAAAAGATTATATATATAAATTAATATTATTGCTCTCTCTCTCTCTCTCTCTATATATATATATATATATATATATATATATATATATATATATATATATATATATATTATGCTCTCTCTATATATATATATTAATTAATAGTATTGCTCTATACACTATATTGAACTTTGTTTTTATCCTGATAGTCTACTGGTTAAAGATATTATTTATATCTTAAAGTATTATCTTACTCTCTCTCTCTCTCTCTATCTCTCTCTCTCTCTCTCTCTCTATATATATATATATATATATATATATATATATATATATATATATATATTGTACACGTATTGTATTAGTTTCTGTAGATGTAAATCTGTTGAAACTCCAGTGTTTATAAAAAGTGCTCAATAACAAGTAGAGCTGTTCTTTAGTATAATTTTTTATTTATACAGACACTTCCTTGTCTTCTTTGGCCTAAAGATTCCGAAAAATGTATGCACATATGTAACCAATAATGCTTGTATAAATAAAAATTGATAATATATATATATATATATATATATATATATATATATATATATATATATATTTATAAATAAAGTAAGTGTTTGACTTACAGTATCTTTGACAAGCGACAAGGCTGTTGCTGATTCCATGTCCAAGGTGGACGTCCGATTGTCCTCCACCTCTAGCAGATGCATCGACAGAAGGAAGGCGTCGTGTAAAATTGCGTTGGCCAGCGTTACTTCGTTGGCGGACAAATTGCAAGAAGCAGAATTCGGGTCGACCATAAGTTGCAGGAGAGTTAAATTGGGATGCGCCGCTATAAGATCATCCAAGTCTACTTGCTCCAGACCCTAACAACAAGAAAAAGAAAGAATATATTATACAAAAAAATAAAAAATGAGATAAATTAAAATAATATACAGTACCGTCCAAAATTAAGGAACAAAAATAAAATCATCTTAATCTCAAATAAATTATATTTTAATATTTGTGAAAATGTCACTACATATGTAAATTATGTAGTTGGACTTTTACCGAGATTTTATTTATCTACCTCCCACAAGGTAAGATGTGACACAAGGTCGGGAAAGTGGGATTAGATACCACAGCGCTCGAGAGGTGAGCACTCCGGCCATTTAAAAATTGCCTGAGCAGCCCCGTCGGCATTCCCCAGTAGGGGCGCCTCAGACAGCAGTAAACTTACTCCTCCCCAAAGAGGGGAGGCAAAGCCTGGGAGGGTGCACCTCCTAGAACTGCACAAGATCAGCAACCCCCAATACACCGGCGTAAATCCAGACCCAAAGGCCCGGACGATACCCATTGGACTTTTACCGAGATTTTCAGATACATTAAAATAATATTATTAAAGTTATCCACCATTTTACATGTTTCAAATGTCTAACATTTAGGAAGATCAAGGAAAAATAATTGTTTAAAGTTTATAACAGTAGGGATTTTTGTATTGTTTTGAAGTTGTTCCACCGTAAATAATAAATAAAGGAAGTCAAGTCGAGAGTTGGTTTAACAAGTGTATTAACAAAGTAAGAAAGTGACTAGCTCTTGGCTAGACAGTTACAAGAATGTGCTTTGTCTTCTGTGTCTCTGGTGACTCGCACTATTTATAGTGACAACCGGTGTAGTTTCTCCTGTGTAAGAACGGCCGGTGTAACAGTATAAAAGGATGAAAATAAATAGTCCAAACTTTAATTGCCATCACTGCTGCAAGTCACGCGATATCAATCATGTCAAAAAGAAATGAAACTGATTTAAGCGACAAAGCAAAAATCGTCAAATTAAGAAAGGAAACGTTGACAATAGAAGAAATCGGAAAATGTATGAAACGTTAAAAAAGTGTTGTAAGCCGAGTTTTCAAACTCTATAAAGAAACTGGAAGGTTAAGTAACACAAAGACACCTGGTAGACCAAGAAAGACAACGGCAAAAGAGGACAGAGTTATACAACGCCTAGTGTTAAAAGACCGTTTCCTTACAGCTGGCAAAATTTCTAAACAAATGGAAGGTGTCACGAAGGTTTCACGACAAACTGTGTCCAGAAGGTTGCACGAAATAGGTCTTTTTGCAAGATCTTTTAGAAAAAAGTCGCTAATAAGTAAAAGAAAAACAAAGCAGCTAGATTGGCGTTCGCAAAAGTGCATGTTATATGGTTAGAAGAAAATAGGAAAAAAGTTTATTTCAGTGACGAATCGAAATTTAATGTATTTGGCAGTAAATGAAAACAGTTTGTAAGAAGAAGAAAGGCGAAAGTTTGGATCCTAGCTGCATAAAAAAACTGTTAAATTTGGTGGAGGTAGCGTGATGGTTTTCGGCATGATATCATGGCAGGGTACATCACCACTTGTACGCTTAAATAATAGAGTAAATGCCGCTGTATACAAGAATGTTTTAGAACAGTATGTTTTGCCAGTGTTGCACAATCTTGGTATCGAAAAGCCTGTTTTTTATGCATTGTAATGCTCCCTGCATAAGGCAAAGCTGGTCATGAATTATGTGGCTGATCAAGAAGTAGATGTAATGGAGTGGCCTGCTTAGAGTCTTGACATGAACCCTATAGAAAACTTATGAAAGACTCTAGGACAGAATGTTATGGCAAAGAATCCGGAAAACATCGAAGACGTGTTGCTGAAACTGAAAGATGAATGGGCCAAGATAACTGTGGCCTAATATCAGAGTTTAATGAAATCCTGCAGTCGTAGATGCGCAGCGGTTATTGAAAATAAAGGTAGAAGTACCAAATATTAAATCTATTTTGCCTTTTTAATGTGGTTTAGTTAAAAATGATATTTTGTGCCTTAATTTTGGACACTTGAAATCTGTAAAATGGTGAATAATTTTTAAAATATGATTCTAATTCATCTGAAAATCTCGATAAAAGTCCAACTACATAATATGTATATTCAGTGAAATTTTCACAAAAATTAATATATAACTTTGTTTAGATTCAGAAGATTTAATTTGTGTACCTTTACTCTGTACGGTACTGTATATATATATATATATATATATATATATATATATATATATATATATATATATACTTATAAAATAGATCATTCAGTGAAGACTGGGGTTGGTCCAATAAAAACAAGCTCGATGATACTCGATTACAGAGTACAGAGCATTTATATGTGATTTTATGAAGGCTTACCAAAGCATTCCTTTCAGGACACCAATGGTCACCATTAAAGATATTTTTTCTTACAAATATTATTTATTCAAATTAAATGTTTTTTTCCTACACGAGTTTCACTACCAAGCAGGTACTTGCACATTGTGTATTGTCGGCAGTTTAAACCCTTATTCAAGATATTTAATTTCCCTGATGATCTGCCAAGCAAGTACCTGCTTGGTAGTGAAACACGTGTAGGAAAATACATTTAATTTGAATAAATAATATTTGTAAGAAAAAATAGCTTTAATGGTCATAATTGGTGTCCTGAAAGGAATGCTTTCGTAAGCCTTCATAAAATCACATATATATATATATATATATATATATATATATATATATATATATATATATATATATATATATATATAAATATATATATATTAAAATAGGAAAGTTCATATTTGTTTATTAATGAATATCGCATCTAAGCAACTTTTAAGGTTTTAAGCCTCATTTAATATTTAATTCTTAAAAGATGTTTTAAAAAAGAATATGAACTCTACTATTTTAATACAAATATCGCGTGCATGCGCGTCACCTCATATTTTAAAAGTGAGTGAACCGTTAATAACAACACCAGGCCCATTTTTTATTCTTACGGGCTGCTACCAACATATGAAAGATGTATAATCTCATACTCTGATAGAAACTTGGTATAATGATTAGTTAAAAGATCAGAGTAAAAATAAATAAAAAATGTGTTCTGATTATATTTTTATTAATAAATGTCGCATCTAAACATGCTTTTAAGGCTTTTTGTCTCATTTATTATATATATATATATATATATATATATATATATATATACATATATATATATATATATATATATATATATATTGTGTGTGTGTGTATTCAGGCAGCATTCATCTCATTTATGAAAACATTGTTAAAAATAAAATGTGATGCCATCCACCGTTGCTGAATTTAGATCATCAACGACTTCCTAGTACAATGCGAAAACGTTCTCTGCGCGTTTCTCTGCTGTCTTTTAAAAAATTCTCTTCTTTCTCCAGCTTTTTTTGTTCATTTGCTTTTGACACCTGAAGATGATCGACAAATAATCGAAAACGTTCGTGAAACCTGTGAAACCTATGGAACATTTATTGGTTTTTATTATTTTAATAAAAAAAAAGACTATCAGAAAAATTTAAAAAATAAAAAAGGTATAATTAAACAGACGAATTCTGTTATTTTTAACAATGTTTGAATATATATATATATATATATATATATATATATATATATATATATATATATATATTTCAAATAAAATCCGTTCTGATCATATTTCTATTAATAAATATCGCATCTAAACATGCTTTTAAGGTTTTTAGCTTCATTCATTCTCTCTCTCTCTCTATATATATATATATATATATATATATATATATATATATATATATATTCATTTATATATAATATGGAAATGTTGAATTAAATTAAAGATAATTGAATTATCGTTTAATAATAATCTATCGTTATAATATGAAGCTCAATATATTGAATATAGCCATCAATTCTAGAGATGAAAGACGCGAATAAAAAATTGTAAAGAAACAAACAAAATTTATTGGAACATTAAAAGGTCAGAGCAAGGAGCTTCATATCCTTAATGCATGGATTTTCAAAGATAAACGCGTTTCAACAGAAGAGAGGGAAAAACCGACAATGTAATTGTGAATGTTATCGGCAACATTTAACAAAGTAAATAGATACATTTTTGAAGAAAATATCGCATATGTTGTCTCTATTTATTTGTTTTTCTTCGTCATTGTTTTCTACCTTTCCGTTTTTTCACAACAGCTTTATTAAGTATGCATATATAATTATCTACCAGCAATGATTCAAGCATATATCATATCCTATTGTCTTCTGTTTTAATTCAAAATGTGAGATATATGTACGCCACTCGCTGTAAAATGAGATATAATATTAATGCATAAATATAAATACTATAGATGGCAAAGAATGGTAAATAGAAATACACGTTCTTCGTTCAAGTAAATGCGTTATCACTTTCTTCTCGGAAGATATTTCTGATTGGATAAAATAAAATTACTGAAATTAATCACGTTTTCGTATTCCTGAGCGTATTTGTGTTGGAGAAATGCGTGCCATTTTTATTGGTGCCATGACCTGTGGACTTTGCAAAGGCACGGATTTTTTTTTCTAATCACTAACCTGATTCTCCTAATTAATACGTCCAATAAATGTTATCACTGTATTAGCATTTATTTTTATTAAAGTCGGTTTTTTTTATTATTTGAATTAGTTGTCTAGTTGTAGTGATGAGCAAAAGAATTAACAAATCCGTTTTTTTTTAATTTATTCAACAGAGGAACGGCACAAACGCTAATACAATTGTTTAATTAAACGAAGATAAATGAAATTAGCTGGTCAGATCGATAAAGTGTACAACCTTAGGCAAGGATCTCGACTTTTAAATGTTATTTTAATTATCCGCTTTGCAGCTAGAATTACTTCGAAAAGAATCTGAAACTCGTTTTTATCTTTGCGTATCCTTTGATGTTTATAGACAAACCTCGTAGACATCACACGCTAATCTGTATAAGAATGGTGCTGGAGTCTGTCTTAGTTAGCATGCTCATATAGCTGCTAACAGACATGAGCTGAACGTAATTGACCTAAACCAGACGTATAAGTAATACAAATAAAGGTTACTTTTGACAGACAAGAAGCTGATATAGTAGTAATAATACAGCTTTTTTGTAGACAAGAAGAAGTCATAGTAATAATACTAATTCAGCTTTTTTGAAGACAAGACGCAGACGAATAATTATACTTATACAACTTGTTTGTAGACAACGAGCAGACGTAGTAGTAATTCTAATACAGTTTTTGTAGACAACGAGCAGACGTAGTAGTAATTCTAATACAGTTTTTGTAGACAACGAGCAGACGTAGTAGTAATTCTAATACAGTTTTTGTAGACAACGAGCAGACGTAGTAGTAATTCTAATACAGTTTTTGTAGACAACGAGCAGACGTAGTAGTAATTCTAATACAGTTTTTGTAGACAACGAGCAGACGTAGTAGTAATTCTAATACAGTTTTTGTAGACAACGAGCAGACGTAGTAGTAATTCTAATACAGTTTTTGTAGACAACGAGCAGACGTAGTAGTAATTCTAATACAGTTTTTGTAGACAACGAGCAGACGTAGTAGTAATTCTAATACAGTTTTTGTAGACAACGAGCAGACGTAGTAGTAATTCTAATACAGTTTTTGTAGACAACGAGCAGACGTAGTAGTAATTCTAATACAGTTTTTGTAGACAACGAGCAGACGTAGTAGTAATTCTAATACAGTTTTTGTAGACAACGAGCAGACGTAGTAGTAATTCTAATACAGTTTTTGTAGACAACGAGCAGACGTAGTAGTAATTCTAATACAGTTTTTGTAGACAACGAGCAGACGTAGTAGTAATTCTAATACAGTTTTTGTAGACAACGAGCAGACGTAGTAGTAATTCTAATACAGTTTTTGTAGACAACGAGCAGACGTAGTAGTAATTCTAATACAGTTTTTGTAGACAACGAGCAGACGCAGTAGTAATTCTAATACAGTTTTTGTAGACAACGAGCAGACGTAGTAGTAATTCTAATACAGTTTTTGTAGACAACGAGCAGACGTAGTAGTAATTCTAATACAGTTTTTGTAGACAACGAGCAGACGTAGTAGTAATTCTAATACAGTTTTTGTAGACAACGAGCAGACGTAGTAGTAATTCTAATACAGTTTTTGTAGACAACGCGCAGACGTAGTAGTAATTCTAATACAGTTTTTGTAGACAACGAGCAGACGTAGTAGTAATTCTAATACAGTTTTTGTAGACAACGAGCAGACGTAGTAGTAATTCTAATACAGTTTTTGTAGACAACGAGCAGACGTAGTAGTAATTCTAATACAGTTTTTGTAGACAACGAGCAGACGTAGTAGTAATTCTAATACAGTTTTTGTAGACAACGAGCAGACGTAGTAGTAATTCTAATACAGTTTTTGTAGACAACGAGCAGACGTAGTAGTAATTCTAATACAGTTTTTGTAGACAACGAGCAGACGTAGTAGTAATTCTAATACAGTTTTTGTAGACAACGAGCAGACGTAGTAGTAATTCTAATACAGTTTTTGTAGACAACGAGCAGACGTAGTAGTAATTCTAATACAGTTTTTGTAGACAACGAGCAGACGTAGTAGTAATTCTAATACAGTTTTTGTAGACAACGAGCAGACGTAGTAGTAATTCTAATACAGTTTTTGTAGACAACGAGCAGACGTAGTAGTAATTCTAATACAGTTTTTGTAGACAACGAGCAGACGTAGTAGTAATTCTAATACAGTTTTTGTAGACAACGAGCAGACGTAGTAGTAATTCTAATACAGTTTTTGTAGACAACGAGCAGACGTAGTAGTAATTCTAATACAGTTTTTGTAGACAACGAGCAGACGTAGTAGTAATTCTAATACAGTTTGTGTAGACAACGAGCAGACGTAGTAGTAATTCTAATACAGTTTTTGTAGACAACGAGCAGACGTAGTAGTAATTCTAACACAGTTTTTGTAGAAAACGAGTAGACGTAGTAGTAATTCTAATACAGTTTTGTAGACAACGAGTAGACGTAGTAGTAATTATAATACAGTTTTTTATATACAACGAGCAGACGTAGTAGTAATTCTAATACAGTTTTTGTAGACAACGAGTAGACGTAGTAGTAATTCTAATACAGTTTTTGTAGACAACGAGCAGACGTAGTAGTAATTCTAATACAGTTTTTGTAGACAACGAGCAGACGTAGTAGTAATTCTAATACAGTTTTTGTAGACAACGAGTAGACGTAGTAGTAATTCTAATACAGTTTTTTGTATACAACGAGCAGACGTAGTAGTAATTCTAATACAGTTTTTTGTATACAACGAGCAGACGTAGTAGTAATTCTAATACAGTTTTTGTAGACAACGAGCTGACGTAGTAGTAATTCTAATACAGTTTTTGTAGACAACGAGCAGACGTAGTAGTAATTCTAATACAGTTTTTGTAGACAGAAAACAGACGTAGTAGTGATTCTAATAAAGCTTTTTCATAGACAATAAGCAGATGTAGTAATAATACCAATACAGTTTTTTGTAGACAAAAAACAGGCATAGTGCTAATGGTAATAAAGTTTTTGTGGACAAGAAGCAGATGTAGCAGTAATACTAATACACTATTTTTGCATATAAAAAACGGATATTGTAGTAATACTAATTATTTTTACCTTGAAGTTCCCATTATAATCAAGACAACGCGGTGGTATATTACTAGAGTGTATAATACAGATTAGTATGTTAGAAAAGGTATGCGTCCGATACTGTGGCTATGACTGCCACTAATGACTGCCGCGACACTTAGTCGTAACTCTATTTATAGCGTCTAAAAGAGTCCATCTATTCTCAAAATATAGTAAATAGACATCAGAATATAATACTAATATAGTTATTTGTAGACAAAAAGTAGTAGTAATGATACTAATATAACTTTTTTGTAGACAACGAGCAGACGTAGTAGTAATTCTAATACTGTTTTTAGACAGGGGTCAAACGTAATAGCAATTTTATACCTTTTTTGTATATGTAATAGAAATGTTACTACATATTTTAGACAAAGGCAGACTTAGTAATGATACTTATAGAACTTTTTTGTAGACAACGAGCAGACGTAGTAGTAATTCTAATACTGTTTTTAGACAGGGGTCAAACGTAATAGCAATGTTTATTCCTTTTTTGTATATGTAATAGTAATGTTACTACATATTTTAGACAAAGGCAGACTTAGTAATTATACTAATAGAACTTTTTTGTAGACAAGAGCAGACGTAGTAGTAATTCTAATACTGTTTTTAGACAGGGGTCAAACGTAATAGCAATTTTATACCTTTTTTGTATATGTAATAGAAATGTTACTACATATTTTAGACAAAGGCAGACTTAGTAATGATACTTATAGAACTTTTTTGTAGACAACGAGCAGGCGTAGTAGTAATTCTAATACTGTTTTTAGACAGGGTTCAAACGTAATAGCAATTTTTATTCCTTTTTTGTATATGTAATAGTAATGTTACTACATATTTTAGACAAAGGCAGACTTAGTAATGATACTTATAGAACTTTTTTGTAGACAACGAGCAGGCGTAGTAGTAATTCTAATACTGTTTTTAGACAGGGTTCAAACGTAATAGCAATTTTTATTCCTTTTTTGTATATGTAATAGTAATGTTACTACATATTTTAGACAAAGGCAGACTTAGTAATGATACTTATAGAACTTTTTGTAGACAACGAGCAGACGTAGTAGTAATTCTAATACTGTTTTTAGACAGGGTTCAAACGTAATAGCAATTTTTATACCTTTTTTGTATATGTAATAGTAATGTTACTACATATTTTAGACAAAGGCAGACTTAGTAATGATACTTATAGAACTTTTTTGTAGACAACGAGCAGGCGTAGTAGTAATTCTAATACTGTTTTTAGACAGGATTCAAACGTAATAGCAATTTTTATACCTTTTTTGTATATGTAATAGTAATGTTACTACATATTTTAGACAAAGGCAGACTTAGTAATGATACTTATAGAACTTTTTGTAGACAACGAGCAGACGTAGTAGTAATTCTAATACTGTTATTAGACAGGGTTCAAACGTAATAGCAATTTTTATACCTTTTTTGTATATGTAATAGTAATGTTACTACATATTTTAGACAAAGGCAGACTTAGTAATGATACTTATAGAACTTTTTGTAGACAACGAGCAGACGTAGTAGTAATTCTAATACTGTTATTAGACAGGGTTCAAACGTAATAGCAATTTTTATACCTTTTTTGTATATGTAATAGTAATGTTACTACATATTTTAGACAAAGGCAGACTTAGTAATGATACTTATAGAACTTTTTTGTAGACAACGAGCAGGCGTAGTAGTAATTCTAATACTGTTTTTAGACAGGATTCAAACGTAATAGCAATTTTTATACCTTTTTTGTATATGTAATAGTAATGTTACTACATATTTTAGACAAAGGCAGACTTAGTAATGATACTTATAGAACTTTTTTGTATATGTAATAGTAATGTCAATACATATTGTAGATCAAAGCAGACGTAGTAATGATATTAATTGAACTTTTTCGTAGACAAGAATCAGATTTAGTAGTAATACGTAAACAGAAGATGTAATATTTATGCAGTTTTCGTGTAGACAAAACAATGGAGTAGTACAACTGATACAGTCTATTTTGTGGACAAGCAGCGGAAGTAGCAGTAATACTAATACAAACTTTTTTATAGACAATGAGTAATACAAATGCAGCTTTTCTAAGACAGGAAGCAAACGTAATTGTTATAGTTATTCACCTTATTTTTAAAAAAAAGAAACAGACGTAGTAGTAATACGAATACTGTCTTTATTTAGACTAAAAGCAGACGTTGTAGTTATAGAATTACCGTATTTTTTAGCCAAGAATCAGGCGTAGTAGTAGTAGTCATGAAACCTTTTTGTAGGCAAAAAGCAGACGCCGTAGTAATAAAGCCTTTTTTAATATATATATATATGTATATATATATATATATATATATATATATAGTCTAAAGAAGCTTTGAGTCATTTTAAACAAAAAAAAAGAAGAAAAGTAAAATGCAGTTTAAATTCCCAGACAAACTAACTAAATCCAAGATATTGCAGACTTAACATTCGTTGGAAAATAAATAAATAAAAAAATAAGTAAATACAAAAAATAAAAAGGGGGGTTAAGTATCTAAGAGTTAAACAAAAACAGAAGACCTTAAGCGTCTAATATTAAAACGGGGAACATCAGCTGTTTACCATGTAACTGTTTCGGAGATTTAAAAACAGGACAGTTATAATATTCATGGCTCTCCAATGGTACTGATTATACGACCATTTCTCCAATAATCAACTGTCGAAATAATTCAGCTTAAATTGCACTAATAAATAAATAAATAAATAAATAAATAAATAATAATAATAATAATAATAATAATAATAATATATTACCCTTAAGACTACCGTATGATATGGTAATTTGCATATCAAATAACATTAATTATAACAATGATAATAATAAAAAAAATAAAAATAATAATAATAATAATACTATCTAAACACTACACCCAAGAACTATTCTGCAATATGGTAGCTAGCAATAAAATTATATAGGAATTAAAGTTGCATTTAAAAATAAATATATAAAAAATAGGTTATTCGTATTTTGTAAAGTTTTATAGAATTTTAGCGACTATTAGTTGTTGTTTTTTTTTTAAGTAGGAACTATAAGTATATCCGGTTGGTATATAGATTAATTTATTTTGTAGGCTGGTGTTTTTTTTTAACAAATAGTCTTGAAACGATATATACTATTTAACATCTATTTAGGATTCTGACAACTACAACCACGGTGGCTGACTGGTAAACAACGCGGCTTGGGTGTGTCGGGTTCGAATCCAGTTCGTTCAACAAAAGCACTTTTATCAAACCCCACACCTGACCTTGTGTCTAACCTCCTGGAAAGGAGGTAAATAAACTACAACCCCTTTGAGTTAGAGTTATTATGGGAGTAAGGGCAATAAGAAAGTAACCCCACACTCGCCCAAACTATAAATACAGTAGAAAGTCTCTAACTTGGGTTAACTCTCGCTTCCCTTACTTTGTCTTTAAAAAAAAAATAAGTAAATACAAAAAATAAAAATGGGGGGGGGTTAAGTATCTAAGACTTAAACAAAAACAGGAGACCTTAAGCGTCTAATATTAACACGGGGATCATCAGCTGTTTACCATGTAACTGTTTCGGAGATTTAAAAACAGGACAGTTATAATATTCATGGCTCTCCAATGGCATGATTATACGACCATTTCTCCAATAATCAAGTGTCGAAATAATTCAGCTTAAAATTTCACTAATATATACATAAATAAATAAAAAATAAATAAATAAATAAATAATAATAATAATAATAATAATAAAATAATAATAATAATTGTATATTACCCTTAAGACTACCGTATAATATGATAATTTGAATATCAAATTACATTAATTATAACAATGATAATAATAATAAAAAAATAATAATAATAATACTATCTAAACACTACACCCAAGAACCATTCTACAATATGGTAGCTAGCAATAAAATTATATAAGAATTAAAGTTGCATTAAAAAATAAATATATAAAAAATAAAGCTTAGGTATATTATTCGTATTTTGTAAAGTTTTATAGAATTTTAGCGACTATTAGTTGTTGTTTTTTTACGTAGGAACTATAAGTATATCCGGTTGGTATATAGATTAATTTATTTTGTAGGCTGGTGGTTTTTTAACAAATAGTCTTGAAACGATATATACTATTTAACATCTATTTAGGTGGCTGAGTGGTTAACAACGTGGACTGAGGACTTGGGTGTGACGGGTTCGAATCCAGTTCGTTCCACAAAAACACTTTTATCAAACCCCTACCTGACCTTGTGTCTAACCTCCTGGAGAGGAGGTAAATAAAACAGCAACCTCTTTTGAGTTAGAGTTATTCTGGGGGTGAGAGCAATAAGAAAGTAACCCCACACACGCCCGAACTATAAGGAGAGTAGAAAGTGACTAACTCTCGCTTCCCTTACTTTGTATTTAGGCTCTCACATTCCATTTACGATGTTTCTGACAAAGAGGTAAGAATTGCTGTTTTCTGGGTCGGAATCAATCTATCTAACACTTATCGTTGGCTACTTTTTTACCTTGAAGTGGTATTTTCTTTTTTTTAGCTCCTTACATCAAGTGGCCTCATGTCTTGTCTGGAGCGATTTCCATTAAAAAAACATTTTTTTTAATTAATTTAAAAAAACTAAGATCACAAATTTTTAAGTTACTATTTACCTTCTACACACATTCAATTTACTACTCACTTCCTGCTCCATATTCCGATAAATTGCTACAAAGATTCCATCAAACTACATATTTCAAAAATTAACATCTACTGCCTATTTACCAGCCACGCAACCCCTTTTTGCCGATGACACATTCTCTTACACTCTTACCTCGTATTTCTCATTTTTCACTCTTACTGTATTTCGAAATATCCCGAAGTTATGTCATCAATTTTCCAAACATCGAGGATATTATAGAAATAAATCCTACGCATTAATTTCCATAGATTAGATATAATATATAGAAGAAAATATCTGAAAGACGTATTTAAAATAAACCATCCGAAGCCAACGGGGAGTGTCGCTGACCATTAAGACGCTTATGAATAATTCAAGATACTTTTCATATTTCTACTGAAACAAATGTTTATTTGGGGGAAAAATCGAATTAAATATTTATAACTTTCCAAAAATATAAGTACAAATTGACCAGGTAATTAATAACATTTATCAAACAATTTCTGACACGGTTATTCAGAATATAAATTGTGACAGACCATTAAAGGAAAACTATTTTAGAAAAAGAAAACGCCATTTTCTTTGAAAATTTTTTAAAAAATGTTTTAAATAAAAAAAAAAATAAAAATATAATTTGATAGCTTGATTATTCTGCCAGGAAAGTAAAACTAAATGAAAGTTTTTTTTTTTGATAAACAGTTTCTGCTACGGTTATTTAGTAAAAAAATGTTGACAGGCTATTAAAGGAAAAATATTTTTTCAATCGCTTGAATAACTCCTTAATTTGTGTTACACAAATTGCCTCTTCACAAACACCCGCTTAATCTAATGCGATGGCAGAGATGAACACCATTTAAAAAGAAGACTTCCAGCAGAGGACGGATCGGTGGGCTAAGTGTGTGCAAGCACAAGGGGGCTACTTTGAACGAGATTAGGGTCCCAACCCCGTCACGTATTTAAAATATTTTTCTGGTCTCAGGTCGAATACATTTAAGACAGGCCTCATAAATCCCTTATTTGAATCATTTACAGAAAAACGTAAATAATTTCATACAAAATATTAAACAAGGCGAAAAAGTCCAATGTAGACCTTGGATTTACTTTCGCAAACCTCGTTTCCCTCAACAGCCACCCAGGAAACAGCAATTCTTCCCACTTTGTCGGAAAGTTCGCTCGTGGAATTTTTGAACTACAGAACGTAGTTCTAATATTCCCCGAGCGAACTTTCCGACAAAGTGGGAAGAATTGCTGTTTCCCGGGTTGGCTGTTGTTTTGAATGGGTTGTATGTGGACATTTTCGATCCTCTCATATTGTTCTATCATCACTAAACGTTCAATATATCCATCTTATTAACTTTTATCTTCGAGTAATTTTTGTAGTTCTAATAAGTTTCGATTCATTAGTCAAAACAATGCGAAAGTGGTATAGACGTTCAATGAGTTAAACAAAATTAAAAGAAAACAGACTCCCGGGCAACGCCAAGTATATATAACTAGTTAATAATAAAAGATATTATTCTGGTTTGTTTAACTTTCTCTCAAAATCGAAAAACCTTCGTAACTTTCGAACGAGGATTTTCCAAACTACCAAAGTTTCGGTACTTCTACTCATCAACTTCCGTTTATCTCCTAATGGCATCAAAACATTGCATTAAAAAAACGGTCCCAATGGTGTATTAGACTGTAAATAAACTTTGGTATATTCCCACTGTATGATCGGTGTCTGCGATAAGGCAGGAATTCTTTGGATAACACACATTGCAGACATCCCTCGTGAAATGCCGACTGTCGCCTCTGTTGGAAGAAAAGGACATTACGCATTGTTTATAGCTGCTTTTATAAGAAGCCATCCCATATGCCCATAGGTCAAGGAATATTAATATGTTTGAAATATCCAATTTGGACGTCTCGAAGAAACTGCCATCTTTATGGTAATCTATTTTTGTGGCAACTTACACATGTTTGTAGTGACTGTCTTTACAGAGCGAACAGTCTAAATACAATGTCTACCGCAATTGCTACCAGTAATTTTTTTGTGTCAAAGGTTTATGCTTGTGGCCATATTTGACAAAAGCGTCAATTGTTATAAAATGTATTTTGAGGGTAGGATTGGTTGTCTACCCTTTCCACCGCTGGGAGCGCGTAATTTGCGTCTCACTCGTTTGAATTTCTGCAACCAAAAGGGGCAAGTGACGTCGTTTTCACTTCCGCTCTTAGCACCTCACTCTCTGCGTTCCTCCTAGGGCTTACGTCTCCGGCTCTCCCCCGCTATACAACACAGTCACCACAGCAACTAAGAAGGCAATTCACTTGTTTTGCTAAGACAGAAACTAATTCCTGCATCAAGTTGACATGAGCAGATCATCGTAATAACTAAATACACACATTGTTATCAACCGCATTCAATTGTATGACTTACACAAATATAGATAGTTCAATTCGAGCTTCACCGGGTTCAGACTGACAGAGAGTGGCGGTCTTTTTTCAAGCTTATGGTTAGAATCTTCTAGTACGGTACGCCTATTCAAAATACCCATACAATGTTGCACATCCGTTTGAGAATGTGACAAATAGAGCACACACATCCGTGTGCAAGGATTACCTCCTTACTCAATTCGAAACTTTAGATTAGGTACTAAAGTTTGTAGATCAATATATATATATATATATATATATATATATATATATATATATATATATATGGATATATATATATATATATATATATATATATATATATATATATATATATATATAGTCATCCATATACAGACCGTTTCGCTGTATCACAACTCTTCAGTGCGGCTAGACCAGCTAGCCGGGATTGAAACTCAACCGTCGAGCCGACAGTCGCTATAATACGACATTGACTGAATGTAGTGATATCTCAATGTAAACATTGTCAAGTGCCGGGAGCTCGAATTAGTTTTACCCAATGAGCTATGCCTTAAAGCTAATGGCAGTTAGCGATATCCTTACAAATAAGCTTTACCCAAGAAAGAGAGCTGTGATACAGCGACACAGTCTGTATGTGGATGACTATATAAAAGTCATCCACATACAGACTGTGTCGCTGTATCACAGCTCTTCAGTGCGGCTAGACCAGCTAGTGCTTCAAGCTAGGATTGAAACTCAATGTGTGTGTCGGGGGGGCGGGGAGGAGTGTGCAATCAATTCTAAGTGACAATCTTCTGGAGGTTGGAGGTTCGATCCTCAGTGCGGGCGATACTACGAAAACAATTGCGAATTACTTAAGACTTCTACTCGGTCATGGCTGTCGGAACGAGAGCATGCTACCGTCGTGTATTAGATAAAAGGGTTCCGTTCGAAATACGGTAGAGATTCCCGAGTTCGACATGAACATATCGAGTGCGACGAGACGCACTTAAAGAAGGGAGGAGGTTACATCGGCGGAAACGTTGTGAGAATAAGATCCAAATGAGAACAGTAGTCCGAATGATCCAAATAATCAAAATTATCTTGAAAAATAAACAATCAACTACTCAAATCGGAAAAGATCTGATTCAATGCACGATAGATCATAAAATGAAATGCCGTGACCGACAGCATGTGTGAAAAAGACAAACGGAATATACAAATTTAAATACAGGAAAAAAAAACAGCAATAAAACGAAAGATTTTACCGGTTTCGTGCGAATCAACGACTGTCTTCAGAAAAAGTGAAGATTTTAAATTTATTCGATAACGATAAAAACCTAGGAAAAAGGGAAAAGCACAACGGGAGGTTACTGGCACGTTTTACACTATTTGAAAAAAGAAAGAATAATGAAACGCGTGCGCCAGAGACGTTAACATGTGAAAGGGGGGGGGGATAAGAAAAAAAGAAGAAGAAGGAAAAAGGAATGGAAATATATAGATGAAATATAATAAAAAATAAAAGTTACTCTAACCGGGATCTCAGTGGCGCAATATATTGCATTGTTTCAGTGCGGTTTTTGCCAGATGTTTTCTTAAAACATAGGATCCGAATCTCAAATTTATGTTAGATGTTTATGGCCATTTTTTTTTTTCATATAAAAGTCATCACCTTTTCTGAAAACGTTCGTTGATCCGAACGAAACCGGTAAAATCTCTCGTTTCTTGATATATTTTTCCTCTGTTTAAATTTGTTTTTTCCATTTGTCTTTAAAAATTGGAAAAGGGGGAAGAGTAAGAAAGAAAAGATAAAAAAGAAAATAAATTAAAATATGGATGAAATGTAATAAAAGTGAAAAGTTACTTTAACCGGGATCGCAGTTATTTAAACAGTGGCGCGATATATTGCATTGTTTCAGTGCGGTTTTTGCTTAAAGAATACGAATCGAGTCTGAGGTTTACGTTATATGGCGATGAGATAAGTATTATAGCGTTTTCTATGCCCTCTGTCCATATTTCAATTTCTACACTAGATTAGCAACCGATTTAGTTATATATGTTTATGTATATGTATAATATGTATATGGATATGTATAATATGTATATGTATATGTGTATGTATAATATGTATATGTGTATGTATAATATGTATATGTATAATATGTATATGTATATGTATAATATGTATATGTTTTCCGTGTTAATTAGAGATCTACGATTAGAAATATCGTCAATTAGGCGAATTTTGAAAATCTTATATCTTTATTTATTTAGTTATAGAATTTAAAAGTTATAACATTGCAAAAGTTAATTTCACTGGAGTATCTTCGATAATACAAATAAGATGCCGACAATTCCGCCTCGCATAAATAAACTGTTCGTTGCATTTGATTGGCTGTTTCGCAATATCCAATCACATGCGATTAAGCGACGTTTATGCTTGTCCATATGAAATAAAGGTACTCTTATAGCTGACGCACCATGTTTCCGTGACTTCTCGTCGTCGACGTTCGGGTAGGTTACGGAAGCGCCAAGAGTTGACGAGGCGAAAACAAACAAACACAAAATTACGACGAAGATAATCAAACTAAAATACATAAATTGAAGACTAGCAGACGATAAATTCAGACGAGAAAATCAAACTAAAATACATAAATTGAAGACTAGCAGACGATAAATTCAGACGAAAAAATCAAACTAAAATACATAAATTGAAGACTGGCAGACGATAAATTTAGACGAAAAAATCAAACTAAAATACATAAATTGAAGATTGGCAGACGATAAATTCAGACGAAAAAATCAAACTAAAATACATAAATTGAAGACTGGCAGACGATAAATTTAGACGAAAAAATCAAACTAAAATACATAAATTGAAGACTGGCAGACGATAAATTTAGACGAAAAAATCAAACTAAAATATATAAACTGAAGATTGGCAGACGATAAATTCAGAAGAAAAAAATCAAACTAAAATACATAAATTGAAGACTGGCAGACGATAAATTCAGACGAAAAAATCAAACTAAAATACATAAATTGAAGATTGGCAGACGATAAATTCAGACGAAAAAATCAAACTAAAATACATAAATTGAAGATTGGCAGACGATAAATTCAGACGAAAAAATCAAACTAAAATACATGAATTGAAGACTAGCAGACGATAAATTCAGACAAGAAAATCAAACTAAAATACATAAATTGAAGACTGGTAGACGATAAATTCAGACGAAAAAAACAAACTAAAATACATATATACAAATAAAGAACGAACAAACCATAGTTAAACAACTGTTAGTAATTAGATGTTTATTTTTGTTCTTTGTTATCAAAGGAATCATTCTTAATCAAATGTTTTTAAATAAAATGTCATTTTGTTTGTGACCCGCCAAGTTTCACATGATGATGTTGTTTGATTTGTTAAGCAAATGTTATTGGGTTTTTTTTTATGTGTTTTTTTTATAATGTTTTTTTTCTTTACTTTGTTTGTCATTTTTTTCTTGTTAACATAAACACTGCAACAAATGTTTTTAAGCATTTTTTTTTGTTGTTTTCTTATTTTAACGAAAACAAACTGTTTACAAGCAAATGTTTCTTGGTTAATAGTTTCGGCAACTTTTGGCCGCTTCCGTAACCTGCCCGAACGTTGACGACGCGAAGTCACGGAAACATGGTGCGACAGCTATAAGAGTACCGGAATACAAACTATACAAAACGATTTGGGGGGGCACCAAGAAAAATCAGTCTTCTCTTATATTAACTATAGCTGGAGGAACATTGCAGATTATCGATTTCCCAATAGTACTTGTTCGTAAATAGTTGTAATAGATAGATCAGATTGTATTCAAATGTAACAGAGTTGATTACATAAGAAATGCTAGTCTCCATTTGAAGGACCTAAAAAAAATGAGAACCTTGTTAAACGAAGTCCATCTACAACTAACCTGGTGATAATCGTAATGAACTATCGTACATGAATTAACAGATTTTATGAGAAGAAAAGTACATACCATGTTGACCACGAGCCAGTTGTAAGGGTATGACATCATACTTAGCAACAATGCCTGAAAGTAGAACATAAAGACACGATCACATATCAAGATATATACGAATTTAAAACAGTAAATTATATATATATATATGGCTTTGCTTCTTCTTCTTTTTCTCACCACTTCATTCTCTCCAAATATGATCTGAGGTTAAGATCGGATTCTAACTCTACCTGATGAGATCTCAGTTTATAATAACTGTTGATCGATAACATCGACATGCCAGTGTCGCAGATTTTGTACATGTCTGTGTAAATAAAAATTATCATATATATATATATATATATATATGAAACTAAAAGTATACTTTTAGAGGATAGAACCTATATAATGATCTTGAGGTGTAGCAGAGCCGATATTGATATAATAATGTTGGTTGGCTCACCTCAAGAGAAACGAGTCGTAAATATACATTTCACAGGAATGTTACGTTTTTTGAAAATGTGAAATAATAAAAATAGAAAAAAAAAACATATTTATTGGAATATAAAATGAACCTGTCTTATATATATATATATATATATATATATATATATATATATATATATATATATAGTGTGTGTGTGTGTGTGTGTGTGTGTGTGTGTGTGTGTGTATGTGGATGGATGTGTGTGTGTAAGTGGGCTGGTGTTAGACTCAAGAGAGGGAGAGAAGCAAACGTTTTTTGATAGATTGATTGATATATATATATATATATATATATATAGAGAGAGAGAGAGAGAGAGAGAGAGAGAGAGAGAGAGAGGGAGAGAGAGATGGGTAGATAGATAGATCGAATGAATGCAATAAATATAGCAATGAAGATTACAAAGAATTCATTTAAACTGACAAAAAAAACGAATATAGGAGAAGCAAAAAAGAAAAAAATGATGTATATCCGAACTTACTTGACGTAATACCCGGCTCACAGTCTTGGCGTCACACAATACAATATATTGGTGGAAGAATTGCGACCTCATTGCCTTGAGGTAAGTGATAATTTCCGGAATGCTGTGCTTGTCCGAAGACACTTTCGTCGCCTTCACCTCAAGTTGGTAATTCTGTATCAGTTTCTCGACCACCATAAAACCTGAATGAGAAAAGCAAAGGAAGACAACTCTGAATAACAATGGGACTCTTATTGGATCGTATTTATTCATCGCTTTTCATCAACATGGCTTTCTTGGCCTTTTGGCTAAGATCAAAGTGTAGTAACTGTTCCGATGGATACTGCACCCCATAGACTGGTATTGTCTTGGCCTTCGGGGCTTGATTTACGCCGGTCTATGGCTCTGTCCTGTGCAGTTCTAGGAGGTCCAACCTCCCAGGCTTTGCCTCCCCTCTTTGGGGAGGAGTAAGTTTATTGCTTACTGCCTGAGGCGCCCCTACCGGGCAATGCCGACGGGGCTGCCCAGGCAATTTTTAAACCCCACTTTCCCGACCCGACCTTGGGTCACATCTTACTTGTGGGAGTAAGATAAAAACTGGCCTTGTGCCTAACTCCTGGAGAGGAGTAAATCAATACTCAACAGGTATTGCTCGCCATGTTGTTATTTCGGGGAAGAAGGTTAAATCTTTTCACCGTATTTTAATGGTCTAGATTTATCAGGGTTTTCTTTTTACAAAAACCCGTTCTTAGTCTTCGAAGATCAACTGCTTTTACAAAGTTGTGGATAGACACATAACCACTCAATTATTAATAACTAGTGTACACACTCTATCAAAAAATGCCGGACAAAATTATACTTCGCCAGTGTTCGCATATGCTATTTATCTAGATATATCATACAAAATAATAGAATTACGTCAGTAATTTAATTTTTTGTACATGAAAATATGTTTTACCATTTCTGATGACCCATCTTTGAAAGAGAAAACAAAAACATTGGGGGGGGGTCAAAGATTGTCTGGGTTATGTGTTAGGAGAGTGTAGGCGGTGAACGGGGGCTAGGGCGGGGGTGGGGTTGAGGACGAGCAAACGAATAGCATTTCGCCCCCCTCCCCCTCCCCCTTCAAAATTTAACTTAATCCTCGTTAAACCACGACTCGCCTCCCACTTTTGTTTTCTATGTTCACCATATTCACCTCTCCCACTTTCTAATTATCCTACACCCTCATTGCTACCCCTGCCACAATCTAATTATTTCTCATGCTTTGATTTTTATGCTAATATCGGACGTAAACTCTGAGCCTGCTGGCAAAAAAAAATGTTTGTATGATTTTTTTTTTCAAACGAATCATCTTGAGGAAGTCTGACAATAAAGACGAAACGTTAATCAATGCATAAATATTCTTTTAGTTTTCCTATTTCATTTTATTCCTGTCTTTATCATATATATATATATATATATATATATATATATATATATATATATATTGTGTGTGTGTGCGTTAAGGTAGCACTTTTTTATTTATGCAAACATTGTTAAAAATAACAAAATTCGTTTATTTTATTATACGTTTTTTATTTTTACAATTTTTCGGATGGTCGATTTTGTATTAAAAGTAAAAAAAATGATAAATGTTCCATCGGTTTAACAGATTTCAATATATATATATATATATATATATATATATATATATATATATCAGTTCATATTATATTCCAATAACCATGATTTTATTTTATTATTTTTATTTTTTCACATTTCCAAAAAACATAACATAACATATATATATATATATATATATATATATATATATATATATATATATATATATATATATATATATATATATATATATATATTTTCTGGTACCTAAGGTACTTAAGCTTTATTTTTTATTTATTTTTTAATGCAACTTTGATTCCTATATAATTTTATGGCTAGCTACCATATTGCAGAAGGTTCTTGGATGTAGTGTTTAGATAGTATTATTATTATTATTATTATTTATTTTATTTATTATTGTTATGATTAATGTTATTTGATATGCAAATTATCATATCATACGGTAGTCTTAAGGGTAATATATTATTATTATTTTATCATTATTATTATTTATTTATGTATATATTAGTGGTATTTTAAGCTGAATTATTTCGACACTTGATTATTGGGGAAATGGTCGTATAATCAGTACCATTGGAGAGCCATGAATATTAAAACTGTCCTGTTTTTAAATCTTCGAAACAGTTACATGGTAAACAGCTGATGATTCCCGTGTTAATATTCGACGCTTACGGTCTCCTGTGTTTGTTTCACTCTTAGATAATTAACCCCCCTTTTTTTTTCTTCTTTTTTTTTCTTACTTATATTTTTTCAGTTATTAATTTTCTAACGAATGTTTAGTGTGCAATATCTTAAATTTAGTTAGTTTGTCTGGGAATTTAAACTGCATTTTACATTTTTTTTTTAAATGACTCAAAGCTTCTTTAGACTATATATATATATATATATATATATATATATATATATATATATATATATATATATATATATATATATTACTATTTCATGTATCCACATACATTTTATGAGGAGATATCATTTTTTTATGTATCAATTTTCAATATTTACTTCAACAGTGCTCGATACGTTAGTAGAGCTAGGTAATAAGTGATGAAAATATATTTATTGCAATTAAGCTACACATAGGTTCCCGCGTTGCATCCTACGGGGGGATTCTTCACGCTAAAATTCATTTTAGCCTGAAGATTCCCCTTGGGGATAAAACGGTGGAGCCTCTGTGTAGTTTAATTACAATAAATATATTTTCATAACGAAGTTAAGCGGCGTTGGGCCTGGCCAGTACTAAATGGGTGACCATTTGGGAATACCAGGTGCTGTATGTGCTCTCTGCTTATCTCGGCATTGTTTCCAGTCGTCTTGTACTACTACTTGCCATTGGAATCAAGCAATGCCGACTCAGGAGGGCGGTTGTTGGAGATTGCGCAACCCTTGCAATTTCAAATTCATGCGTGGGCAGCCCCTGGTGGGGCACTCATACGTCGAAATATCGACGGGAGAGTCCATCATATAATATATATATATATATATATATATATATATATATATATATATATATATATATATATATATATATGAAGCAATCCAACAAAAGATATAAGCGTCAACTAATATCTTATAATTAGTGAAACATCCGGATAAAAAACTGAAGCTCAATATACTGGATAGAGCATTAATATTATAATATAAAATGAAGTAATAAAATAAGGTGTCAATCAAATTTTATTAGAATTCAAAGTTCATGCAAAGCATCCTTAAGTCCTTAGCTCATGAGTTTTCAAAGATAATTCTTCTCTTCAGAGGACCATTACCGCAGTTATACTACTACAGGCAATAAAATTACGCTTTGAAAATATATAAAATTATATACACAAATATATAAAAAATACATAACATCAAACATATCAATCCAAAAACATACTTTTGTTGAATCCATACAGTCCATCCAGGTCATACAAGTTGAGAAGCATAATCAGGAAGGACATTACTCCAAGATACAAACAGCAGTCCAAATACGTGAAATTGAAGGGGCCGGCAAAGTTATCCAGTCGCGAAATGTGTCCATATTCAATGTTAATGATAAATAAATCAATCAAAATAATACAAAAAGTCCAATCAAAGTTCCGAAATCCCAACATGTGCAACTCAAGTCAAATCCAAATTCGTTGTTTAATTAGAAAACCCGCTAAATCCGAATTGAGCAAAATAAGACCGACTCCCATCACATCTAGCCAGAAGAGCGAAAAATATATAAGTGATCTTCTCTCCAGACATGACAAATCCCTAAAATTGATTTTATATATATATATATATATATATATATATATATATATATATATATATATATATATATATAAAATTAATTTTAGGTTATAATCTCGATAATACGCAGAAGCGTGGACTCTTTCTGGTAGAAATACGTTCAAAATTATTATCATTATGTACATCCACATTATTACACCATTTTTTGTTTAGTTTCAGGTGTCTTTAAAGAAAACTCTTTTAGTGCCAATTTTGAAATAAAAGTCAATACCAAATTCTTAAGAAAACATGAAAGGAAATATTTTTACGTGATCGATGCTTTACAACGAGTTTATTGGGGTTTTGTCACCTCACAATACTACAGTTTGTGAAATCAATCAATACTTTCTAATGCAGATGAATATGACATCAAAGGTGACCCAAGGGAGGAAAGGCTATCGACCCCAACAACACGCGAAGAAACGTCGGCTCGGGTTCAGACTGGCTGAGAAAGAACGTCGAATTTTGATTGGTACGAAAGCTCAGGGAAATGGGGATTTAAAAGTGTTCACTGCTTTTCGATTTTGCATTCAGATTTGGTTCCCAGTGATTTTATGCTTGCTCGGCCCCAGGAGAATTGCGTTCAAGTGACTGACATTTGAATGCGCATTTTATGCAAGATGGCAGTTGATAAAAGAGATTCTCCCTGAAAACATCATCACTAGAAACGAGAATAGGAATTATGAATATGCCACAGAAGGCTGAATCCAATCAAAACAATGGTTTGAGAAGGATTCTGTTCCACTGATCAATTTTCTTTTACTATTAAAGCACACCATCCAGCTAGGGAAAAAGCCACTCGATAATAAGTGTTTATGAAGCGAAAATGACTCTCCATATCAAGTCGAGGATACGTTCTCGCCAATCAGTCCAACAATATGGTCATATTTGAATAAGCCGCGCGTGCGTGGTCCCCCTCTGTATGTGACTCGATGTGGCGAGTGTAAAATGCAATAAATTTGAGAAATTTGGGGTATTTTTGACCCCCCTTTGACCCCCTGGGGGCGCGAACCAGAATTCTTCTGAGGTCAAGGATGCTCATTTTATATCCAGAACAATTGCTTCTACATTTTGGCCAAGTTTCAGAAAAATTGAATGGATGGATCAAACGTTATGGGAGAAAAGGGTCATTTTTTGCCATTTGGGGGGCTTTTGAACCTCTGGGGGCGCGAACCAGATGTTTTCCAAGGTCAGCGATACTTATTTTCTATTAGGAACAATTGCCACCACATTTTGGCCAAGTTTCAAAGAAATTGAATCGCTGGATGAAAAGTTATGGGGGTCTAACCAGATTTTCTTTCAAAAATCGGAGAATGTCACTTTCTAACCTGACCAAAGTTACAACTTCATGCAAAATTTCAGAGAAATTCAATGGATGGTTGCGGAGAAAAATCCGGACGGACGGACGGACGGACGGACATGCATCAAAACATAAGTCCCCCGATTTTCTAAACCGGGGGACCAATAAAGAGATAACCATCATCTGTTGGGTTGAGGTATAGTCCTCTGCAGTTCTATGTGGGACCATTGGAATATTTTTAAAGGAATTAAACGGAGCAAAAACTGAGTGTGACCTCCCATTTGAAAATTCAAATATATCAGATATGTATCTGTTGTGAAGTTGTCCAACAGTAAATAATAAATAAAGGAAGTCAAGTCGAGGGTTGGTTTAACAAGTGTATTAACAAAGTAAGAAAGTGACTAGCACTTGGCTAGACAGTTACAAGACTGTGCTTTGTCTTCTCTGTGTCTCTGGTGACTCGCACTATTTATAGTGACAACCGGTGTAGTTTCTCCTGTGTAAGAACGGCCGGTGTAACAGTATCTAATTTAATAAATAATCACAAGACACAAATTAAGCAATGTCTTGTGAATTTTAATTTCTTCTTGATACCACTTATATTTTAGACATGTTCTACAATCAAAATAATGTAATTGATTTTGATCAGAATTAGAATAAGGATTCAAGACATAAAGTGTTATAGAATTATAACTTCATTTAATATCGTCGTAAGGGGAATTTAAGTAGTGCTTAACTGTACGGTTCGGGGTATTTATTTTACCCATAATTGGATGGTAATTTTCGTGTGTGTGTATATATATATATATATATATATATATATATATATATATATATATATATATATATATATATATATATGAAGTAATAATAAGAGTTTTTAAAAAGGTTTAAGGCAATGCGAAGATCCGGGTTGCTGGAAGCTGTGAAGAACAAAAACAGAACAAAACCGAAATAAGTCGGATATAGATCGAAAGGTTTGTTTATTTTTCTAGACAGCAAGGGTGTTAGTTTGTAATGTCCGGATTATCAAGAATCAATTTGATATTTCGAGAGATTTTTTTTTTTTTTCTTCCTCTCCTTGTCAAAAATAAATAAAAGAAAAATCCCGGGTACCGAGAAAATGCCAGGAGCGCTGGGGGGTTAAACCGGAAGTGTTCAGAGTAAAGTATTCAGAGAAAAACTAAATAGATTCATTTTATTTATTTATTTATTTTTTTTTTTAAATATATAAAGAGCAACAAGCCCTCAACACCTGCCACTCACATATCTTCTTCACTAGATACATAGATGACATTCTTGTCCTCACCTCATCTCGTGAAGAAGCTATCAGCATTTTCGACACTTTCAACAACACCGACCCCCATATAAAATTTACTATTGAACACCCTAGCGACTCCGGCTCACTATCTCTCCTCGATTTCAACCTCAAAATCACAGAAGACGGTTCTATACAGACCAACTTCTACAGAAAACCTGCCTGTAAAAACCTATTTGTTCATTTTAAATCTGCCCTGCCCCTTAAAGCCAAACTAGACTATGCCCGTAATGAAATTACCCGCATACAAAATAAATGCTCATCTACTGCCAATAAAATTAAACACACCAAAGACTTCCATCAAACCCTAATCACCAACGGCTACCCCACTTCCACAATAACCCACCTCAGCAAGACCAGATCACGCAGACACAACACACTCTCCAACACATGCTTCCTAAAACTACCTTTCTTTAACGACAGAATCACTAATGCCATCCGCAGTGCAATACATAAAGAAAAACTAGACATTCAACTCACCCACACCGGCACCACCTTACGCCAACACCTTTCCAAAAAACGCACTACACGCACCCAAGAACCATGCTCCCTAGCCAATTGTCCCATTCCTACCACTGGACTATGCCACCGCACTAACTGTGTATACAATATATCATGCACTATTTGTAACCACTCCTATATTGGATATACTACAAGACAATTACACCAACGTATAAAAGAACACATGAATACAAATATATCTTCCTTCTTCAAACATACTTCCTCATGCAATACTACACAACAAGACATAAAAGTTTCCATTTTAGCCTCGACCAGGAACCTAGGCGACCTAAGACTGATGGAAGCTATTCTCATTTCCAAACTTAGCCCATTTTTGAATCAAAGACATGAATTAAATTCTACCTTCATCATATAACCTACCCCCCCCCCCGAACCCATCCCCAGATAATACCCCCCCCCATAATAAACACTATTTGCACAAATCATATCCGTTATACTAAGAATTGACCATTACTTTAGTTAAATAAATTCAACATACAAAGCCAATTAACAGAATAACAGAATACCAAAAATAAGAGATTTGTCTCCCCTTAACCAGCAAACTTTCCATAACTAAAACAATAGGCATTTAAGAGATAAATTAAAACCAATAAATAAGGATTAAACTTAACCAGGCATAACTAAATTTTAATATACTGCACCGACAACAAATAATTAGCTATCTACAACACATTTAAAATCTAATGCCGGAATCAGCCTGTTGACAAACATATATACTATAAGTAATAACTACATTTTATATACGGAAAAAAAAAACAAAAACAAAAAAAAAACAAAACAAAAAACAAAAAACAAATAACAATAATAGTAAACATATAAATAAAAATAAAAATTAAATAAATAGAAACAACAGACAATTACATATATATATGGGTGTATATATATATATATATATATTTAAAAAAAAAAAATAAATAAATAAATAAAATGAATCTATTTAGTTTTTCTCTGAATACTTTACTCTGAACACTTCCGGTTTAACCCCCCAGCGCTCCTGGCATTTTCTCGGTACCCGGGATTTTTCTTTTATTTATTTTTGACAAGGAGAGGAAGAAGAAAAAAAAAAAATCTCTCGAAATATCAAATTGATTCTTGATAATCCGGACATTACAAACTAACACCCTTGCTGTCTAGAAAAATAAACAAACCTTTCGATTTATATCCGACTTATTTCGGTTTTGTTCTGTTTTTGTTCTTCACAGCTTCCAGCAACCCGGATCTTCGCATTGCCTTAAACCTTTTTAAAAACTCTTATTATTACTCCCAGCAATGCTTACAGCAAACTACCAATTTCTATTATATATATATGAGTATATGAAAGGAAAAAATAATCCGACGGTATGAAATTAAAAATGGAAAAGCGGAAGACCTTTTCGCTCAACGTTTTTGTGGTGCTTTTGGGGATGACCTTCTCGTTAATGCAATTTTGCAAAAAAGAACTCCTGTTGTTATGGGAGTGGGCTGCGAATAGGATGTTGGTATATCTGCGCAGTTTCTTCTGATAAGTATAGTCTTCCATTCCGACAATATGAGTATATGAAAGGAAAAAATAATCCGACGGTATGAAATTAAAAATGGAAAAGCGGAAGACCTTTTCGCTCAACGTTTCGCCCACATTTCACGTGGGCTTTGTCAAGAGCGGACGAAGAATACAAAAATGACAAAAGACGAGAAAGTCTGTAAATTATGGGGAATATATATAGTGGTTGGGTTCATGTTGAGATCAAGGGTATGCAAAAAAAAAATATATATATATATGTGTGTGTGTATGTGTGCAAACATTGTATAAAATATAAGAACTTGTCTGTTTAATCATACCTGTTTGTGAAAAAGACAAACAGAAAAAAACAAATTTATATACAGGAAAAAATCAGCAATAAACGACAAATTTTACCGGTTTCGTTCGGATTTTCTTAAGAAAAAATGATCCGAACGAAACCGGTAAAATTGTTCGTTTATTGCTGATTTTTTCCTGTATATGAATTTGTTTTTTTCTGTTTGTCTTTTTCACAAACAGGTATGATCAAACAGGCAAATTCTGTTATTTATTGATGTTGATATTTGTTATTTACGTTTGTCTTTTTCACGAATCTTGTTTTTCACGGCATTTAATTTTATTATATATAGTACATTTTATATATATATATATATATATATATATATATATATATATATATATATATATATATATATATATATATATATATATATATATATATATATATATATATATATATGGGATTAGTCATTTTATGTCTTTTTTCTCTCCTGGGGTTAAGAGTAATTCTTTGAAAATCTATGAATTAAAGGTCATTTTTAATATACCTTCTTTTAATATTTGATAATAAACATGTAACGTTACTTTTTACATTGTTCAGGTATTTCAAGTATATATATATATATATATATATATATATATATATATATAGTTATGGCTGAATAAGAAAATCGAATTGTACAATAAATAGACCTTAGACATTTTGCTCAATTCGGTGTATGTCTAACAAACATTGCGTGTTTTTAATGCTTCTGAAAATTTGCGTAAACAAGGTTTACAAAAGTGCATTCACTCCATAAATAATCTCTTATTTTATAAAAATAAATCCAATATACGTTTTCACTTTTAGTCGACTAGAATAGAGTATATATATATATATATATATATATATATATATATATATATATGTATATATATACAGAGTGAGCCAAAAGTAGGTGGACAGTAAAAAAACATTTATTTAGAGATCACTTATACGTACAATTACATGTAATAAGACAATTATATGAATGAAAATTAAATGTTATTTATCAACGCAAGTGTTCAAACCCTTTTCCTTCTTGATTTACACAGCTTTGAAGTCTGCGTAATTGTACGTATAAGTGATCTCTAAATAAATGTTTTTTTACTGTCCACCTACTTTTGGCTCACCCTGTATATATATATATATTTATTTTGGTACAGACAAATTAGTACAACATTCGTACCGTCGGTTTCAAGCACAGAAGTACTTAGCCATCCGGTTACCTTCAGCTTCTGTTGTCACGGATGGCTAAGTCCTTCTGTACTTGAAACCGACGGTACGAATGTTGAACTAATTTTTCTGTACCAAAATAAATAAATATTACGCTCTTAATGTTTAATTTTTAACTTTAATTCTCAATTAATCGAGCACTCTGCTGGATTTGTCCTGCTATATTACAAAGAAGTTATATATATATATATATATATATATATATATATATATATATATATATATATATATATATATATATAACATATATATATATATATATATAAATATATATACATATATATATACTAAATTCAGTGTACATTAAATAAACATCGCGTGTTTCGAATACCTCTTATCATGTTTGTAAACAAAACAAGAGATATCCGGAGCGAATGCAGACCTCACGATATTAGTAACCTTACTATCACTATATGATTTCTTATGTTCGATGTCGATGTTGGGTTTTTCAAGATCTCCAAAACTATCCATAAAAATAATATTAAACTCAGTTATTCCTGTATGAAAAAGTATGAATTCAATTCTATACACATATAATAAAAATAATATATCAGAAGAGGAAAAAGAATAGTGGTATCCGTAATAATAACTAAAGATATAGTTTTAACATTAGTAAATGTTAATAATAGTAAGTGATAATAATAAATTTATTAATTTATGTAATTGCAAAATTAAAAACAATTGCCCATTGATAAAAAGATGTTAAATGTTATCATGTATTGCATTTGAAAATGAAAAATATACAAATTGTACCACATAATCTAAATATATATGTATATATGTATATATATAATTATTTGTTCGTTCATCATATATAGGAGATCCTAAATGTATATATACATATATATTTTTGATTATTTTTAATTATTTTCAGAATAAAAAAGTATATGTATGTATTTATGTATATATGAATGTATTACATATGTATGCGTGTATGTGTGTATTTATGTATATATGTATGTATGTATGAATGTATTATGTATGAATGTATGTATGTATTATGTATGTATGTATTCATGTATAAATGTATTATATATGTATGTATGTATTTATGAATGTATGTATGTATGAATGTATTATGTATGTATGTATGAATGTATTATGTATGTATGTATGTATGTATTATGTATGCATGTATGTATGTGTGTATGCATGTACGTAGCTTCTTTGCAATTCATACACAAATAAAATGGTGTATTTCATTCCAGTTTGAATACTGGTTTTGCAAGTCACGAATTCCTTCATAGAAATTCTAAAAAGGTGCGTGCCTCATTGAAGAATTTGTTTTCACCTTCGCACCATAGATTCGTCCATATTTACCTTTCTTTAACCAACCTAAGAATTTTCCAAGACACAACAGACTTTTCGATGTTTCCTCATATCTATAAGAGGTTTCGTCTGTCCGTCTATCACGATTCCAATAAAAATAACATTTACATCGCTAAACGCGCAGATTAAATGGACGTATCTGATTATTAGATGATTCTCTATTTGTTTGCCTCCCAACGAGTTAGACACAAGGTCGATTTTAATGTGTAAAAATCAAGTTCACTAAAAAGAGGCATCATCGATTGTGACAGAAATAAAACACGCCTCAGTCTAGAAGGATTTGTTTATCGAAAAGTCAGTTATATCTTTTGTCAAAATAATGAATACATTGTTAGATTTGTCTTATTCGGAAATATCAGAGATCTTTACTTTCTTTAGAAATGGAGAATATTGAATTAATATTAAGTAATAAATTCGATACAAATAAAGCGGATGCCATTACCGGAAATCGAAACCGAAGCCTTTAGATCTTCAGTCTGAGGTTCTACCAACTTACCTATTTAAAGTGTCTTATGAATAAAGCTTAAAACATTACTTTCACAAAATAAGTATAGCTTTGGCGTGACGACATAGATTTATGATATACGTCATGTTTCAAAGCATGAATTTAAACATCAGCGATAATAAAAATAAATAAATGAGTGGGTAAACATTATCAATAGCGTTGAAAATTATTTTAATAGTCCAAAATAATTTATTTTGCTTTAACCAAGTAGTGTATGTAATTCTTTTACAATTGTATGATTCTCCTAGCCTAGTAAAATCATGCGAGCAGAGGGAGCATATATTTGCTAGTACATTTAAAAAGAATTTCCGGTTGGTTCATCGCGCTTACGTATTAAATAGAATTCTCTTGGGGTAGTGCCGCTTTAATTGGTCCCCCTATATTTATAAAATCGGGGGACTTATGTTTTGAGGCATGTCCGTCCGTCCGGATTTTTCTTCGCAACCATCCATTGAATTTCTCTGAAATTTTGCATGAAGTTGTAACTTTGGTCAGGTTAGAAAGTGACATTCTCTGATTTTTGAAAAAAAAGTCTGGTTATCCTCCCAGGGGGTCAAAAGGCCCCGAAATGGCAAAAAATGAAATTTTTTGCCCATAACTTTTCATCCATCCATTGAATTTCTCTGAAATTTTGCATGAAGTTGTAACTTTGGTCAGGTTAGAAAGTGACATTCTCTGATTTTTGAAAAAAAAGTCTGGTTATCCCCCCAGGGGGTCAAAAGGCCCCGAAATGGCAAAAAATGAAATCTTTTGCCCCATAACTTTTCATCCATCGATTCAATTTCTCTGAAACTTGGTCAAAATGTGGAGGCAATTGTGCCTAATAGAAAATAAGTATCGCTGACCTTGGAAAACATCTGGTTCGCGCCCCCAGAGGGTCAAAAGCCCCCAAAATGGCAAAAAATGACCCTTTTCTCTCATAACGTTTGATCCATCCATTCAATTTTTCTGAAACTTGGCCAAAATGTAGAGGCAATTGTTCTGGATATAAAATGAGCATCCTTGACCTCAGAAAAATTCTGGTTCGCGCCCCCAGGGGGTCAAGGGGGAGGAGGCAAAAATGCCCCAAATTGCCCAAATTTATTGCATTTTACACTCGCCACATTGAGTCACATACAGAGGGGGACCACGAACGCGCGGCTTGTTTGAAATTGCGTTCATGTTTGTCTGTCACGCTTGAGTTTTAAATATTATTTTTATCGCTAAACGCTTCTTTATTTATAAAAGTTGGGGCATTTATTGCACTGACAGTGAGATTAAAACGCCAAATGCATATTCAGAATAGAACAACAATAGCTTTCGAATATACTAACAAGGTTTATGCGATTGGCGTCCTAAGGTTAACTAATTTGCATACTGCTTTGCAAAAAGACATCTCATTAATTCACTATTCGTTCTTATTGTTTTCTAATTCAATTATTGTTTTCATTTTGTCATAACATAAATTTTATTAATGCCTATTTTTTAAAATGTGCATTCTGTGAGAGTTCTACAACAAAAAAAGTTGTTCGTTATCTGAAGTATTGTAATCTTTCAGGGGAGGGGGGCGCAAGATGGCGATGATGCTCAAAAATGACACTGATGGAATTTTTAATCAAATTTACAATTCTTTCTGTAATCCAACTATACTTGATACAAACTTCAGTTTGTGTCTGACTTGTTCACCAAGTTTTAGTAATGAATGTCGAACAGTCATTACTTTTGTTTTGTTTTTATTTTATTTTACTTGATTCACCCAAAACAAAGCACATCGCTACTGAGATGTAATAGAGCTACTGTGAGTATTGGGACATAACTACAGGGGCATCATACGTGAGGAGTTGTGCAGCGAGATGTTTGTTCACATTACATTTAAATGTTAGACTGTAGGTAGAGTCAGGGAAACAGTGAGCAGGAAGAGAATTCCAAAGGCTTACAGTTCAAAGTAGAAAACCGTGCGGCATCTGAGGATCTCTACAGTGAAGGGGTGAGATTTTGCTGATTGTCGGATCGGTCATAGGTATTTACTCCGAGGAGGTTGGTGCACACCTGCAGCTAATTCATCGTATAAGGATCGGTAGATATTTTTTTTCTACTGCCTTTGCTATAAATTATTTGTTATTTTTTATACTTTTAATTTACGAGTTTTCGGCTTTTAACTATTCTTGAATTTTATCCGCAATTAAATAAACTCGGAAGGGTTAATACACTGTAAAACCTACCAAAATTAACGACGGTCTCCGTGAGCAGCCCAATTAATCATGGCGCGAGGCAAATATATTTTTTCTATGCATCTTGTCGGTTCGGGGGTGGTTGCTATCGGCAGTGTATGATTTTTCCGAGCGGCCACGTGTGACGAAATCTTAGATACCGAAATCAATAATTTGACAGTAACCGAACGGACCAGATCACGCGACTCGTACATTTGTGAATCGACTTAGCAACGATAAAGCAGTGAATTAGCTACGCACGTCAATCCGGCGCGAAAGGCAATCATTTTCCCCTTGTTAAAAGCTTGAGAAACCTTTAAATTGAGCGTTGGTCTGCATGCTGTAAAAAAAGAAAATGAGCCCACGCTACGGCAGGTCGGTCGTTAACGGCGTTCAGACTGTGTCGACAATAAAACATAGTCTTAGCGTAAGCCAGGTTATTTGGGAAACTACTTTCTAATTAGTTGTTTGGCAGTCGGCAGTGCGAATCAAATCATATCAGCTCGTGTATCGAATATCAATGATGAATTTATAATGTTGTTCAAGAAAAAGAGAGAAAGATAGAGAGAGAGAGAAAAAAAAAGAGAGAGAGAGAGAGAAAGAGAGAGAGAAAGAAAGAGAGAGAGAGAGAAAGAAAGAGAGAGAGAGAGAGAGAGAGAGAGGAAGAAAGAGAGAGAGAGAGAAAGAAAGAGAGAGAGAGAAAGAGAGAGAGAGAAAGAGAGAAAGATAGAGAGAGAGAGAAAGAAAGAGAGAGAGAGAGAAAGAGAGAAAGATAGAGAGAGAGAGAGAGAAAGAAAGAGAGAGAAAGAAAGAGAGAGAGAGAGAGAAAGAGAGAAAGATAGAGAGAGAAAAAAAAAGAGAGAGAGAGAGAAAGTAAGAAAATAGGTAGAGAGCGACCCATGGTTTAACTTTCCATATTTAGTTACGTCCACGCATTTCTAACAGAGGCTATGTCCGTCGGGTGATTGGTCATGCTTCAGTTTGAAATAGCATTTTTCACGCAGTAAGTAAAGTAAAGTAGTCGACCGTAGTAGAGGGCGACTAAAAAACCTCCTTTTTATCA
>OY744548.1:9647816-9662816 GCA_963556195.1 Sepiola atlantica
ATTTGCATGAAACAGATCATACATCAATTAAACAAACGTATAAAACTTTCCGTTAAAATTAATCATAGATTCATTACACATAAAAATCATAATTTCCATTAAGATGATCATACATCCATTAAACAAAATGATCATAATTTATATTAAAAATTATTATACATCCATTAAAAAAATAATTTCCATTAAAAAATTATCATACATCCATTAAACAAAATTATAAAACATTCTATTAAAAAAGATAATACATCCATTAAAAAATATAAAACTTTCCGTTTAAAATAATAATACATCCATTAAAACAAAAAATCATACTTTCCATTAAAATGATCATACATCCATTAAACAACAATATGAAACTTTACATTAAAAAATGATCATACATCCATTAAACAAAATGATCTTAATTTATATTAAAAATTATTATACATCCATTAAAAAAATAATTTCCATTAAAAAATTATCATACATCCATTAAACAAAATTATAAAACATTCTATTAAAAAAGATAATACATCCATTAAAAAATATTAAACTTTCCGTTTAAAATAATAATACATCCATTAAAACCAAAAATCATACTTTCCATTAAAATGATCATACATCCATTAAACAACAATATGAAACTTTACATTAAAAAATAATCATATATCCATTAAACAAAATAATAATAGCTTCCATAGAAAGGTTCATACATCAAATAAACTAATAATCGTATATTTTAAATTAAATAAAAAGATAATACTCCCAAAAAAACATAATACAACAATTTCACGAAAAAGATCGCACTTTCCATTAAAAAATGATCATACATCCATTAAATAAAAAGTCATCTTTCCAGAAAAAAAACCATAAAACAATTTAACAAAAAAGATCAAACGTTTTATTAAAAAACGATCATACATCCATTAAATAAAAAGTCATCTTTCCAGAAAAAAAAACATAATACAACAATTTCACGAAAAAGATCGCACTTTCCATTAAAAAATGATCATACATCCATTAAATAAAAAGTCATCTTTCCAGAAAAAAACATAATAAAACAATTTAACAAAAAAATCACACTTTTTATTAAAAAATGATCATACATCTATTTTTAAAAAGATCATACTCCCATAAATAACATAATAAAACAATTTTACAAAAATAGATCACACTTTCCATTAAAAAATAATCATACATCCATTAAGTAAAAATATCATATTTATATTAAAAAATACATAATATTTGCTAATCCTGAATACGAGGAGATTTTACGATCATCGTCATGAAATACGTTTCCCGGAAACTACATTGTTGTCAGAACTCCATCTGCACGTCAGAATTAAATGAAAGAATTTTATTACATAAGTATAAGCAATATGCTTGACGATCTTATGTCATAACTTCGACTACGCAGTCGTCTGTGAATGTATAAATCGCACTAAATCTTTTCACGCTTGAAAAGTTGTACATAAACACACCCCAAATCAATCGATTTATGTGCGTCTTTATTGGTAACGTCACACAAATGATCGAATTTATTATCATTCGGCCATCTTGCTGAAGGTTGTTAATGTAGTTTTATCAGCCATAAAATTGGCTAAAATATGTCAGCAGCATATAATAATGGCTATTTGGTGCCTATGTGTCTGTAATCTAAATTCGTAACATATATATATATATATATATATATATATATATATATTAAAAATAACCGACAAACAGGTAAAGACCTGGAGTGAGATTTATAATTAATTATGGCGGGAAAATTTAACTATGTTTATTAGGTATTATAAGCATTTAAGTATATTAGTACTAGTGTTAAAATTAATCTTGTTAATAGCAGGTTTGTTTGTCATTATTCCACTGACGATGGACCCAGACGGGTCAGAAAGTACTCTGGACCAACATGTACATTACGGCAGTTTCATCAGCCAATTTCCTTCCGAGATTAAGATTTTAATCCGGAAAATTGAAGGGATCAACACTAAAATAACCAGACAAAAATTGTCGGTTATTTTTAATAATACGTGTCTTAAAGAAAAAAATGCTGCCTCGATACACATATATATATATATATATATATATATATATATATATATATATATATAAATATATGTGTGTAGATATATATATGTGTGTATATATATATATATATATATTGTTTTGTGAAAAGCTCAACGAGAATAACAAAGAGAATTGGTTAACTAGCTAGAGTAAACACCATGCGTATATATAAAAACACCCGGCAACACTAACTTCATGCATTTTAGCCTGACGATTCCCTACGGGGATGAAATGCGGAAGCCTCTGTGTAGCTAATTGCCATAAATATATTTTCATAACTTACTAACTAGCTCTACTGAGCACTGGTGAAGTAAATACTGAAAATTGATACATAAAAGATTTTATCCCTTTATAACATTTTATGTGGATACATGAAATAATATATATATATATATATATATATATATATATATATATATATATATATATTAGTAGAGAATGGTAGTTTGCTTGAAGCATTGCTGGGTATAGTAGTAGTAGGTTTTTGAAAGGATGTGGGCAATGCAAATTCCGGGTAAGATGAAAGTTGTAAGGAACAAAAACAATAAATCGAATACGAAATATGACTTACTATTTATTTTTCCTAAAATCTTACATAACAGCAAGAGTGTTTTTAGCTGTTTGTGTGATGTCCGGGTGATTAAAAATCACCATTTAATATTTCGGGAAAAGAGACTTCCCTTTGTCAAAAATAATTAAACCAGAAGAAAAATTTCTCCGACTGTGCATAGAATCTTACAAAACAAAATGGCTGCCAGATGTAGAACCGCAGCGAAAACAGTCTCGCAGGGAATGTAAATTAAATTTTATTTTAAGGTTATGTTACATATATGATTTGGTGTTCAAAAATATTTGTGTAATGTTGGTTAAGTGTATGGTGCTCGATAAACTGTTAGTTTTAATAATATATATATATATTTTTTTTAATAATTTTTTTTATTATTAAGTTTATATTTGATTATTTACTTTTATTTCATTGTGTTTTATCTTCATATTTTTTTTTTATCTTTCTTTCGTATTTTAAAGCCTTTTAATATAAAGTAAAGTTATTAATCTGTCATTTTAAATATTCTAGATTTATTAAATTTATTGATTATCATCTATTTAAGAAGTGTTACTAATTGTGAGTTTCGTCAAATTAGTTTATCGAATCAACTTGATACATTTAGTATAAGATAAAGGGGAATAACTCTGTTATGCGAATTAATTTATTTTATGGATTCTTTTGGTGGAAATCTGTATAACAATATTAGTATATATATATATATATATATATATATATATATATATATATATATATAAAACATATATACACATACATGCATATATATATATATGCATATGTATGTATTATTGTTTGTTTAATTGTTTATTTATATATTCTTCATTTTCATCTCGTTTACATTTTTTTTTTCATTTTTTATTATTATTATTATTTATTTATTCATTATTTATTTATTTATTAATTTATTATTATTATTTTCTTTCTTTTTTTTAAATTTATTTTATTATTTATTTATTTATTTATTTAATATTTGCATGTTATTTGTATACATTTTATATGTGTTTGGATTAATTAATTAACAATGCTAGGTTATAGGGTGACTTATTTTGGTGGGTTAGAAGAGTATGTTGAATATGGTTTTTGGTTTGTGGTTGAATGTGTGTTAGGATGGAAGTTCATATGGTGAGGGGCCTATTTGATTGTTTGGGTGTGTGATGATTTATTATAGGAGGTAAATAATGAGTGAAGTGGTGCAAACGGTGTATGATGAGTGTTAGATATGAGGGTTGGTCGGTGGATGAGGGGTAGATATTATAGAATGAACGGTTAGTGGAGCTCGTGACGCTGATTGAGTGAGGGGTGTAATCTGGAGATGAGGATTGATTCTGTAATTCTAAGGTCACAAATGTTTCTAACAGACGCAAAGATGGAGACATGAATATCACGCTGAGTGTTTGATCAAATCTCTGTGTGGTTGTGGAAAGACGATATACGGGTATTCAAGTTCCCATTTATGCGCAAGTGTAGCGGTCTTGTAGTGTTACCGATGTAAAATTTGTTGCATTTATTGCACTGTAAATTGTAAACACAGTTAGTGCGATGGCACAGACCTGTGTTGGGGATAGGGCAATTAGCCAGGAAGCAGGGTTCGGGTGTGTGGTTAGTACGTTTATTAGAGAGATGTTGGCGTAAGGAGGTGCCAGTATGTGTTAGTTGTATGTCAAGGTTTTCCTTATGTATGAAGAAAGGGAGTTTTAAGAAGCATGTGTTAGAGAGGGTGCGGTGTCTACGTGTTTTGGGCTTATTTAGGTGGGCTATGGTGGGGGCGGGGTAGCCATTAGTTTGGAGGGTTTGGTGGAAGTTTTTAGTGTGTAATATTTTGTCAGCAGCAGAAGAGCATTTATTTTGTATTCCGGTGATTTCATTATGGGCATAACTTAATTTAGCTTTTGTGGGCAGGGTTTTTGTTTTATGATCAAATTTAAGTCATATGGAGCGTGGCCAGTAACAGATGGGGGATTATTTATGAAAACTAGGCGATGTATGTCCTCTTCCCGTGACCGGGATATGCATGCAACTGAGGACCGCTTCTACATTTGATATTCCGGAAGAAACCGGTATAAAAACCCTAACCCTAACCCAACCCTAACCTTACCCTAACCCTAACTCTAACTCCAACCCAAACCCAAACCCAAACCCAAACCCAACCCTAACCCTAACCCTAACCTTAACTCTAACTCTAACCCAAACCCAAACCCTACCCTAAACCCTAACCCTAACCCTAACCCTAACCCTCACTCTAACCCAAACCCAAAGCCAAACCCAACCCTAACTCTAAACCAAACCCAAACCCAAACCAAAACCCTAACCCTAACCCTACCCTAACCCTAACCCTAACTCTAACCCAAACCCAACCCTAACTCTAACCCAAACCTAAACCCCAACCCAAACCCTAACCCAAACCCAAACCCAAACCCTAACCCTAACGCTAACGCTAACCCTACCCTAACCCTAACTCTAACTCTAACTCTAACCCAAACCCAACCCTAACTCTAACCCAAACCCAAACCCAAACCCAAACCCTAACCCTAACCCTGCCCCTACCCTAACCCTAACCATAACCCTTACCCTTACCCTAACCATAACTCTAACCATAACCATAACCATAACCCTAATACCACACTAGGTGTTACCGGTTCGTTTTTTTTTCATACCACTTGAAATAGTTACACCAGGGGCAAAAAAATGCACGTTTTTACTCGCTCACTTTTTTGTTGCAGGACAGATATATTATATTTATCTATATAAAAATATACAAATAAATACCCATGTTGTGTGCTTTTTTAAGATTATAACATTATAACTAACTGACTTTGACGGGTATTTTTAACTAGTAAAAAAGTTAAAATGAAAATAGTCAAGTGCTGCGTTGAACGAAAGTTTCGAAATGCTTCAAAAATTGTAGACATATTTTTTTTTCATCTGTTCCCAAAAAAGATAATTTTTAAGATGGTAAAAAAAAATCGTTAAAATCGGAAGTTAAAAGAAATAAAAATTGATATCGCATTTTGTTATTTTTTGTTTAATTCTTCTGTCCATTTTTTTTTTTTCAAAATCGGTCTATTTCAGTTCGGCCTCACGTAGAGAAGTAAAAATAAACTAAACAAAAATTGCAAGTTTTATATTTTGTCTTTTTATTATTGGCAGGCAACACTTCTCGGTAAAATTCGGTAAAGCAATCGACGAACAACTTGTGTAAGATTTGCATGGCAACCCGTCGCTGCCAGTCTATTGTATAACATCCTAGCAGTAGTGTAATATGTTTAGAAACGTAGACGAAATCATCTCAATTCGTATCAGCTTACAGAAATAATAATAACCAGAAGAAGAAGGATTCCAAAAACAACAAGAACAGGAATAAGAAGAAGAACAAGAACAAGAAGAAAAAAAGAAGAAAAAGAAGAAAAAGAAAAAGAAGAAAAAGAAAAAGAAGAAGAAGAAGAAGAAGAAGAAAAAAAATAAGAAAAAGAAAAAGAAGAAGAAGAAAAAGAAGAAGAAGAAAAAGAAGAAGAAGAAGAAGAAGAAGAAGAAGAAGAAGAAGAAGAAGAAGAAAAAGAAGAAGAAATTATTATTAGAGAGGGGTCGGGCATCAGAACATTCCTTTAAAGCAATCGACTAACAACTTGTGTAAGATATACATGGCAACCCGGCGCTACCAGTCTATTATATAAAAACTTAACAGAAGTGTTATAATATGTTTTGAAACGTAGACGAAATCATTTCAATTCGTATCGACTTACGAAATAAGAAGAAGAAAAGAAAGAAGAAATAATTATTTTCAGAGAGGGTTGGAAATCAGAACATTCCTTTTATATTAACATCAGTAAGGCGAACAATGAAGTTAGAAGAAATATGGATTCATTAAAGGTTTTACAAGTAATGTGATGTGAAATTCTGACGAAACTGGACGAGCAAGTAACGATTAATCTCTAATGAAAATTAGGCCAGAATCGATATTAAAAGCTCTCATTCCACTTCATAGATACAATATATATTTTGAATTCTAATGTCTATATTTTGTTTAAAAAAAATAGTTTCACGTCAGAAGCGCACCACATATTTTGAATGCTAACGTCTATGTTTCGTTCGTAAAGAAAAGAAAAATATTATTGGCGTGTCGTGCTGCTGTTGTGTACTCGCACCTTGATATAATTAAATAGACGATAAAGGTTTTGTTTCAAGTTGTATCTTAGCCTGATGATACCAAATACTCATTATGTTGCATACCTTAGATTTCTCCCTCGGCTGTAGAGGGTGGTCGTGTCGTTTAGTGGATGAATTCTTTCTTCTTTCCTTCCTGCTACGAACCACGCCGTCCGTTGTCTGCAACAAAAGCCTCATGACGCACTCCGAAGACAAACTCTTCTTTAAATTAAATTCATTTTATTACAAGCGTTGTTATTTCAACTGAGAGTCATTCACTACGTCGAGAGAGAGGGGGAGAGAGCAAATCACTACTTTATCGTAGTTAGTTAACAATTATTCATAGAGAGGGACCAAAGGATTTCTTTCGCTTGTATTCTCTTAAGGGAAATATTTCCCTTATCCGTTGTAAATTACATTTTAACAATCACGTCTCATCGGTTTGCTTCTAAAAACCCAGACTGGCGAAAACTCGCTTCTCACGAGAACGAGTGACGTCACGAATCCTCTGTTTCCCACGCCAGGCCCGTGACGTCACAGAGCCTGTCGCAGGTGCAGACTGGCCCTTGATCTGTGGTCTCGTCACACGGTAACCTTGTCACGTCTGTTAGCACTGACTGTGAGAACAGACCCTAATCTTCACTCGACTGCACCCGCGTTAATTCGCGCAAGTCAAACCAACGATTCCATACAGATACGTCAATTCCAATAGGGCCATTATACAACAATTAGTCAGGTAACGAGGTGATTTACTTGTCGAGGTATTGTTACATAAGGAGTTTCATGCTTGCTTGTATGTGTGTATGTGCGTTGTGTATATGTATGTATATGTTCAGCTTTACTTGTAACTGAGTACTATAAAATCAATATAGCAGGGTTCACAAATTCACCATTTCTAGTTTGCTCTTATGGAAAATATGGTTGAAATGTGTGTATGTATATTTATAGATATTTACGTATATAGTTATATGCATATATATATATATATATATATATATATATATATATATATATATATATATATATATATATATATACAGGGTGGGCCAAAATAAGGGTCCTATCTTTAAATTTGAATAACTTGAATTTGAATAACTTCCACAAAATAAAAGTTAAACTCACCAAACTTTATGTGTGTGTAGACTGGCCCTTCCGAGATTTTTTGAAATAAACAAAACAAATTCTAGCCGAAAAACACTTCTTAAAACTTACAAAAACTAAAGTATTGTTTTTTACACTGTTTTGAGTTTTTTAAGCAAAAATAATGTTTTCTAAATGAGGGTACGTTCCTTAGGGCTAATACGGCTCATGCTTGCTTCGGAAGGAGTCCTTTACTTATTCTAAAAAAAAATTTTTTTTAAATCAATAAATAAAAAAGTTATGAATTTTTAAAAATAGGACCCTTATTTTTGCCCACCCTGTATATATATATATATATATATATATATATTTAGCACTTATCCTGGCTAAAATAACTGTCTTTTTCCACTTCTTCCCATTTCCCCCTCTCCGTCTTAAAGCCTCCCTGTTTGCGTCTTCACTTGTCTTTCCCTTTCACATGGCCAAAGAAATACCAATACTAGCTCGTAGGTGCGAAAAAGAAACAAAAAAGATAAGAAAATATCGCCTACTTGCCAAAAATATCTCTCATACTTGTTAAAATTTCTCGTATGGATCAATCACGTATCACTGTGTGTTTGTTCCTTTTCCTATGTCTGTGCCGCTATCGAAATAATTTTTTTCAAATCTTAACTTTTTCTGAAGACGTTCGTTGTATACAAACGAAACCGGTCAAATCTCTCCTGTATTTTAATCTGTTTTCCGTTTGTCTTTTTTTACGCGCACAAACACACATACACACACACACACACACACATATATATATATATATATATATATATACATACATATATATATATATATATATATATACATACATATATATATATATACATACATATATATATATATACATATATATATATATATACATATATATATATATATATATATATATATATATATATATATATATATATATATATATATATATCGCAAGCATGAAGGGGGGACGACTTTTATCGTTCATGATTAAAAGTTAATCAAGAAAAAAAAGCCAACCGACCGGTTTCGCCCTCTCTTATCAAAAGCTGTATCTAGGGATTTAAAAAAAAAAACGAGGGATTTTTAAAACGGGGGTGAAAAGAGTGAGTACAGAAAATAAAATAGCGTTATGGTATATGTACAATGGAGGATGAATCTTAGAGACTGATCACATTCCCTTTGTTTACAAAGGGAGGGACGTTTAAAACGAACGTGGATCGTCTCCAAGATTTTTAGATGGTAAAATGAGTGAGCATAGCTGAGAATGGTGAAGGAGTCCATGCTAAAATTCCTAGCGCACGGCGGGTTTTTAAGTAAATGGTCTGTAATCGAAGACCCGTATGTGTTATTTTGAACGTCCGTTGACCGGAAGGTTCCATCTCTAATCTTTCTCGGAATGTGTTGTTGGACTCTACTATCCATTCTTAACGTCGTCTTACCCATGTAGTCAGCACTTAATGCTTGCGATAATAAAATGTTGTACTCTCCAAAAAAATCATGAAATATATATATATATATATATATATATATATATATATATATATATATATATATATATATATATATATACAGGGTGGGCCAAAATAAGGGTCCTATCTTTAAATTTGAATAACTTGAATTTGAATAACTTCCACAAAATAAAAGTTAAACTCACCAAACTTTATGTGTGTGTAGACTGACCCTTCCGAGATTTTTTGAAATAAACAAAACAAATTTCAGCCGAAAAACACTTCTTAAAACTTACAAAAACTAAAGTATTGTTTTTTACACTGTTTTGAGTTTTTTAAGCAAAAATAATGTTTTCTAAATGAGGGTACGTTCCTTAGGGCTAATACGGCTCATGCTTGCTTCGGAAGGGGTCCTTTACTTATTCTTAAAAAAAAATTTTTTTAAATCAATAAATAAAAAAGTTATGAATTTTTAAAAATAGGACCCTTATTTTTGCCCACCCTGTATATATATATATATAATTATTATAATGGCGTATTAGTGAGTTCCCCCACGTGTGAGTTTGCTCTTTTCTTTGTTTTTTTGTTTGATTTCACCAATAAATGAACCACTGTATAGGGTAGGTTTTTCAAAGACACTTTAATCCAAGATCTTTTTACTCTTTGTGAATTTTTCTGATGATTTTGTAATGTTGCACAGACGATATTGACATAAAAATGTTGTTTGGCACTAGACAAATGAAACGGACCGTAAAAAACATATCTCACAGAAATGTTATGTTTTTTTTGGAAATGTGAAAAAAATAAAAAGGAAAAATAATAAAATAAAAACATGGTTATTGGAAAATAATATCAACCTGACACACACACACATATATATATATATATATATATATATATATATATATATATATATATATATATATATATAGGTAGTTTGGTAGTTTTGTTTTACGGCATATCAACCCTTTTTGGGTTATTTATAATGCCGAATCTGGTCATTATAGTAAAAGTTTTTATGCTTCAAGTTCTTTATATCTTCAAATGTTTAATCATCGTTTTTGGTTTGGTATTTTGTTTTACGGCATATCAACCCTTTTCGGGCCATTATAGTAAAAGATTTATGCTTCAAGTTCTAAAAATAAAATAAAAAAGGGGAGGGAGAAAGGGAGAGGGGCTGTTGTTGTTGTTTTTGTTTTTGGTTTTGTTGAACATAATTAAGTTTTACAAAAAAAAAAAAAAACGTCAATGTAGGTGAATTTCGTCTCAGGGAGCCACAGGGCAGCCTGACTGATCTGGTATCACCAGTATATATATATATATATATATATATATATATATATATATATATATATATATATATATATATATATGAAAAGAGAGAGAGAGAGAGGGGGGAAAGAGAGAGAGAGAGAGTCGATGTAGGTTACAGAGAAAGCTGATAATCTTAAAAGGTGAAAACAAATTACTAGGTCAGGATGGCTGTTCGATTTGAGCGTAAACTAATGCAGTCACAGATGTTATCGATACACAATTGGCCGACGGTCTAAACGGGATGTCATTGATCAACGGTAATCGCTCCGCTGTTCACGATGAACCATGTCTTATAGATACAGTGGGAGGAGGGGTGTGATAACATCGCGTTAAAGTGTGCCTGTACAGTAGAGGAGGAGAGTACGCAGCCAAACTGTCTTCAGTCGAGGGTCAAATCATGGTGAGGATTACGTGGATACAACTGACTTTGTAGACAGGGATCATTATTTGTCACAACATAAAAGCCAGGGGAACTAACATGCAATACAGCGTAATTTACTCCTCTCCAGGAGTTAGGCACAAAGCCAGTTTTTATCCTACTCCCACAAGTAAGATGTGACCCAAGCTCGGGTCGGAAAGTGGAGGTTGAAAAGCCAGCGCCCGAGAGGTGAGCACTCTGACCATCAAAAATTGCCTGGGCAGCCCCGTCGGCATTCCCCGGTAGGGGCGCCTCAAGCAGTAAGCAATTAACTTACTCCTCCCCTAACATGCAATACAGCTCAACAATACGATTAGACGCGCAAGTGCTTCATTTTGGCTACGAGTATTGATTTACTCCTCTCCAGGAGTTAGGCACAAGGCCAGTTTTTATCTTACTCCCACAAGTAGGATGTGACCCAAGGTCGGGTCGGGAAAGTGGGGTTTTAAAATTACCTGGGCAGCCCCGTCGACATTCCCCGGTAGGGGCGCCCCAGGAAGTAAGCAATAAACTTACTCCTCCTCAAAGACAGGAGGCGAAGCCTGGGAGGGTGGACCTTCTGGAACTGCACAGGACAGAGCCATAGACCGGCGTAAATCAAGCCCCGAAGGCCAAGACAATACCAGTCTATGGGGTGCAGTATCCATCGGAACAGATACTATACTTTGATCTTAGCCAAAAGGCTTTGATACATGATTCTATCTTTTCTGTCCAGAACCGTGCAGACATCCCTCTAGACTGTATTTAGAGCGCCCCTTTTGGGGGGGCAAGATTCTCCTCTACAGGTAAAACTGACCTTGTTCTAACCCTGAGAGAATTGAATAAAGATATGTAAGTGATTCAAGCTGATCGAAACCCGATTATATTTTTTTATAGGTAAGATGCATAATTGTGACACACGAGAAATGGATATTTTACTGTTTATCTAAACATTAACAGCGATCGAAAAGGGCTTGATACGTGTTTAGGAAGTTTAAACTTCAAAATTATTTACTGTTTAGATTTTTTTTTTTTTAATATAGTTCACCCCAGTTCAGGCCGCCACTGTAGACGTAAGGGGCCACTGAGAAAAAAAGGGTGAATGTTTGTGGGGGTCAACCTAATTTAGGAGCTGCGCAGCTAGCTGAGAATAAATGTCAATATCTATCTATTGTTATCTATCTATCTATATATCTATATACATTCCCACCTCTCTCTATCTATCTATGTATCTATGTATCTATATATCTATCTATTATCCATCTATCTATCTAAGAATAAATGTTAATATCTAGCTATTTATATCTATATATCTATCTATATTTATATATATATATATATATATATTTATATCTATTTCTCTATCTATCTATCTATCTATCTATCTATCTATCTATCTATCTATCTATCTATCTATCTATTTATATATATATATATATATATATATACCTATCTACCTACCTACCATTCTATCTATCTATCTATCTATCTATCTATTAATATATATATATATATATATATACCTATCTACCTACCTACTATTTTATCTATCTATCTATCTATCTATCTATCTATCTATTTATATATATATATATATATATATATATATATATATATATATATACCTGTCTACCTACCTACCATTCTATCTATCTATCTATCTACACGTGGCTTAGTATTTTACGATAAACTAATGAACCATTTTTCGAGTATCCTCATTATTTGCCGACCAAGTGAATAAGAAAAACTTTTCCGCCCTTCGGGAAATCATCGAAAGTCGCCATTTCTTTTGATCTTTCTCTTCGAGATAGGTTGCTTCGCCAAACGAAGGGTTTTCTGAAAAGTCATTGCACAAGAACTGAAGGATGCTTACCATTTCCCAAGATAGGGAAGAGGAAATATGGAGTTTATACAATTCTCGAATAACCCACCATGCATCACAGTCAGAGGAGTGTGTTGCAGGGTCAGTATTATCTCATCTATTGATTTATATTTACCTTACTATCTATCTTATTTAAGCTAAACTGTTTGCTACACACACACACACACACACACACACACATATATATATATATATATATATATATATATATATATATATATATATATATATATATATATATATATATATATATATAAAGTAATCCAACAAAAGATATAAGCGTCAACTAATATCTTATAATTAGTGAAACATCCGGATAAAAACTGAAGCTCAATATACTGGATAGAGCATTAATATTATAATATAAAATGAGGTAATAAAATAAGGTGTCAATCAAATTTTATTAGAATTCAAAGTTCAAGCAAAGTATCCTTAAGTCCTTAGCTCATGAGTTTTCAAAGATAATTCTTCTCTTCAGAGGACCATTACCGCAGTTATACTACTACAGGTAATAAAATTACGCTTTGAAAATATATAAAATTATATACACAAATACACAAAAATACATAACATCAAAACATATCAACCCAAAAACATACTTTTTGTTGAATCCATATAGTCAATCCAGTTCATACATATTGAGAAGCATAATCAGGAAAGACATTTACTCCAAGTTACAAACAGCAGTCACAAACTTGGATATTTGGACTGCTGTTTGGACTGCAGCTAAGGACTTAAGAATACTTTGCTTGAACTTTGAATTCTAATAAAATTTGATTGACACCTTATTTTATTACCTCATTTTATATTATAATATATATATATATATATATATATATATATATATATAAATATATATATATATATATATATATATATATATGTAATTATTTTTATTTACACAGACATGTACAAAATCTGCGACACTGGCATGTCGATGTTATCGATCAACAGCTATTACAAATATATATATTGGTTCTTCCCAAATATGATCTAGGGTTAAGATCGGATTCTAACTCTGCCTGATAGATCTCAGTTTGTAATAGCTGTTGATCGATAACATCGACATGCCAGTGTCGCATATTTTTTTACATGTCTGTGTAAATAAAAATAATTATATATAAAAGCTATATTGGATATTGAGCACTTTTTATAAAGCCGGTTAAAATTCTTTGGATTACTACCCTGTGGATGTTTTACCTGGATTATTATTATTATTATTATTATCATTATATATATATATATATATATATATATATATATATATATATATATATATATATATACATATATATATGTGTGTGTGTGTGTATATATATATATATATATATATGGTCATATTAAAAAAAAATGAACATCTAAGTTGAAGATTAGATGTTTCCACCTAATGAGATTTTAGTTTCTAATAACCAATGATCGATACCATCGACATGCCAGTGTAGCGGTTTTATGTACATGTCTGTATCAATAAAAATAATGATATAAATAGCTCTATTAACTATTAAACACTATTGTATAAGCCCGGTGGAAATTCTTTGGATGTTTATCCTGTCGATGTTTACTTTACCTGGATTATATATATATATATATATATATATATATATATATATATATATATATATATATATATATATATATATTTGTAGACTTTTATAAAGAAATGTGCGTTTTCAACTTTATACTCCTTACAGTATCCTAAAGATTTTCAATTAAAAACTCAATGAAGTTGTATTATAAGATCCAGAACATATATCATATTTATTCATTCTAATGGTTATTTAAAGATCCATCCAAAATCAATCCAAAATATTCGCGATTTCTTTCAATTTTTTAAAATATTTTAACACATCAGTGAATGCTTATCATTTCAATTTACATCTTATATATAAAAAACTATTTAATGTTTTGCATTATATATATATATATATATATATATATATATATATATGGGAAAATGAAAAAGGAAAACCAAAAAATGGATGTTTTTTATGTGTACATCAACGTTTCGTCTTTATTTATAAGACTTCATCAGGATGATAATATAGAGAAAAATGTCATGCAAGTACAAACACATGTAGGGTTGACATATTGGGAAAAGGGA
>OY744548.1:9667816-9697816 GCA_963556195.1 Sepiola atlantica
CGAAGAGTGATCAACAATAACACACCGTGTTGGATCTCTCAATGAATCTAGTGGTACTGCTTGTTATATATATATATATATATATATATATATATATATATATATATATATATGTGTGTGTGTGTGTGTGTGTGTGTGTGAAAAGACAAACGGAAAACAGGTTAAATGCAAGAGAAAAACAAAAACAAGAGATTTGACCGGTTTCATTCGTATTAACGAACGTCTTCAGAAAAAATGAAGTTTTGGAAACAATTTTATTTTGAAATAAATAAAATTGTTTCCAAATCTTAATTTTTTCTGAAAACGTTTGTTAATACGAACGAAACCGGTCAAATCTCTTGTTTTTGTTTTTCTCCTGCATTTTTACCTGTTTTCGGTTTGTCTTTTTTCACACATTTTGTCTACCACGTCATGTCATTTTCATGACTTATCGTGCACCTTACCCCACATATATATATATATACCAAAGGTACTTAAGCTTTATTTTTTATTTATTTTTTAATGCAACTTTAATTCCTATATAATTTTATTACTAGCTACCATATTGCAGAATGGTTCTTGGATGTAGTGTTTAGATAGTATTATTATTATTTGTATTTTTATTTTATTTTTTATTGTTTTAATTAATGTTATTTGATATGCAAATTATTATATCATACGGTAGTCTTAAGGGTAATATATTAGTATTATTATTTTATCATTATTATTATTTATTTATGTATATATTAGTGATATTTTAAGCTGAATTATTTCGACACTTGATTATTGGGGAAATGGTCGTATAATCAGTACCATTGGAGAGCCATGAATATTATAACTGTCCTGTTTTTAAATCTCCGAAACAGTTACATGGTAAACAGCTGATGATCTCCGTGTTAATATTAGACGCTTAAGGTCTCCTGTTTTTGTTTCACTCTTAGATAATTACCCCCCCCCCCTTTTTTTTTTTTTTTTTTTTTTTTACTTATATTTTTTCATTTATTAATTTTCCAACGAATGTTAAGTCTGCAATATCTTGGATTTAGTTAGTTTGTCTGGGGATTTAAACTGCATTTTACATTTTTGTAATGACTCAGAGCTTCTTTAGACTATATATATATATAAAATATTTGTTGTTGTTTATTATCTATGTACGTATACGTTTCGTCCCTCTTCAATCAGGACTCATCAGCATAGAGATATGACTATTCACTACCGGTCGTACGATAACAAGTATTTTTCAACTTGCATCCAACGTCTTTAACCGCGCGCCCAATATTTGAATAGCCGGTAAACAATGATAATTTAACACATTTAAAGCGGCACGATATCCAGGCATTCTACTTCTATTAAAGAAGGAATGATGCATTATAAAGCAAGTGACGTCATGCTGTGTTTGTACTACCATTAAGAGGGCTCTACTTATTTTACGAGGAGCGACAAATATAAAATATTTGTTGTTGTTTATTATCTATGTACGTATACGTTTCGTCCCTTTTCAATCAGGACTCATCAGCATAGAGATATGACTATTCACTACCGGTCGTACGATTCGAAACCCTGGATAACAAGTATTTTTCAACTTGCATCCAACGTCTTTAACCGCGCGCCCAATATTTGAATAGCCGATATATATATATATGCTGCGATGATCATAATGTTTTTGGTTTGCACTTATATCGATTCTTTCTCTGAAAGAGCTTTATATATAGTACTTAAATACATTATGTACTTTATGAGTCCATGTATTTTTTTCACGCATAGTTTCTCCTTCCGGTTCATTTTTCTTGTAACACGCAGATATTGACCGTTGGTTGCTGGATACCAGTCTGTTTTTATACACAGACAGAGTTTCCTATTACATGTTCAACATAAAAAAAATACGTTTGGACTTTATTTCATTTTTTTTTTTTAAGTACAATGATTAATTAGCATATTTCTTGCAAGTTGTCTAGCTTTGGGGTTCAATGAATAAAGGAAGAAAGCTATCTTTTATCTTTTTCCTTAGAACGACTACGTTCCTGGTTATATATTTACAAATCTCTAGATAGTAATAATAAAAATAAAACAATCGACAGGCATAGCTGAAGACTAAAATTAATACAAAGAGAACAACCAGATTCAAATAGAAGCAAACAGCTCCCCCTGGTGTCGATCAATGGAATTGGAAAGGGATCGTAGGGCAAACCTCGAACCATTCTTCTGCTTCTTGGAGCTCAAAACAAAATAACTTGCATGAGAGCAACACAGATGTGAGTGGTTGAGGGTTGATTTGGGAATTTTGATTAAACTAATAGAAAAAGTGGCGTAACAACATACGAATAAATATAAACAATGGAATAGAATTAAATGATTTAATGCGTTCAAATGGCTGCGTTAATGTCCTAATATCTCTTTCAGCAAATCTGGAAGTTGTTTTTAAATATCATTCGTCGGACATTGTTTTATTAGAAATCAATCGTAACGCTTTTTTTTTCTTTGTTAACTTCCGTTTCCTATTTCCTTCCTTCTTTCCTTCCTTTCTCGATTCTTTATCTTTTCATACAACTTCTTTCCTTCCTTCCTTCAATCCCTTTATTCCTTCCTTCCTTTCTTCCTTTCATTCATTCCTTCCTTCCGTTTCCTATCTCCTTCCTTCCTTCCTTCTTTCCTCGATTATTTTACTTTTCATACAACTTCCTTTTTTCCTTCCATCCCTTCATTCCTTCCTTTCTTCCTTCCTTTCTTCCTTCCTTCCCTCCTCCTTCCTTTCCTTCCTTCCTTCCTTATTGTCTTACCTTTTCATACACGTTCCTTCCTTCCATTCCTTCATTCCTACTTTCTTTTCTTTCATTCCTTCATTCTTTCCTTCCCTTCCTTGATTTTGTATCTTTTCATACACGTTCCTTCCTTACTTCCTTCTATACTTCCTTTCTTTCTTCCTTCCTTCCTTTTTTCCTTCCATCCCTTCATTCCTTCCTCGATTTCTTATCTATTCATACACGTTCCTTCCTTTTTTCCTTTCATTCCTTCCTTCCTTTCATTCATTCTTTTCTTCCTTTCCTTCCTTCCTTCCTTCCTTCCTTCCTCGATTCTTTATCTTTTCATACACGTTCCTTCCTTCCTTCTATTCCTTCCATCCTTTCATTCATTCTTTTCTTCCTTTCCTTCCTTCCTTCCTTCCTTCCTTCCTTCTATTCCTTCCATCCTTTCATTCATTCTTTTCTTCCTTTCCTTCCTTCTATTCCTTCCTTCCTTCCTTCCTTCTATTCCTTCCATCCTTTCATCTATTCTTTTCTTCCTTTCCTTCCTTCCTTCCTTCCTTCCTTCCTTCCTTCCTTCCTTCCTTCCTTCTATTCCTTCCATCCTTTCATTCATTCTTTTCTTCCTTTCCTTCCTTCCTTCCTTCCTTCCTTCCTCGATTTTTTTATCTTTTCATACACGTTCCTTCCTTCCTTCCTTCCATCCCTTCATTCCTTCCTCGATTTCTTACCTTTTCATACACGTTCCTTCCTTCCTTCTATTCCTTCCTTCCTTTCATTCATTCCTTTCTTCCTTCCTTCTAGTCCTTTCCTGTCTTCCATTCTTTCCTTCCTTCCTTCTATTCCTTCCTTTCTGCCTTTTTTCCTTCCTTCCTTCTATTCCTTCCTTCCTTCCTTTCTTCCTTCCTTCCTTTTTTCCTTCCATCTCTTCATTCCTTCCTCGATTTCTTACCTTTTCATACACGTTCCTTCCTTTTTTCCTTTCATTCATTCCTTCCTTTCATTCATTCTTTTCTTCCTTTCCTTCCTTCCTTTCTTCCTTCCTCGATTCTTTATCTTTTCATACACGTTCCTTCCTTCCTTCCTTCCTTCTATTCCTTCCTTCCTTCCTTTCATTCATTCCTTTCTTCCTTCCTTCTAGTCCTTTCCTTTCTTCCTTTCCTTCCTTCCTTCTATTCCTTCCTTCCTTCCTTTCATTCATTCCTTCATTCTAGTCCTACTTTACCTATTCCTTTGATTTCTCTTTCTCTATTCCATTCTGTTTCTTTCCTTCCGTCCTTTGCATTTATTCTTGATTTCCCCTCCCTGTTCCCGTCGGTTCATTTACTAACCCTAACCCGCGGTCGTGTGCGGCGGACAGTGAGAGTTTAATGATTGTGCAGAGCACACTAATACACAGTGTTGGCCGACAATGGCTCATGCTCATTTATTATAGCAAAGTTTAAATCTACATCAACCAAAGTGTATATTCCCCAAGTGATATTACTGAGTGTCTATGTAAACAACAACAAAACAAATAGAAGCATTGTAGCATCTTAGTGAATACATACATACATATATAGTAAGTAATAAGTAAGTTATGAAAATATATTTATCGCAATTAAGCTACACAGAGGCTTCCGCGTTTCATCCCCGGAGGGAATCGTCAGGCTAAAATGCATAGAGTTAGTTTTGCCGGGTGGTTTATATACACGTCTGGCTAGTTAACCAATCATATTATGAATTGTTCTCTTAGCCAATAGTTGGGCTTCTCACAAACTATGGTTCGGTTGATTTTACTTCTTATTTCCTATTATATTGTCCTGTTTTCCATGGGATTACTCATCTGTGTAGCTTAATTGCCATAAATATATTTTACATAACTTACTACCTAACTCTACTCACGTATCGAGCACTGTTGAAGTAAATACTGAAAAGTGATACATAAAAAATTATATCTCCTTATAAAATTTTATGTGGATACATGCAATAATAATTTCATACACACACACACATACACACACATATATATATATATATATATATATATACATATATATATATATATTAAATATACATATATATATTATATATACATTAATATATATATTAGGTATTATTATTAGTAGTAGTAGTAGTAGTAGTATACTAGTAGTGTGTTAGTAGTTCTATAAACTTATTTATTATAATGTGTGCTAATATTATTAAGACAAATGGTTGTATTATCACAATTATTATTACAGTTGAAATTATTATTAATTGTATTACTATTATCATTAGTTGTATTAGTATTAGTATTATTATTAGTAGTAGTTTTACTATTATTAGTAGTAATATTATGTTTACTATTATTAGTAGTAGTAATATTATTTTTACTATTATTAGTAGTAATTTTATGTTTGCTATTATTAGCAGTAGTCGTAGTTTTACAATTATTAGTAGTAATATTATGTTTACTATTATTAGTAGTAATATTATGTTTACTATTATTAGTAGTAATATTATGTTTACTATTATTAGTAGTAATATTATTTTTACTATTATTAGTAGTAATATTATGTTTACTATTATTAGCAGTAGTCGTAGTTTTACTATTATTAGTAGTAGTATTATTTTTACTATTATTAGTAGTTATATAATGTTTACTATTATTAGTATTATTTTTACTATTACTAGTAGTATTATCATTGGTATTGATCTTATAATTATTAGTTATCAGTATATTATTAGTACAATACATTATTAGTATTAATATTATAAATATTACCGTTGTTTTTGGAATTATTTGTATTACTATTTGTTTTATTATGGATGAAACTTTAATTTATTATCATCATTATTATAAGCAGTCAAACACTCTGACGACGGCGGTGTTTAACAGGTTTAATCTCTCGCTAATTTACCGGGTTGTTGATAGTGGCCGCGTGGGCTAGAACGTCGGTATTTGGAATTGAAACATGACTCGTGTTACGGGAATCGAGTCCGGCTACCAGTATGAATAATTATCTTTACACTGAAGATCCCCGAAAAGATTGAACGTATACTGTGGAGATAAAAACAAATATTTATATTTATGTGTGGCCCCTAATCTAGGCTGGGATCTGTAGTGAGTAGTATTAGCACAGCTGTCATCCTGGCTTTAAATGCATGTTCCTTCAACAGATGAACACTCTGACGTCGACTGCATTTAACAAGTTTAATCTCTCACCGATTTACCGTTTGAAACATGACTCGTGTTTCAGGTTCGAGTCCGGCGACCGGTATGAATAATCACCTATATATTTACGATTCCTGGAAAGATGAAATGTATAAGCATGTAGATAAAAACACATATTATATATATATATATATATATATATATATATATATATATATATATATATATATATATATATATATATATATATATATATATATATTAATTAAAAAGTGAAAAACAAAATTATTTATATATTCATCAACGTTTCGTCTTTATTCGAAGACTTCCTCAAGATGATTGATTTGAAGAAATAACATACACTATTTGAAAATGTTTGGTGCGTTTATGACGGGAAAATACTTTTTTAACGAAACATAGTCATTAGAAATATTAAAAAAAAAGATATTGTGCCATTATGACGCGAAAAGAATATTTTGATCTTTTTTCACACGAAGCGTTGGCGTTAGAATTCAGAATATTTGATGCGTTTATGAAATTGAACGAGTGGCACATTTCCAAAACAGATGACAACAGAAGCTGAAGAAAGCCGGATGGCTAAGTCCTTGTGTGCTATAAACCGACGGTACATATGTTGTACTCATTTTTCTGTACCAAAAAAAAAATATTATTACGCTCTTAATTTTTAATGTTTAACTTTAATTCTTAATTAATCGAGCACTCTGCTGGGATTTTTCCTGCTATATTACAAAGAAGTATATATATTTTTGTTTTTATTTTTAAATTATTACGAATATTTACATTGCGAATTTATTTAGTTTGAGTTGATGAAGTTTTTTAAGTGAAAAGAAAATACAGGAGATTATAGGGGGATAAAAAGAGAAAAGGCTGGATGGGATTCAGAGGCATGCATTGTGTGGTGTCCTCACCATTAAATGGTCAAATTTTTTCTGGTGTGAAGATGATAATAAAATAACTTTTCTGAAACGTGTGTACACAAGGAAAATATTGTAGAGTGTTGAAATTTTTAGAGCCTGATTAGAAAATATAATGATGTCATAAGTTATCTACTCGACGGAATTAATATAATATTAATTACCTGATTTGTTAAAAAGTAAATTTGTATTTTTATTTGTCCTTGATTTTTTTAATAGATGTTGAGCTTTTTGAATTTGTAGTTCAACATTTTTAATTTGAGTAGAAAAAATAGAGTACATATCATTTATTCGGCTTTGTAAGGTATATATATATATATATATATATATATATATATATATATATATATATATATATATATATATCTGTCTTATCAATCGGTATTGTTTTCCTTTAATTTGAAGTTGAGTTTTAATTCGAAGTTAACTCTTTTTTATTTGTAGTCCAGCTCTCTTAATTTGTGGATAAAAAGTTGTATACGGTTTGTGAAGGAACCTGTATTTTAAATTGTTTTTGGCCAGGTGTCAAGGTCATTTATGTCTCTTGAACAACATTGCGTAATATAAGACAATGGCGTTTAAGGTGGTGTCATTCAAATGAATTCATGTCATGTATCCAGAGAATCCTGATACTTGAACTGACACTTGTCTAATTTTTTTGACAGGAATCAATATCTCTTGAACAATTCTATATCCAGAGAAACCGCGTCTCAATCAACAATCTTTCTCAAAGTATTATTTAACATGACAATAATAATCGATGATGATTGCTTGTGAATCAGCAATGATTCTACACTTGTTTTCAAATAATTTGATCCGCGATTTAGTGAGACTCGAGTATTCTGAATCTTCTTAGATCGACTACTGTTAATATTGACTTTTTTTCTCGTGTATTTATATGAAGTAGTTTTGTAGAGATCATTTTTGAGTGTCAATGGTCAACGTCTGTTTAAATCGATGTGATCAACGCTTTGGTATGGATCCTTGAATAGATATTGACGGTTCAAGTAGTTTCTTTGTTTTCTGTTACAAAATATCATGTTTTCTGAGTGTTCAATGTCGAAACCAGTAATTGAATTAAACGTATTTATGTCTCAAGTTCTTAAAATCTTCAAATATTTATTAATGTTGCTTGTTCAAACAGCTACTTATGATGCTTACGTATATGTATTCTACCGAGGGCAGTTTCGTGCCATATCTGTGACGGATTATTTAACTCGTATATACTTTTACACCAGACCGAGAATGGAAGACATATTGAATGTGTTGCTGAGGTTGCTGGAAAAATGGTTGCATCATTCCACTGCTCCAGAAAATATCTGCCTCCTAAACTTAATATTTTTAAACTAATTACTATATCTAAAAGGCAAAACAAGATATTAGGACACCAATTAAAAAAATCTAGAACTGTGTACAACTTAGGAGGCTGCAATGTGATGAAGTAAAAAATACGACATCACTTTCTTTCCCACCTGATAATTCGACCTTTCCAGAAAATATCTGCCTCCTAAACTTAATATTTTTTAACTAATTACCATATCTGAAAGGCAAAACAAGATATTAGGACACCTATTCATCAAAAAATCTAGAACTGTGTACAACTTAGGAGGCTGCAATGTGATGAAGTAAAAAATACGAGATCACTTTCCTTCCAACCTAATAATTCGACCGATCCAGAAAATATCTGCCTCCTAAACTTAATATTTTTAAACTAATTACTGTATTTAAAAGGCAAAACAAGATATTAGGACACCAATTCACCAAAAAATCTAGAACTGTGTACAACTTAGGAGGCTACAATGTGATGAAGTAAAAAATACGACATCACTTTCTTTCTCACCTGATAATTCGACCGTTCCAGAAAATATCTGCCTCCTAAACTTTATATTTTAAACTAATTACTATATTTAAAAGGCAAAACAAGATTTTAGGACACAAATTCACCAAAAAATCTAGAACTGTGTACAACTTAGGAGGCTGCAAAGTGATGAAGTAAAAAATACGACATCACTTTCTTTCCAACCTGATAATTCGACCTTTCCAGAAAATATCTGCCTCCTAAACTTAATATTTTTAAACTAATTACCATATCTAAAAGGCAAAACAAGATATTAGGACACCAATTCACCAAAAAATCTAGAACTGTGTACAACTTAGGAGGCTGCAAATTGATGAAGTAAAAAATACGACATCACTTTCTTTCCAACCTGATAATTCGACCTTTCCAGAAAATATCTGCCTCCTAAACTTAATATTTTTAAACTAATTACCATATCTAAAAGGCAAAACAAGATATTAGGACACCAATTCACCAAAAAATCTAGAACTGTGTACAACTTTGGAGGCTGCAAAGTGATGAAGTAAAAAATACGACATCACTTTCTTTCCAACCTGATAATTCGACCTTTCCAGAAAATATCTGCCTCCTAAACTTAATATTTTTAAACTAATTACCATACTTAAAAGGCAAAACAAGATATTAGGACACCAATTCACCAAAAAATCTAGAACTGTGTACAACTTAGGAGGCTGCAAAGTGATGAAGTAAAAAATACGACATCACTTTCTTTCCAACCTGATAATTCGACCTTTCCAGAAAATATCTGCCTCCTAAACTTAATATTTTTAAACTAATTACCATATCTAAAAGGCAAAACAAGATATTAGGACACCTATTCACCAAAAAATCTAGAACTGTGTACAACTTAGGAGGCTGCAAATTGATGAAGTAAAAAATACGACATCACTTTCTTTCCAACCTGATAATTCGACCTTTCCAGAAAATATCTGCCTCCTAAACATAATATTTTAAAACTAATTACTATATCTGAAAGGCAAGACAAGATATTAGGACACCAATTCACCAAAAAATCTAGAACTGTGTACAACTTAGGAGGCTGCAAAGTGATGAAGTAAAAAATACGACATCACTTTCTTTCCCACCTGATAATTCGACCTTTCCAGAAAATATCTGCCGCCTAAACTTAATATTTTAAACTAATTACTATATCTGAAAGGCAAAACAAGATATTAGGACACCAATTCACCAAAAAATCTAGAACTGTGTACAACTTAGGAGGCTGCAAAGTGATGAAGTAAAAAATACGACATCACTTTCTTTCCAACCTGATAATTCGACCTTTCCAGAAAATATCTGCCTCCTAAACTTAATATTTTTAAACTAATTACTATATCTGAAAGGCAAAACAAGATATTAGGACACCAATTCACCAAAAAATCTAGAACTGTGTACAACTTAGGAGGCTGCAAAGTGATGAAGTAAAAAATACGACATCACTTTCTTTCCCACCTGATAATTCGACCTTTCCAGAAAATATCTGCCGCCTAAACTTAATATTTTAAACTAATTACTATATCTGAAAGGCAAAACAAGATATTAGGACACCAATTCACCAAAAAATCTAGAACTGTGTACAACTTAGGAGGCTGCAAAGTGATGAAGTAAAAAATACGACATCACTTTCTTTCCAACCTGATAATTCGACCTTTCCAGAAAATATCTGCCTCCTAAACTTAATATTTTTAAACTAATTACTATATCTGAAAGGCAAAACAAGATATTAGGACACCAATTCACCAAAAAATCTAGAACTGTGTACAACTTAGGAGGCTGCAAATTGATGAAGTAAAAAATACGACATCACTTTCTTTCCAACCTGATAATTCGACCTTTCCAGAAAATATCTGCCTCCTAAACATAATATTTTAAAACTAATTACTATATCTGAAAGGCAAGACAAGATATTAGGACACCAATTCACCAAAAAATCTAGAACTGTGTACAACTTAGGAGGCTGCAAAGTGATGAAGTAAAAAATACGACATCACTTTCTTTCCAACCTGATAATTCGACCTTTCCAGAAAATATCTGCCTCCTAAACTTAATATTTTTAAACTAATTACTATATCTGAAAGGCAAAACAAGATATTAGGACACCTATTCACCAAAAAATCTAGAACTGTGTACAACTTAGGAGGCTGCAAAGTGATGAAGTAAAAAATACGACATCACTTTCTTTCCAACCTGATAATTCGACCGTTCCGGAAAATATCTGCCTCCCAGTCCAATCCTTAACGTATATAAGAGTTAGATACGCCCTAAGATAGATTTCAGTTGCCGTAGTTGAGGAAGTCCCGCTCAACGAACTTGTTATTGTCTTCGCAGAGTTCATAATCGAATACGAAATCTAGATATCTTCTCTTCTATAATCTGCTTTCTCGCAGAAGATTCGCTGCCAGTCTTTCTCTACTCAATCGATATTTCCATAGAAAGTGCTCAACTGAACTTCAATCTCTGCCCTATCCCAGTTAACAATGTTATCAGACTCCATCCCAGTGAGCAACATGTCTTAACTAGTGGTATAAACGAGTCCTGGTTTCCGTCTTTTTTTTTTGTATTAGAGATCCTCCAAGGTGTCTACTCCCAATTTTTATTTTGTCCTCCCCTGAAAAGAAATTGGACCCAATCTTGGAGAATACCACACAATCCATGCCTCTTAATCCCATCCAGCCTTTTCTCTTTTTATCCTCATTTATTTTTCCCACTTAAGAATTTGCTTATTTTCGGTGCTTGAAACAACCCGGAAACAGTGAGCAGCGAATATCTAGATAGATTTGGAAGGGTCCTACTAATCACCACACTTAGCATTTTATTTTTCAGCAATCGCTGAATTAATTTTTATATATATATATATATATATATATATATATATATATATATATATATATATATATATATATATATGTGTGTGTGTGTGTGTGTATATATATATATTTATATATATATATATATATCTTCAGGCTAAGATTCCCCCGGGGATGAAAGGCGGGAGCCTCTGTGTAGCTTAATTGCCATAAATATATTTTCATAGCTTACTATCTAGCTCTACTTACGTATTGAGCACTGTTGAAGTAAATACTGAAAATCGATACATAAAAAATTATATCTCCTTATAAAATTTTATGTGGATACATGAAATAGTAAAATATATATTTATATATATAGAGAGAGAGAGATCTCTCTATATATATATATTTTAGAGAGAAAGAGAGAAAGAGAGAGAATATAGAAAGAAAAAATCACATACACATGGTAACTGTCAGCATTTATAATTTATTTCGACTTCCCAGTCTCTTCAGAATGCTTACGGAACGGCTACATATTAGAAATGACGAGAATAAGAAAAACTCACCAGCCAAAAGAAGAAATATCACAGACAGAGAGAGAGGGGGGGATAAAAAAAGAAAGGAAAGGCAACACACTTAAGTTAAAATCATCAAAACAGGAAGGGGAGGGAAATCTAAAGAGGTCAGATGATATGTATCTCCATTTGGAATGAAAAATAAAATTGAAAACTTATCATTAATCATTATGATCCCCTCCAAATCATATTTGTCATGAATATATTATTTCTTTAATTGTATTATTGTGTGTATTGTTTCCCAAAATCTCAACTTCGCTTGATTCTTTTCGACTGTTTTCCCCTCTCCCTTTCTACAACATCTACTCTGGCTTTCTACAAAGTGTAGTATCTGTTCCGATTGATACTACACCCCATAGACTGTTATTGTCTTGGCCTTCGGGGCTTGATTTACGCCGGTCTATGGGTCTGTCCTGTGCAGTTCTAGGAGGTCCACCCTCCCAGGCTTTGCCTCCCCTCTTTGGAGAGGAGTAAGTTTATTGCTTACTGCCTGAGGCGCCCCTACCGGGGAATGCCGACGGGGCTGCCAAGGCAATTTTTTAAACCCCACTTTCCCGACCCGACCTTGGGTCACATCTTACTTGTGGGAGTAAGATAAAAACTGGCCTTGTGCCTAACTCCTGGAGAGGAGTAAATCAATACTCTGGCTATCTATTTTCGGTGGGCTCGCGGCTGGAAGAGGGGCGGTAAAGTTTAACTTCGTGTCAACTACTAAACTTACCATTATGAATTATGGGATACGTATTCTAAGGCACGCGGTAAGTAACGGTGGTACATTATTATCTTTTTTGGTAAAGTGTGTGTGTGTGTTATATTACACTACTTTCTACATAAGTAGTACGGTTATTACAAGAAACGGGTTGGTAAAAAGTCATAGGATAAAAATGTTAAGTTCGTAGATGGAATAACCTGAAAGAAGTTTACAAACAGACAGACAAAGTTTCGTATTTTATATATAAATAGTATGGCTCGTATTTTAGACCAAAATGTTTTTTTTGTGTAAAATTAGCTTCATATTGAACGGAAACGATCGGATATTTCTATTTTATTGTTAAAGCGAACATTTCTTCACAGACTTCCGGAATTTTTTTTTTATTATTATTTTCATTTCTATGGCAGCTTCCAATTTTTTTCTTCTCGTTTTCGAGCGCAACTTTTTCTCTCTTTTTTATCTAACAAAGAAGATTCAAAAAAACTATTTTTTGTTTCCAAATCCGCGTAAAGTTGTTTATCGCAAAACAGATTAAATCTAGTATTTTATAAAGCGGAAACAACTTTACATTTTTTATCCAATGATTTCCGTATCGACCAACTCACCTTTACTTTACGACTTGCAAAAGTTTATTTCTTACCTTTTTTGTCGCTTACATTATTTTAGCGACATTTACGATCGAATTTCTTTAAGAGTAGGTATTGAACATCGATTACTAACTATCCCTCAATTGTTAGTTTCTCTGCAGTATTTTCAAGTGTTTCTCGGGGAATAATAGGGTCGCAAAGTTTGCATTAAATTTGATCCATAGTTATTAGACAACAATTAAGCGAGATTCGCTTAATTTCAATTTCACCTTGAGACACCTTAAGCTTGAGCCTTCAATTTTTGACATGTTACCCATAATCGGAATAAGGATTTTAGACATAAGGTTTAACAACATTACATCTTGATTCTAATCTTTGTAAAGGACATGAAAGCGGTTCGAAACTGTTCTGCTCATAGAATAGATTTTTGCTTTTCTGGAACGGGCATAGTTTCTAATATATATATATATATATATATATATATATATATATATATATATATATATATATATATATATATATATATATATATATATACAGGGTGGGCAAAAATAAGGGTCCTATTTTTAAAAATTCATAACTTTTTTATTTATTGATTTTTTTTTTTTTTTTTTAGAATAAGTAAAGGACCCCTTCCGAAGCAAGCATGAGCCGTATTAGCCCTAAGGAACGTACCCTCATTTAGAAAACATTATTTTTGCTTAAAAAACTCAAGACAGTGTAAAAAACAATACTTTAGTTTTTGTAAGTTTTAAGAAGTGTTTTTCGGCTAAAATTTGTTTTGTTTATTTCAAAAAATCTCGGAAGGGTCAGTCTACACACACATAAAGTTTGGTGAGTTTAACTTTTATTTTGTGGAAGTTATTCAAATTCAAGTTATTCAAATTTAAAGATGGGACCCTTATTTTGGCCCACCCTGTATATATATATATATATATATATATATATATATATATATATATAAAGGGTATTTAGACATATTTTTTTAAACCATTGTTTCGTAATAGTACTTTTTTTTAAAAAACTATAACAATGGTGGTGTAAAATAAATAAAATTTATTTTAATCTTAGCTTTCGAGATTGTACTTCTCATTCTCAAAGAGTGTTTTTCTTTTCTTCTTTTTTTTTCATCGTCCGATGGAAATGGACTTTTTGGTCAGAAAATTACGTTATGTCTGTAGACGAGGTGACGCCGGTTTGAATAAGACAGGGTATTTAGACATATTTTTTAAACTTTGAAAATGAGAAGTATATTCTCGAAAGGTAAGATTAAAATAATTTTTATTTTATTTTACACCACCATTGTTATGTTTTTTTTATAAATATAATATATATATATATATATATATATATATATTAACACTGCATGTTTAATGGAAATCGCTCCAGACATAACATGAAGCCACTTGATATAATGAGCTAATAAAAACAAAAGATGAGTATTGCAAAGACAGATGCCTATTGACGTTAGTCTTGAAAAGACCAAGGCTACAAGTAGGAGGAAAACAATCAGCAGGAAGAGAGTTCCACAAGTCTTCAATTCTTGTAAAAAAGCTACGGGAATAGGAAGTTGTATGAAAATGCGGTATCAAAACAACGAATTGATGAAGACCACTAGACCAACGAGTAAAACGAGCTGTAGCAAAAGAAGCAGGGAATAGATCAGATAATTCTGAAGAACACATGACATTATACTATTTATTGAAAAGACTGAGACTAGCAACTAGCAACGTTTGTGTGTGTGAGAGAGAGAGAGAGAGAAGGTGCAGAGAAAAGGAAAGGGTGGGGTCAATACAATTGCAGATACGTTTCTGAACCTTTTCAAGAACACCAAATTCGGACAGAGATTCACCCAGCCAAATATGACAACAAAATTCTATACATGGTATAATCGTAGTTTTGCAGCGATAGGGAATTTAACACTTGTCCTTGCGGAGGAGCTAGTGTATAAATCGGAAAGGATAACTCGGCACAACAGTGTACCTCAGCAGGACACTAGAAAGCCACTCATACCGTTAAGTCAGAGACAGATAAGCACGGCGCTTTGATTAATTATTTCAATATAAGATTTTTCATAAATAATAATTAATATATTTTATCTATTTACTAAATTATTCATACACACACGCGACTTTTAACTAGGCAGACACGTGTGAATAATGGAGAGAGGGATATTTACGTAATTTTTTACACATACACACCCGCGACTTTTAATTAGGCAGACATGTGTGGGTAATAGGGAGGGGAATATTTACGCTATTGTTTACACATACACACACGCGCGACTTTTAACTAGGCAGACACGTGTGAGTAATTGAGAGGGGTATATTTACGCTATTGTTTACACATACACACACACACGACTTTTAACTAGGCAGACACGTGTGGGTAATGGAGATGGGGTATATTTACGCTATTGTTTACACATACACACACACACGACTTTTAACTAGGCAGACACGTGTGGGTAATGGAGATGGGGTATATTTACGCTATTGTTTACACATACACACACACGCGACTTTTAACTAGGCAGACACGTGTGGGTAATGGAGATGGGGTATATTTACGCTATTGTTTACACATACACACACACACGACTTTTAACTAGGCAGACACGTGTGGGTAATGGAGATGGGGTATATTTACGCTATTGCTTACACATACACACACACACGACTTTTAACTAGGCAGACACGTGTGGGTAATGGAGATGGGGTATATTTACGCTATTGTTTACACATACACACACACGCGACTTTTAACTAGGCAGACACGTGTGGGTAATGGAGATGGGGTATATTTACGCTATTGTTTACACATACACACACACACGACTTTTAACTAGGCAGACACGTGTGGGTAATGGAGATGGGGTATATTTACGCTATTGTTTACACATACACACACACACGACTTTTAACTAGGCAGACACGTGTGGGTAATGGAGATGGGGTATATTTACGCTATTGTTTACACATACACACACACGCGACTTTTAACTAGGCAGACACGTGTGGGTAATGGAGATGGGGTATATTTACGCTATTGTTTACACATACACACACACACGACTTTTAACTAGGCAGACACGTGTGGGTAATGGAGATGGGGTATATTTACGCTATTGTTTACACATACACACACACACGACTTTTAACTAGGCAGACACGTGTGGGTAATGGAGATGGGGTATATTTACGCTATTGTTTACACATACACACACACACGACTTTTAACTAGGCAGACACGTGTGAGTAATGGAGATGGGGTATATTTACGCTATTGTTTACACATACACACACACACGACTTTTAACTAGGCAGACACGTGTGGGTAATGGAGATGGGGTATATTTACGCTATTGTTTACACATACACACACACACGACTTTTAACTAGGCAGACACGTGTGGGTAATGGAGATGGGGTATATTTACGCTATTGTTTACACATACACACACACACGACTTTTAACTAGGCAGACACGTGTGGGTAATGGAGATGGGGTATATTTACGCTATTGTTTACACATACACACACACGCGACTTTTAACTAGGCAGACACGTGTGGGTAATGGAGATGGGGTATATTTACGCTATTGTTTACACATACACACACACACGACTTTTAACTAGGCAGACACGTGTGGGTAATGGAGATGGGGTATATTTACGCTATTGTTTACACATACACACACACACGACTTTTAACTAGGCAGACACGTGTGGGTAATGGAGATGGGGTATATTTACGCTATTGTTTACACATACACACACACACGACTTTTAACTAGGCAGACACGTGTGGGTAATGGAGATGGGGTATATTTACGCTATTGTTTACACATACACACACACACGACTTTTAACTAGGCAGACACGTGTGGGTAATGGAGATGGGGTATATTTACGCTATTGTTTACACATACACACACACGCGACTTTTAACTAGGCAGACACGTGTGGGTAATGGAGATGGGGTATATTTACGCTATTGTTTACACATACACACACACACGACTTTTAACTAGGCAGACACGTGTGGGTAATGGAGATGGGGTATATTTACGCTATTGTTTACACATACACACACACACGACTTTTAACTAGGCAGACACGTGTGGGTAATGGAGATGGGGTATATTTACGCTATTGTTTACACATACACACACACACGACTTTTAACTAGGCAGACACGTGTGAGTAATGGAGGTGGGGTATATTTACGCTATTGTTTACACATACACACACACACGACTTTTAACTAGGCAGACACGTGTGGGTAATGGAGATGGGGTATATTTACGCTATTGTTTACACATACACACACACGCGACTTTTAACTAGGCAGACACGTGTGGGTAATGGAGATGGGGTATATTTACGCTATTGTTTACACATACACACACACACGACTTTTAACTAGGCAGACACGTGTGGGTAATGGAGATGGGGTATATTTACGCTATTGTTTACACATACACACACGCGACTTTTTACTAGGCAGACACGTGTGGGTAATTGAGATGGGGTATATTTACGCTATTGTTTACACATACACACACACACGACTTTTAACTAGGCAGACACGTGTGGGTAATGGAGATGGGGTATATTTACGCTATTGTTTACACATACACACACACACGACTTTTAACTAGGCAGACACGTGTGAGTAATGGAGATGGGGTATATTTACGCTATTGTTTACACATACACACACACGCGACTTTTAACTAGGCAGACACGTGTGGGTAATGGAGATGGGGTATATTTACGCTATTGTTTACACATACACACACACACGACTTTTAACTAGGCAGACACGTGTGGGTAATGGAGATGGGGTATATTTACGCTATTGTTTACACATACACACACACACGACTTTTAACTAGGCAGACACGTGTGGGTAATGGAGATGGGGTATATTTACGCTATTGTTTACACATACACACACACACGACTTTTAACTAGGCAGACACGTGTGGGTAATGGAGATGGGGTATATTTACGCTATTGTTTACACATACACACACACACGACTTTTAACTAGGCAGACACGTGTGGGTAATGGAGATGGGGTATATTTACGCTATTGTTTACACATACACACACACGCGACTTTTAACTAGGCAGACACGTGTGGGTAATGGAGATGGGGTATATTTACGCTATTGTTTACACATACACACACGCGACTTTTAACAAGGCAGTCACATGCAAGTAATGGAAAGGAAGAATATTTACGATATTGTTTATACATACACACACACGCGACTTTTACTTATGTTTTTTGCGGTGTGTATAATTTTATTATACACGCTCTTGGTCGATTACTTAAACCCATATCTTCCTCAGAATAAATGATACTAAATACTTGTTTTGAAAAAGTGTCTTACCTTCAGGATAGTTGTAGAGAATCGCGATGCGTCTCTCGTCCTGGTAGTCCAACATATCATTAATTGCCCACACAAACGTGGAAATGTCCGGGAAAAGCCGTATCAATTTGACGCCCTGTAGTATTTGTGGATGAACGATTGTCGTCACAAAGTAGGGAACGTTTAGATAGGTGGTCGCAGTGGCAATCAATGGATTAAATGCCCCGATCACCGCAACGAGTCGGCTGCCCTCCACCTTGTCAACAACTGAAAGAAAAAAAAGCAAAAAATAATAATTAATTCATTTACTAGTTAACGTACCCACCTGTGACGAGTTTCTTAAAGGAACCTTTTTACAACGCATGGATGCAAACTTTTAATTCATTCTATGCTCACATGTGACGTTGCCAAGAAAAACATCATGTATTTTTTTGCATACAAAATAAAAGATTGCTTTCCTGAACAAAGAAACATTAATTAATAGTGTATCTGTACAAACTTTAAAAACCATGAATGTGTCATATATATATATATAAATATTTGTTATTGTTTATTATCTATGTACGTATAGGTTTCGTCCTTTTTAATCTGGACTCATCAGCATAGAGATATGGCTATTCACTACCGGTCATGCGATTCGAAACCCTGGAATACAAGTATTTTTCAACTAAAATCCAACGTCGCTAACCGCTCGGCCAATTTTAAATAGCTGATAAACAATGATAATTTTAACACTTTTTAAAGCGGCTTGGTGTCCAGGCATTCTACTTCTATTAGGGAATGAATGATGCATTATAAAGCAAGTGACGTCATGCTGTGTTAGTACAACAATTACAGTGCTCTACCTTTTTACGAGGAGCGACAAATATAAATATTTGTTATATATATATATATATAAAATATTTGTTATATATATATATATAAAATATTTGTTATATATATAAAATATTTGTTATATATATATATATATATAATATTTGTTATATATATATAAAATATTTGTTATATATATATATATATATAAAATATTTGTTATATATATATAAAATATTTGTTATATATATATATCAAATATTTGTTATATATATATATATAAAATATTTGTTATATATATATAAAATATTTGTTATATATATATATCAAATATTTGTTATATATATATAAAATATTTGTTATATATATATATAAAATATTTGTTATATATATATATATATAAAATATTTGTTATATATATATATATATAAAATATTTGTTATATATATATATAAAATATTTGTTATATATATATATATAAAATATTTGTTATATATATATAAAATATTTGTTATATATATATATATATATATAAAATATTTGTTATATATATATATAAAATATTTGTTATATTTATATATATATAAAATATTTGTTATATATATATATAAAATATTTGTTATATATATATAATATTTGTTATATATATATATATATATACATATATATATATATATATATAGATTTAGATTTTTCACTTATAAAATAGATCATTCAGTGAAGACCGGGGTTGTTCCAATAAAAAACAAGCTCGATGATACTCGATTACAGAGTACAGAGCATTTATATGTGATTTTATGAAGGCTTACCAAAGCATTCCTTTCAAGACACCAATGATCACCATTAAAGATATTTTTTCTTACAAATACTATTTATTCAAATTGAATGTTTTTTCCTACACGTGTTTCACTACCAAGCAGTTACTTGCTTGGCAGATCATCAGGGAAATTAAATGTCTGGAATACTGGTTTCAACTGCCGACAAAACACAATGTGGCGTTGTAATAGTTGAGGTCACTTAAGAAAAGGAGAGGAAAAAAAATAATATAAATAAAAATAAAAATAAAAGTCAAACTTAAAAAGCAAGGAAGAACAACGGTAAGAAAAGAAAGTCCTAGAAAAGTCTTAGAAAAGTAGCTTGTGCATTATTTCTTCCACCAAGCCAACAAGCAAGTAGTCGGTCCCAAATACATTCAATAAAACCACAAAACCGGAACAATGTGCGATAATACACTTTCACGTTAGCTGAATAAATCCCCCCCCCACACACAATAAAACAAAAGAACTAAATCATTCAAGTTACCGCTCACAAGTTACCATTCCAATCCAATGATAGTATGGGAATTCTAAATCCAACCTCTCACAAAGAAAAGTCAACACAAATGTTCGTCCGAGTTCAAAGAGTCTTATTTCAATTGTTGATTTATTACCCTTCGAAATAAACACACGACGAGTTGAATGTCAATCCCGCAGAAAACCCCCTTCCATCAAGAAAAAATCTTAATATAGAAACTATTTATTCAAAATACTGTTTCTAAAAATATTTATTATTAAACCTATTCCTTATAGAAATTAATCATCTAGTGTCTGGGACGTCATTTTACATTTTGTGAAAATATCCTTCATTTAATTAACTGCCGAATTGTTATCGTTTTGTTGTTTAACGAAGCGAAAAAAGCCTATCCCGCAGAATTTGTTTTTAAAAAAATTATTCATATATCAAAAATAAACTGTTATTATAAAAAGGCCTTCTACAAAAATCTAGTTATTATTTTAAATCATTTAAAATATTTCCTTAACGGCTGTGTCTGTTTGTAACTCTCTGTGGAGAATATTATTCAAAATACTGTTTCTAAAAATATTTATTATTAAACCTATTCCTTATAGAAATTAATCATCTAGTGTCTGGGACGTCATTTTACATTTTGTGAAAATATCCTTCATTTAATTAACTGCCGAATTGTTATCGTTTTGTTGTTTAACGAAGCGAAAAAAGCCTATCCCGCAGAATTTGTTTTAAAAAAAATTATTCATATATCAAAAATAAACTGTTATTATAAAAAGGCCTTCTACAAAAATCTAGTTATTATTTTAAATCATTTAAAATATTTCCTTAACGGCTGTGTCTGTTTGTAACTCTCTGTGGAGAATATTATTCTATATTCCATAAATAAATGTTACAACGGAATATCGTTATCAGAAATCTATTTTCTATTTTGAAAAAAAAAACAAACTTTTTTTTAATGGACCGGTTTATTTTTTTGTCAACTTTACGGGAAAATATCACTCTTACTCATTAAATGACAGGAGACTTTATTATTACTAATTTAAAATCCCGTACAAAATACTTTTTTTATAAAATTCAATTGTTTCTATTTTTAGAAATTAAGTCCGTGTCGGCATGCATGTTTTTAAAATTATTTTTCCCTTAATTACTTTTCCCCATTCCTGCCACCAAATTGTTTTATTTATTTTAATCTAATTAAAAACTAATTTAATTTAACCTAATTTAATTAAATAGTGATAGCATCCAGGTTGCTATTTCTTATTTTTCACTTAAAATTACTTGAAATCCCCAATGCATTTCGTATAATATATCTATTTCTGAGAATAAATTGTGATTTATTATTTATTATTCCACTATCTTTTTATATGTAACACAATTTCCCCCCTCTATTCCGCTGAATAAGTATTTACTATAGTTGACTATCACTGGGCCTTATTCCGATAGAATATTCCTACCTTATCACCCCCAACCTAAGTCTCGAGTATCCGCTAATAATTGAATTAAGACATATCTTAGCATAAGTACGTGTTACTAATTCTCATCCTCCCTATTATACACTAATTATTGCCCCAGATTGCCTCAGGAAGTGTCCATCTTGCCTATCTCTGCTGTAAGTTTATACTTCCCCCAATTCCCCTCCTATCCAGGTTTTAGGCTTGATAACAGGTAACGGTTTCCATGCAGACAGCATTGTAGTATTTCCTGCCTAGCGTTCAGTAAATTATCTCTAGATGTCATGATGTGGTACGACTCCAATGCACATAGGTTGCATCTCTTCTTTTTGTTCGGTTTATATTTGTTAGCCCTCCCCAAAATTGACCATTTCAGTTCGAAAGGGTCTTGCCTAGCAATGAGGTTTCTCACAAAACGGCCAACAGAAGTGTTAGGCCTATCTATGTCTTCCCTTTGGCCTCCCCTGAAGGAACTCATGTGGTTTCTGAATCTATCTTTGAACTCACCCCCGGTTGAACCGATATATGATTTCCTACTACTCTCTGTTATCACATCGCATTTGTAGACAATGCTTGAAACTCTACAGTTCCCCCCCAGTGGACAGATGTTAGAAGCCCTGCAGTTACAGTTGTGTGCTGGGCCTTTGCTGGATGTTCTACTACTATGGTTATTTATAATGGAGGTTCTCACTGAACTGGTGTTACTGGGATCAACACCAGAAGAGAACATGGCTTCCCTTGTTTTAGTTATCTTAGAATTATTATATCCTATGATGGATGTGGCTATATTTCTACAGGTTGAATAAGAGAGTTTTACAGTATTTTTGTTAATGATTCCCCCCAATCTGCTATCCCTTGGAAAGTTTTTTTCCACTATGCTATAAAAAATCTTTGGGATATTAGTCTTAATATGCTGGCTATAGGGGGGGTTGAACCATGTAGTGGTCCTTCTCCTATTTTTCTTCCTACCTTCCCCCCCGGTTTGGGTAGCATGTGAGTTCAATTCGTTACTTCCAACTTCACGAATATTATCATCAACCGGTTCCCACCCTACCTGGTTTACATTACCGTGGGATACACCAGGTCCCCTATATCTAGCCTTGCCCATTGCCCTATTATATGAAACCATTGATCGAGAGGCAATCGGTCTCCCGTTTAGTCCCCCATTCCCAACCGAAGGAGGCACAAGGTAATTAATTTTTTCCTTGTATCCTGATCTGTTTAAAGCCTCATTGTAGAATTGCTTACTGCTGTCGAATATTTGTTGATTCTTGGACAGCTTAGATATCCTACTCGATATTGCAGGAATAATGGCTCTTTTCACCATCGGTGGGTGATTCGATTTAGCGTCGATATAGTAGAGTGTGTGGTTGGGCTTGTGATAAGGTTCATATGTGTTGTTGCATAGATCAAGCGTAATATCCAAAAAATTGACCCTCCGGTAGTTTATATCCATAGTTACGCTAAGTTGTATTGAGCTGAAGAATATATTGAGTTTTTTCTTCTTAGTTTCTAGATTCCTTATACTTGTGTTGGCAAAGAATAAAGCGTCGTCCCTATATAGACCGCCCGCCAGTTCAGGTATTTTCATACAAATTTCTCTGAGGATATATATCCCTACCAGGTCAGTAACCTGCGCTGAGTCCGGTGCCCCCATAGTAATATCGAAATTGTTTTCCCTATCCTTTCTAGTCCATAACTTATCATTGTAGGATATTAGCGTCCTTCTGGCTAGTCTAATTATATCCATTTCTAAGTTTGTGATGTTTGATTCATTTCTAGCCATGGTAAGCGCCTTTTCAAGTAAAGTAGAGGATATGGAGGGATAGTATGAATCTATATCAAACATTATAAATTTACTTTGATTAGTAATGTGTAATTCTTTATACCAACTTAGCACTTCCTCTGATGAGGTCCACAGATTCAATTGAGTTCTGCGTTTAATTCCTGGCAGTATTCTGTCTAGTATTTTTTTGCTGATTACACCCATGTCTGAGATACACGGCGAGATCAGTCTAATGGATGGGTTATTACTAAAATCTGGCTTATGATCCTTAAGAGTGAAACGAGGGCATTTAGGGGTATATATCTCAACATTACCTTCCATACCAATCTCAGAGCAGATCTTAAGAGCGGCCAAGTTAATATCCTGTAACACCCCGTTCCCTACGGTCTTGTAGTTTTTATTCAGTTCCTTCAGGATTAGGTTGTTGTATGTTTCCATATTCATGGAGTATGTGTTTAAAGTTTTATCCGCCGGAACTGTGATGTTAGAGTTATTCCTAATCCGTGTCTGTGTCCTATGGATATGTTCAATGGTAGGATTCCAATATTGTGATCTGTTTTTGGTTTTGATGTTTTTAACCATATTATGCATATCCGCTTCGAAGCTTTCTAATGCAGGGATGTGAGGTGGGTTCTTGTGAGTTCCTATTTTATAGAATTTTCTATAGGAGGCTGTTGGTAAATTATCCTCAGTGTCAGATGCATACTCTGGGGGTTCAGAGACGCCAGAAGGTGGATTCACGTTGCTCAACTCCCTAGTCGATCCCAGGTTGTGGTGAATTACCCGCCATCGGACTCTCTTCAAGAATGCATGGACCGCCTGGACCATGTCCATTATGTATGCTTTGTGGTTTGGTATGGAAATGTTTTTGGGCGGTCCATGCATTCTTGAAGAGAGTCCGATGGCGGGTAATTCACCACAACCTGGGATCGACTAGGGAGTTGAGCAACGTGAATCCACCTTCTGGCGTCTCTGAACCCCCAGAGTATGCATCTGACACTGAGGATAATTTACCAACAGCCCCCTATAGAAAATTCTATAAAATAGGAACTCACAAGAACCCACCTCACATCCCTGCATTAGAAAGCTTCGAAGCGGATATGCATAATATGGTTAAAAACATCAAAACCAAAAACAGATCACAATATTGGAATCCTACCATTGAACATATCCATAGGACACAGACACGGATTAGGAATAACTCTAACATCACAGTTCCGGCGGATAAAACTTTAAACACATACTCCATGAATATGGAAACATACAACAACCTAATCCTGAAGGAACTGAATAAAAACTACAAGACCGTAGGGAACGGGGTGTTACAGGATATTAACTTGGCCGCTCTTAAGATCTGCTCTGAGATTGGTATGGAAGGTAATGTTGAGATATATACCCCTAAATGCCCTCGTTTCACTCTTAAGGATCATAAGCCAGATTTTAGTAATAACCCATCCATTAGACTGATCTCGCCGTGTATCTCAGACATGGGTGTAATCAGCAAAAAAATACTAGACAGAATACTGCCAGGAATTAAACGCAGAACTCAATTGAATCTGTGGACCTCATCAGAGGAAGTGCTAAGTTGGTATAAAGAATTACACATTACTAATCAAAGTAAATTTATAATGTTTGATATAGATTCATACTATCCCTCCATATCCTCTACTTTACTTGAAAAGGCGCTTACCATGGCTAGAAATGAATCAAACATCACAAACTTAGAAATGGATATAATTAGACTAGCCAGAAGGACGCTAATATCCTACAATGATAAGTTATGGACTAGAAAGGATAGGGAAAACAATTTCGATATTACTATGGGGGCACCGGACTCAGCGCAGGTTACTGACCTGGTAGGGATATATATCCTCAGAGAAATTTGTATGAAAATACCTGAACTGGCGGGCGGTCTATATAGGGACGACGCTTTATTCTTTGCCAACACAAGTATAAGGAATCTAGAAACTAAGAAGAAAAAACTCAATATATTCTTCAGCTCAATACAACTTAGCGTAACTATGGATATAAACTACCGGAGGGTCAATTTTTTGGATATTACGCTTGATCTATGCAACAACACATATGAACCTTATCACAAGCCCAACCACACACTCTACTATATCGACGCTAAATCGAATCACCCACCGATGGTGAAAAGAGCCATTATTCCTGCAATATCGAGTAGGATATCTAAGCTGTCCAAGAATCAACAAATATTCGACAGCAGTAAGCAATTCTACAATGAGGCTTTAAACAGATCAGGATACAAGGAAAAAATTAATTACCTTGTGCCTCCTTCGGTTGGGAATGGGGGACTAAACGGGAGACCGATTGCCTCTCGATCAATGGTTTCATATAATAGGGCAATGGGCAAGGCTAGATATAGGGGACCTGGTGTATCCCACGGTAATGTAAACCAGGTAGGGTGGGAACCGGTTGATGATAATATTCGTGAAGTTGGAAGTAACGAATTGAACTCACATGCTACCCAAACCGGGGGGGGAAGGTAGGAAGAAAAATAGGAGAAGGACCACTACATGGTTCAACCCCCCCTATAGCCAGCATATTAAGACTAATATCCCAAAGATTTTTTATAGCATAGTGGAAAAAAACTTTCCAAGGAATAGCAGATTGGGGGGAATCATTAACAAAAATACTGTAAAACTCTCTTATTCAACCTGTAGAAATATAGCCACATCCATCATAGGATATAATAATTCTAAGATAACTAAAACAAGGGAAGCCATGTTCTCTTCTGGTGTTGATCCCAGTAACACCAGTTCAGTGAGAACCTCCATTATAAATAACCATAGTAGTAGAACATCCAGCAAAGGCCCAGCACACAACTGTAACTGCAGGGCTTCTAACATCTGTCCACTGGGGGGGAACTGTAGAGTTTCAAGCATTGTCTACAAATGCGATGTGATAACAGAGAGTAGTAGGAAATCATATATCGGTTCAACCGGGGGTGAGTTCAAAGATAGATTCAGAAACCACATGAGTTCCTTCAGGGGAGGCCAAAGGGAAGACATAGATAGGCCTAACACTTCTGTTGGCCGTTTTGTGAGAAACCTCATTGCTAGGCAAGACCCTTTCGAACTGAAATGGTCAATTTTGGGGAGGGCTAACAAATATAAACCGAACAAAAAGAAGAGATGCAACCTATGTGCATTGGAGTCGTACCACATCATGACATCTAGAGATAATTTACTGAACGCTAGGCAGGAAATACTACAATGCTGTCTGCATGGAAACCGTTACCTGTTATCAAGCCTAAAACCTGGATAGGAGGGGAATTGGGGGAAGTATAAACTTACAGCAGAGATAGGCAAGATGGACACTTCCTGAGGCAATCTGGGGCAATAATTAGTGTATAATAGGGAGGATGAGAATTAGTAACACGTACTTATGCTAAGATATGTCTTAATTCAATTATTAGCGGATACTCGAGACTTAGGTTGGGGGTGATAAGGTAGGAATATTCTATCGGAATAAGGCCCAGTGATAGTCAACTATAGTAAATACTTATTCAGCGGAATAGAGGGGGGAAATTGTGTTACATATAAAAAGATAGTGGAATAATAAATAATAAATCACAATTTATTCTCAGAAATAGATATATTATACGAAATGCATTGGGGATTTCAAGTAATTTTAAGTGAAAAATAAGAAATAGCAACCTGGATGCTATCACTATTTAATTAAATTAGGTTAAATTAAATTAGTTTTTAATTAGATTAAAATAAATAAAACAATTTGGTGGCAGGAATGGGGAAAAGTAATTAAGGGAAAAATAATTTTAAAAACATGCATGCCGACACGGACTTAATTTCTAAAAATAGAAACAATTGAATTTTATAAAAAAAGTATTTTGTACGGGATTTTAAATTAGTAATAATAAAGTCTCCTGTCATTTAATGAGTAAGAGTGATATTTTCCCGTAAAGTTGACAAAAAAATAAACCGGTCCATTAAAAAAAAGTTTGTTTTTTTTTTCAAAATAGAAAATAGATTTCTGATAACGATATTCCGTTGTAACATTTATTTATGGAATATAGAATAATATTCTCCACAGAGAGTTACAAACAGACACAGCCGTTAAGGAAATATTTTAAATGATTTAAAATAATAACTAGATTTTTGTAGAAGGCCTTTTTATAATAACAGTTTATTTTTGATATATGAATAATTTTTTTTAAAACAAATTCTGCGGGATAGGCTTTTTTCGCTTCGTTAAACAACAAAACGATAACAATTCGGCAGTTAATTAAATGAAGGATATTTTCACAAAATGTAAAATGACGTCCCAGACACTAGATGATTAATTTCTATAAGGAATAGGTTTAATAATAAATATTTTTAGAAACAGTATTTTGAATAAATAGTTTCTATATTAAGATTTTTTCTTGATGGAAGGGGGTTTTCTGCGGGATTGACATTCAACTCGTCGTGTGTTTATTTCGAAGGGTAATAAATCAACAATTGAAATAAGACTCTTTGAACTCGGACGAACATTTGTGTTGACTTTTCTTTGTGAGAGGTTGGATTTAGAATTCCCATACTATCATTGGATTGGAATGGTAACTTGTGAGCGGTAACTTGAATGATTTAGTTCTTTTGTTTTATTGTGTGTGGGGGGGGGGGATTTATTCAGCTAACGTGAAAGTGTATTATCGCACATTGTTCCGGTTTTGTGGTTTTATTGAATGTATTTGGGACCGACTACTTGCTTGTTGGCTTGGTGGAAGAAATAATGCACAAGCTACTTTTCTAAGACTTTTCTAGGACTTTCTTTTCTTACCGTTGTTCTTCCTTGCTTTTTAAGTTTGACTTTTATTTTTATTTTTATTTATATTATTTTTTTTCCTCTCCTTTTCTTAAGTGACCTCAACTATTACAACGCCACATTGTGTTTTGTCGGCAGTTGAAACCAGTATTCCAGACATTTAATTTCCCTGATGATCTGCCAAGCAAGTAACTGCTTGGTAGTGAAACACGTGTAGGAAAAAACATTCAATTTGAATAAATAGTATTTGTAAGAAAAAATATCTTTAATGGTGATCATTGGTGTCTTGAAAGGAATGCTTTGGTAAGCCTTCATAAAATCACATATATATATATATATATATAAAACATAAAAATAAACACATTGTTTCCATACAGATAAAATGCACACATTATTCCTCACAAAAACGTTAGGATTTAGGAAAATCACTACAAATACAAAAATTTGTGTTAATTAGCGATAAAACGCTATTTAAACCTTAGGCGTGACGGACTGTTCGAAAGAAAGAACATATCATGGAGATGTGTGTATGAATTTTAAATGGCTGTACGAGCAAATATGTTAGGAAAAGTACATAATAGTTAACACTGGTAAACTCGTAAACAAAAAAGAACAACACACAATTTATACCAAACGTATTAGAATGAAATTCTCTACCTAACTCGCCTAGTTTTAATGCTTGGAAATGATTTGTAAGCTTTTTATAAACAAAAAAGAACAACACATAATTTATACCAAACGTTTTAGAATGAAATTCTCTACCTAAGTCGCCTAGTTTTAATGCGTGGAAATGATTTGTAAGCTTTTTATAGTGTAAAATGTCTTATAAATTGTTTCCGCATAACATAGCGTTGCTTCAAACCATGTTTTAGCAAAAAAGAAAAACAACGATTAAAAACAGTAATTTATAGCTTAATTCGCTCGTATCCGAGACACGTTAACTCAACTTTTACTTTTAGAAAAATGAAGTCCATCTCAAAGTTGGAAAAAAACTGAAAAATGTCAATCTCAAACTTAGTAAAACTAGTTTAATGTTTCCATTTATTCTTTTCTTTTTCGATTCAAAATATGCTCCGTTTTCCCCTATTTTTGTTTCCTTCCTCGAAATCGAAATGCGTTGCGTTGTCACTGTTATTTCCTCTGCGTCGACGTGCTGTTACTTCAAATTCTTATAATCTAT
>OY744548.1:9702816-9717816 GCA_963556195.1 Sepiola atlantica
ATATCGCCTACTACTGTTTAGCGTAATGCGCAGCTTTCTGTAGGTAAACAAATGGAGCACTGTCTAGTAGCGATCAATGTTTATATAAAAAAAATTGACATATCATTTACCCACTGCGCCCATACTGTGGTCTAGTGATTAAGCTGCCGACTATCAAATAGATGGTCATAAGTTCGATCCCTGCCTTGGGATTGATCCTAGCCTTGTCGTACTGAAGGGCTGTGACACAGCAAAACAGTCTGTCTATTATATATACAAGATGCACAGACATTAATTCACATCTGACGAATCTCGGCTCTGTTTATGTCGTTTTTTTAATAGTATATAATGAAGTATAATAATGAAGTTGGCGGACTTAATAAATAGTCATAGTACTCTGATGGAGTTTCGGCTTCAAACAGACAGACAGATACAAAAACTCCATTACTAATATATATATATATATATATATATATATATATATATATATATATATATATATATATATATATATATATATCATATGGCCGCAACGTTCCGACTACTGAGTCACGGTATTGGGGTTTTAATCGTTTGACCGGCAGGGATTGTCTCGGCCCATACTGATGATTGCAAGGTGGCATGAAACACATGTGCATATGTGTCGATTTAGTAATTATATTTATTTAAAAATATTTTTCACGCCCTGATTATCTCCCTTTTATTCTTTCCTTTTTTTTTACTTATTTTGTCTGTCTCATTCCTGAAACTCTCTCTCACTTATCCTCCTCCTACTCATCGTAATCTTCCAATTAGGTTCGTCTGACATTCCACATTATCTATGCTATCCATTCTTATACACATTCTTCTCTTCTCGCCATCTATATGTTCCTTACCTGATATTTTTCTTTGTTCTCTTCCGTTGTAGCAACGTTCGCTCTCTCTCGCTATTTCTCTCTCTCTCTCTATCGTTCTCTCTCTCTCTCTCTCTTTTGTTCTCTCTCTTTCTCTCTCTCTCTCTCTCTCCCTTTCTCTACTTTATCTCTCTCTTTCGTTCTCTCTCTAACTATCTACCTTCTCTATATATATCTCTCCCCCTTCTCTCTCTCTTTCTCTCTCTCTCTCTACTTTCTCTCTGTCGTTCTCTCTCTTTACATTCTCTCTCTATCTCCCTTTCTCTACCTTCTCTCTCTCTCTTTCTCTCTCTTTTTCTTCTTCCTCTCTTCCTTTTTCTCTCTCTCGTTCTCTCTCTTTCTACCTTCTCTCTCTCTACCTTCTCTCACTCTCGCTCTCTCTTTCTCGTTCTCTCTTTCTTTAGACTTCCTCTTTCCCTTATTCTCTATCTCTCTCTCTTTCTCTCTCTCTCTCTCTACCTTCTCTCTCTTTCTATTTCTTTCTCTGTACCTTATTTTACGCCTCCTTCTAATTTCCTGCCGGACTTTCTAGAAGAGAATAATAAGTAGGAACCAAACTGTATTGATGTCACTTAACGTGTCCAAATCCAGAGCTGTGGGCGACGACCCAAGATGTCCAGTTCAAGAACCAGTCATCCAGCCTCGATTTCGACAACGCACCCGGGACTGTCACTTGGTCACGCGCTTAGCGTGCGCCAACAATGACATCTAACCTGAGAGCACTCATACGACAGAAGAGAGACATCATCCGGAATTCTAGCCCGCAGCTGTTAATTTTATAGAGATTGGTGTTCATGCGTGGTTACGCCTCAACACTTCCTTGGCTCCATGGAATTATGTAACATAGCGATTCTTCCTATAACAAATATTGGTGGGAAAAAAAAGAACTGCGAAGAATAATGAGAGCATGTTGCTGCTAAACACCCCACCCAGGTTGCTCCTTACGAATCTGCTCACTATGTTGGATAGTGGACCTGTGAGGCCGGACGTATGTTGAAGTGGACGTGTGTGTGGAGATCGTTTGGTTTAGCTTGCGCGATTTAGTGCGGGTGGATCCGTACAGTCTAGTGCAGAATGGGGCTGGTTCTCACAGTTGGAGCTCACAAACGTTGACAGGGCCACCACGTTGACGAGACCTCAGGTCAAGGGTCAAGGTGCACCTGCGCATAGGGGTTCTGTAACGTCACGGTCTTTTGTGTGGGAAACGGAGTTTTGCCAGTCTGGTTTTTGGAAGCCAGCCGAACAGACGTATTTCTCTATGTAGTCAGAAATGATTAGGGGAATTAAATTCCCTAAGATAATACAGGCATGAGATTCCTTCTTCCCCTTTCCTCGAATTGCAAAGGACTCAAGCTAAGAATGAACTACGATAAAGTAGTATTTTGATATCTCCCTCAACGTTTAGTAAAACATCTCCAAGAGTGATAGAAAACTGACGCCTGAAATAAACTAATCAAAATTTAAAAGATTGTTTGCCTCCTGAATCGTGGTATGAAGGTGTTTGTTTTAGACACAGCGGACGGCAATGTTCACGGCAGTACAGAAGCGAAGAAAGAACTTAACCACTAGACGACATCGAGACGAAACGCCTTCATGCAATGGGAGATAATCCCTGCCTGTCACACAGTTCAACCCCCAATACGAAAGTCATATTTGATTTAGTAGTCGGAGCGTATACCGATGTGCCCAGCACGCATTGCCTGGAAATTAAACAGTGAATTAACGCCTAAATCTCAAATCCGGCGGCCATCTAGAAAGCCGTTAACAGAACTTAATAGGCCTGGCCTAGAGTATCGCATTACGCTATAAATAACGGATTGTTGTTAATTCACTTAAAGCGCTCAATCTAGCGAGAGCTTTGAATGCTGATTTATAAACAATATTTTCAAAAAAATCCATGATATATATATATATAGAGAGAGAGAGAGAGAGAGAGAGATATATATATATAGAGAGAGAGAGAGAAAATGAAAGAGGAAAGCCAAAATCTATGTTATTTTTGTATTCATACGCGTTTAGTCTTTATTGAAAGACTTCCTCAGGATGAAGAAAACAATGTAGAAAAATCATACAGAATATTTTATACATCGTTTCCTTCATCCTGAGGAAGTCTTTCAATAAAGACGAAACGTTGATGAATACAAAAATAACATAGTTTTGGCTTTCCTCTTTCATTTTCCATACGTCGGATCCCCAGTTTTATTCATATATATAGAACAAAAAAAAACGGAAGGTATTTTTAAATATTTTATTAAATGTTTCGAAATATTTTTCTTTTTCTTTTGATTTAATTACTCGCATCTAATACATGGTTTTTGAAGGCTTGTTTGCCTCTATATTTATATTATATATATATATATATATATATATATATATATATATATATATATATATATATATATATATATATATATATATATGGGTGTGGGTGGGTGTGTGTGTGTGTGTGTGTACAAATACCTACAAGGTCACAGAATATATAAATAGAAAAATATAGATTAAATATTTCATTTGATAAACCTCTAGAAATTCTTTTGTAAGTTTATTCGTTTACGATTATTTCTGAGGTCAACCAGCGTGTTCGTAATACAGTTCCTTTTTAGACGATGAAAAAAAAGGGTGCGTCTCGCGGAAATGAAACTCTAAGCTTAAATTTCCGGAGCCTTGTGGTCGTATCCGAAATGGAATTTATTATCCAGACAGCGTACTCGGAGTGGGCAATTCTCAAAGGGTTTTTCCTGTCAAAATTAATATTACTCCGGTAACTACAGCAACGAAGCCGACCAGAAACGTTATATGCTTACTTCGGTGTTGTGTCGAAATTGGTTCGGGCTGTTGTCTGATAAGAATACTATATCGCCTATCACGTGGATAGGTCACCTTGGTCTCTATATCAGGGGCGGGCAACCTTTTCAGAGATGAGACTTTTGGAAGGAGATCGCGGCCCGGAGTGAAAAACGAAATCTCAGAATTACTATATTTTGTTTACATGAATAAATTGTACAAAAATTGCATTGAAATCTGATATTTTTTTCTTAAGAGACTTCTGTATGTGATGTTATGAAAGGTGCCGACGAATAGCCATTTTGGAATCATAAAAAATAATGATGGGGGAAGTAGCAAGTTGATCCAGCATTCGTTTTGACACACCTCACATAAGTTCTCTGTTTCATGCCATTTCCTCGTCTCTCGTTTCCTCTTTGCCTCTCTCTTTCTCTTTTTCTATTTTTATCTCAGGCCAAGGATTTGAAATTTATAGTTAAAGAAAAATGAAATATACATGCATCATCGCTCGCTGATATTTATACATTTTTATCCCACTGTAAATCTTAATTGAAACCTACTTTTACGTCTATGTCACAAAATCATATGAGTTTTACTGGGAAGTCTGCGGGCCGGATTGCAATAATAAAGCATAACAGGGTGGCGGGCCGGACGGTAAGCCTTCGCGGGCCGGATGTGGCCCGCCGGCCGGAGATTGCCCGGCCCTGCTCTATATGGTGAGAGCATAACATGGTAGACGTTGCATTCAATAATGTCCAATCCATACTGTCTGTGAAAATCTTGGTTTTAGAAGTGATAAAAATAACAAACCATGTATCCCAATTGTAGCACGTTCCCCAAATCACTAGAGAGAAAACAGCAAGATATTGGCCACGAGACTTCTTCCCTGCTGACTACAACATGGTCCCCTTGACAGAATAGCGAAAACAAGTGATACTAATTATCTTTTCTTTCTCGCATGTCCGTAATCATTTGCCCTTTAAAACGCTTCGTTATTTTGTTCGCGCATACTGTGGTTTTCATGTTCTTATCTTCTTGTTCTATATTTTAATCTTGTATTTTAGAATAGTTTTACTCTCAGTTGCGCAAACGTTGCTCATGTTTTGCACAATGTCGTCAATTCGGGCGCTCACGCATTCATGCATTACATAGTTATTTGTACTCGAGAACGTCCGTTTGGTGACGATTGCTCAAGTGATGTGGATGCTTGGTTGTACACAAATAGTGACAACCCCGGCCGAAAACATAACTACTGCCGTGGCAGATATAATTATATAATTCAGGTTACCTTTTTCTTTATGAACTTAAGACCTCATCACATTTCAAACATATCATTCAAGCTTACATAGTGTGTATGAATATTTATATTAATAGAAATTGGTAGTTTGCTGGAAGCAACACTTCCGGTTTAACCCCCCAGCGCTTCTGGCATTTTCTCGGAATCCGGGATTTTTCTTTACTTTATTTTTGACAAGGAGAGGAAAAAAAAAATCTCTCGAAATATATCAAATTGATCCTTGATAATCCGGAATATTACAAACTAACACTCTTGCTGTCTTGTAAGTTCGTCTAGAAAAATAAACAAACTTTTTCGATCTATATCCGACTCATTTCGGTTTTGTTTTGTTTTTGTTCTTCACAGCTTCCAGCGATCCGGAACTTCGCATTGCCTTCAACCTTTTTAAAACTTTTATTATGAATATTTATATATTTGCATTTATGTACAATGTGTTTAGGAGAAATTTGATAATTTTTATATTCTTTCATTTCAGATCCATCTAAAGTATTTAATAGAGGTAAAGGAATGGGCCATAGCTAGTAGGAAGGGCCATAGCTAGTAGGAAGGACCATAGCTAGTAGGAAGGGCCATAGCTAGTCTGAATGACCATTGCTAGTAAGTAGGGCCATAGATAGTAGGAAGGGCCATAGCTAGTAGGAAGGACCATAGCTAGTAGGAAGGGCCATAGCTAGTAGGAAGGACCATAGCTAGTAGGAAGGGCCATAGCTAGTAGGAAGGACCATAGCTAGTAGGAAGGGCCATAGCTAGTAGGAAGGACAATAGCTAGTAGGAAAGGCCATAGCTAGTCTGAATGACCATTGCTAGTAGGAAGGGCCATAGCCAGTAGGAAGGGCCATAGCTAGTAGGAAGGACCATAGCTAGTAGGAAGGGCCATAGCTAGTAGGAAGGACCATAGCTAGTAGGCAGGGCCATAGCTAGTAGGAAGGACCATAGCTAGTAGGAATGGCCATAGCTAGTAGGAAGGACCATAGCTAGTCTGAATGACCATTGCTAGTAGGAAGGGCCATAGCTAGTAGGAAGGGCTATAGCTAGTCTGAATGACCATTGCTAGTAGGAAGGACCATAGCTAGTAGGAAGGGCCATAGCTAGTAGGAAGGACCATAGCTAGTAGGAAGGGCCATAGCTAGTAGGAAGGACCATAGCTAGTAGGTAGGGCCATAGCTAGTAAGAAGGACCATAGCTAGTAGGAAGGGCCATAGCTAGTAGGAAGGACCATATCTAGTAGGAAGGACCATAGCTAGTAGGAAGGGCCATAGCTAGTAAGAAGGACCATAGCTAGTAGGAAAGGCAATAGCTAGTAGGAAGGACCATAGCTAGTAGTAAAAGCCATAGCTAGTAGGAAGGACCATAGCTAGTAGGAAGGGCCATAGCTAGTAGGAATGGCCATAGCTAGTAGGAAGGGGCATAGCTAGTAGGAAGGGCCATAGATAGTAGAAAAGGGCCATAGCTAGTAGGAAGGACCATAGCTAGTAGGAAGGACCATAGCTAGTAGGAAGGACCATAGCTAGTCTGAATGACCATAGCTAGTAGGAAGGGCCATAGCTAGTCTGAATGACCATAGCTAGTAGGAAGGGCCATAGCTAGTCTGAATGACCATTGCTAGTAGGAAGGGCCATAGCTAGTAGGAAGGGCCATAGCTAGTAGGAAGGGCCATAGCTAGTAGGAAGGACCATAGCTAGTAGGAAAGGCCATAGCTAGTAGGAAGAGCCATAGCTAATAGGAAGGGCCATAGCTAGTCTGAATGACCATTGCTAGTAGAAAAGGCCATAGCTAGTAGGAAGGGCCATAGCTAGTAGGAAGGACCATAGCTGGTAGGAAACGCCCTAGCTAGTAGAGAAGGACCATAGCTAGTAGGAAGGGCCATAGCTAGTAGGAAGGGCCATAGCTAGTAGGAAAGAACCATAGCTAGTAAGAAGGGCCATAGTTAGTAGGAAAAACCATAGCAAGTAAGAAGGGCCATAGCTAGTAAGAAGGACCATAGCTAGTAGGAAGGACCATAGCTAGTAGGAAGGGCAATAGCTAGTAGGAATGTCCATAGCTAGTAGGAAAGGCCATAGCTAGTAGGAAGGACCATAGCTAGTAGGAAGGGCCATAGCTAGTAGGAAGGACCATAGCTAGTAGGAAATGCCATAGCTAGTAGGAAGGGCCATAGCTAGTAGGAAGGGCCATAGCTAGTCTGAATGACCATTGCTAGTAGGAAAGGGCCATAGCTATTAGGAAGGTCCATAGCTAGTAGGAAGGACCATAGCTGGTAGGAAGGGCCATAGCTAGTAGGAAAGGCCATAGCTAGTAGGAAGGTCTATAGCTAGTAGGAAAGAACCATAGCTAGTAGGAAGGGCCATAGCTAGTAGGAAGGGCCATAGCTAGTAGAAAGGACCATAGCTAGTAGGAAGGGCCATAGCTAGTAGGAAGGGCCATAGCTAGTCTGAATGACCATTGCTAGTAGGAAGGGCCATAGCTAGTAGGAAGGGCCATAGCTAGTAGGAAAGGCCATAGCTAGTAGGAAGGACCATAGCTAGTAGGAAGGGCCATAGCTAGTAGGAAGGACCATAGCTAGTAGGAAATGCCATAGCTAGTAGGAAGGGCCATAGCTAGTAGGAAAGGCCATAGCTAGTAGGAAGGACCATAGCTAGTAGGAAGGGCCATAGCTAGTAGGAAGGACCATAGCTAGTAGGAAATGCCATAGCTAGTAGGAAGGGCCATAGCTAGTAGGAAGGGCCATAGCTAGTCTGAATGACCATTGCTAGTAGGAAAGGGCCATAGCTATTAGGAAGGTCCATAGCTAGTAGGAAGGACCATAGCTGGTAGGAAGGGCCATAGCTAGTAGGAAAGGCCATAGCTAGTAGGAAGGTCTATAGCTAGTAGGAAAGAACCATAGCTAGTAGGAAGGGCCATAGCTAGTAGGAAGGGCCATAGCTAGTAGAAAGGACCATAGCTAGTAGGAAGGGCCATAGCTAGTAGGAAGGGCCATAGCTAGTCTGAATGACCATTGCTAGTAGGAAGGGCCATAGCTAGTAGGAAGGGCCATAGCTAGTAGGAAGGGCCATAGCTAGTAGGAAGGGCCATAGCTAGTCTGAATGACCATTGCTAGTAGGAAGGGCCATAGCTAGTCTGAATGACCATAGCTAGTAGGAAGGAGCATAGCTAGTAGGAAGGACCATAGCTAGTAGGAAGGGCCATAGCTAGTAGGAAGGGCCATAGCTAGTAGAAAGGACCATAGCTAGTAGGAAGGGCCATAGCTAGTAGGAAGGGCCATAGCTAGTCTGAATGACCATTGCTAGTAGGAAGGGCCATAGCTAGTAGGAAGGGCCATAGCTAGTAGGAAGGACCATAGCTAGTAGGAAGGGCCATAGCTAGTAGGAAGGACCATAGCTAGTAGGAAGGGCCATAGCTAGTAGGAAAGACCATAGCTAGTAGGAAGGGCCATAGCTAGTAAGAAGGACCATAGCTAGTAAGAAGGACCATAGCTAGTAGGAAGGGCCATAGCTAGTAGGAAGGGCCATAGCTAGTAGGAAAGACCATAGCTAGTAGGAAGGGCCATAGCTAGTAAGAAGGACCATAGCTAGTAAGAAGGACCATAGCTAGTAGGAAGGGCCATAGCTAGTAGGAAGGGCCATAGCTAGTAGGAAAGACCATAGCTAGTAGGAAGGGCCATAGCTAGTAAGAAGGACCATAGCTAGTAGGAAGGGCCATAGCTAGTAGGAAGGACCATAGCTAGTAGGAAGGACCATAGCTAGTAGGAAGGGCCATAGCTAGTAGGAAGGGCCATAGCTAGTAGGAAGGATTATAGCTAGTAGGAAGGGCCATAGCTAGTAGGAAGAGCCATAGCTAGTCTGAATGACCATTGCTTGTAGGAAGGACCATAGCTAGCATTGTGACTGTTTGCACAACAAAATTTATCTAGAAGCTATAAATAATTTTTTAAAGGGGGACAGCAAGATCCAAGCAAGATAATGCAGACTTTGGTGAGAGTGATGTATGCCAGAGTGGCAAAGATGAAGAAAGCGCTGAACAAGAATCTTCACTACTCAGACAAGAGTGGCAAGACCCAAAGAACCACTTTATGAAAGTAAAGAAACTTCTCAACAAGGTCAAACACTCAGTCGAGCCAAGACGCTGGTTCTTCTCAAAGAAGAACTTCTGTCAGAACCAATGTGCAAAATTACAGATGCCGAGCCTACAGCGTGCCATGAAGACATAGTTCCTTCAAACTGATGATCTTCGAGTGTGTTTGCATAATTAAAAAAGAGTATTACATTGTGATTGTTTTTCAAGTTTTCAAATAAAGCGAACATTGTAGAAAACGGCATATTGAGACGAGTCCTATATTACTAAGTGTCTACCTTGATGTGCAAACCTTCCTCTCCGTGGTAAGAGGGAGTGGGAATGCGGTAGTGTCAGAGAAACTCGGCTAATCGGGTTCTGGTGAAAATGCAGGAGGATTCGTTATCAGGATACGTCGTCTTCTGTTCGAATCTCCTTATGTGTAAAGCGAGCATATCCATGGACTAAACGTGCCAACGTTGCTTCTACGCCATTCCTTTGTATGTTCTGAGCCAAAACTTCCCTGACTTCGCGGTGTTGAGGTTAAACACTTGTAATATTGCAAGTTAAGGAACAATTACGAAAAGGACAAGGACTTCATTGAGATCAGACAATCTTGAGGCACGTTCATCTGAGCTTTATGCAAAAGTCCGACTCGCCTAAAAAAAATGTATTGATAGAGCTTACAATTGCTTAATTTTTTAACCAAAATTATCATAAATTTCCAGACAAAAGTTAATATCTTACAGGGTGAATCATTTTATCGTATTTAAATTTTTCACGAAAACGTCCAGGATTTTACAAATGTTCAAATAGATTTCAATACATCAACACTTTTTCGGTCGTCCTGTCACGCTTAAGTTTAAAATACTATTTATTTACTCCTCTCCAGGAGTTAAGCACAAGGCCAGTTTTTATCTTACTCCCACAAGTAACATGTGACCCAAGGTCGGGTCGGGAACGTATGGTTTAAAAAGTACCTGGGCAGCCCCGTCGGCATTCCCCGGTAGGGGCGCCTCAGGCAGTAAGCAATAAACTTACTCCTCCCCAAAGAGGGGAGGCGAAGCCTGGGAGGGTGGACCTCCTAGAATTGCACAGGACAGACCCATAGATCGGCGTAAATCAAGCCCCGAAGGCCAAGACAATACCAGTCTCTGTGGTGCAGTATCCATCAAAACAGATACTACACTTTGATCTTAGCCAAAAGTAAATAGTATTAGGACTAAACAGAACCATATCTCAGCCCGACAGCAATATAGTCAGTGTCGGACTGATTGTCAAGGACGTACTCACAACTCGTACGTATACCTAATATTCAACACCGTCTCAGAATATTCAGGATGATCAATGCATTTACTGAGCTATACAACAATACCAATGCTCTATCTGATTAAGTGTAGCATATCGTTGGTTTCAATGATGCTTTTCTTAATCCAGTCCATTGAAGAATTTCCTTTACACGAAATCAAAGATAATGTCTATCCCTTGGTATTACACTCTTTCTAGCGCTTAATGTCATGCCGCCATTTGAAGCCGGTCGTTTATACATAAAATGGCAGTATTTCCATCAGGTTTTCCTAGGGGATGATCCTGCAATGATGAAATAAAGGGTGAGATTCAGAATTATCCCGAAGAGTTATATGATGTATACTGATAGACCAAATGATGAAGCATTATCGTAGATATTCAGATAGAAATGTAGTCTTACGTGCGGGTGTCTGAATATCGGAGTTGATACGCATGCTATGTCTAGCCACACTGATGAAAATATAGCTAAAACAAATAACAAAACAATAGTATAGATATTCGTACGGGAAACAGTATGGCACTCGGTTTCAAAATCCTGATATATGTAGGTTTGCTTCTTCTAAAGGCACGGATGAATCGTGAAAAACGAAACAGATGTTCTGTATCTCCAAACACACACACACACACACACACACACATATATATATATATATATATATATATATATATATATATATATACTAGTGTTTTTAATAAATATTTTAATATCCACATACATATATGTTTCACTTTTCCAGGATCATCAGTGTGGAGATAACTGTTTCGCTGTTCGCACGATTGGAAACCCGAGCTTGAGTCACGTTTGACACAAATTCGATGTCTGTCGTCACGGTCAGCGTAAAGGAATTCTTTAAGAGCGTTAAGTAAATGGGTTTTTCAGAATAATCTGAGGGTTATCAGTGAAAGTAAAATAAAAGTACAATAAACTATTATACATGAGTAAAGATAATAATAATAATAATAATAATAATAATAATAATAATAATAATAATAATAATGATAATAATAATAATAATAATAATAATAATAATGATAATAATAATGATAGTAATAATAATAATAATAATAATAATAATAATGATAATAATAATGATAGTAATTATAATAATAATAATAATGATAATAATAATAATGATAATAATAATAATGATAATAATAATAATAATAATAATTATATTAATAAGTATAATAATAATGATCATAATAATAATGATTATAATAATAATGATAATGATAATAATAATAATAATAATAATAATAATAATGATAATGATAATGATAATGATAATAATAATAATAATAATAATGATAATAATAATGATAATAATAATGATAGTTATTATAATAATTATAATAATGATAATAATAATGATAATAATAATAATGATAATAATAATAATAATAATAATAATAATAATAATAATAATAATAATAATAATAATAATAATAATAATAATAATAATAATAATAATAATGATAATAATAATGATCATAATAAAAATGATTATAATAATAATGATAATGATAATAAGAATGAGGATAAAAATGATAATAATAATAATGATAATAATAATTATGATTATAATAATAATAATAATAATAATAATAAAGATAATGATAAAAATAATAATAATAATAATAATAATAATAATAATAATAATAATAATAATAATAATAATAATAATAATAATAATAATAATAATAATAATAATAATAATAATAATAATTATGATAATAATAATGATATTAATGATAATGATAATAATAACAATAATGATAGTAACTAGTCACAGGAAGTACAAGAAGACAACACAACCACAGGAAAAAAAACACCACCGCATGAACAGAAAGTGCACGAAACATCATACGCTTCCCCCTTTTTTCGTTTAATTTCATAAAAATTTTACGCATTTCAATTTCCAACAAAGATAAAAGAACGAACTCACACTTTTTAATATTCTAACGTCATGATATTAATAATATCATAGTTTCTTTTTCATTTTCCATATATATGTTGTGGGTTTATGTGCAAATATATATAGGTGTCTATATACATATATTTAAATGTGTATATATGTGCATGTTTATATATATATATATATATATATATATATATATATATATATATATATATATATAGTAAGCAATGAAAATATATATGGCAATCAAGCTACACAGAGGCTCCCCGGGGGGGATCGTCAGGCTAAATGCATGGAGTTATTTTTGTCAGATGTTTTTATATACATGGCTTGCTAGTTAACCAATCAGATTCTTTGTTGTTCCCTCAGCCAATCGTTGGGCTTCCATCGAACAAAGGCATTGTTCGAGCACTGTTGAAGTAAATACTGAAAACTGACGCATAAAAAATTATATCTCCTTATAATATTTTATGTGGATACATGAAGTACTAATATATATAAATATATATATATATATATATATATATATATATAAAGAGAGAGAGATTAATCGAAATTTCTCTCTATCAGATGCAATTGATCTATAGATACATCAGTTATTATAAGTTTTTTATACGTATCTGTCCATTTAGATATTTGGGAACATCTTGAAAACAAGAACATACAGAAATCAGAAGAAATCACTTAAAGGAATTTATCGATAATTCAAACAAATGCACTGTCTATAGTGTAGTGCAAAGGGGTATTCATTATTTTGTTTATAAATATATATGATGTGTCTGTCTTTAATGAGAGCATATATGTGTGTTAATAATTTAATTACGCTAATTTCCGTTTACACATAATTTATAAAACTGTAAAGAGTTAGAAAGATGAAAGTAATTTGAAGTTATATTATATAAACATATATATATATATATGTATATATATATATATATATATATACGTATATACGTATACACACATATAATCTCGTTCATTACCAGCTTTCGCGGTTATTAGCCTTTTTTCATTTACTTCATACGTGTTCGTATAAATACAGATAGCTATATAGCTAGCTAGCTAGCTAGCTAGCTAGCTAGATAGATAGATAGATAGATAGATAAAACCGTAAGACACGTATAAATATATTTTCTAATAAAACATATAATATATACAAATAATAATTTAAATTAAATAAATAGATAAAAAACAGTCAGAAAATCCCGTATTAAATTAACAATAACAACAGACAGCTTTTTTACGAATACGGAATGTCTGTAATGGCAAAAAATAAAAACGTGATTACTACCTGACTTGAACTGGTAATTCGTGCTTTCGCCCCTATTTTCTCTGGGTTGTCTCTTACTGAACAGTGCTGAAAATTCAATCTGTTTCTACCAACTCGTTTCTACCCCAGATCTGTATTGACTACGTCGATGAAACGCAGGAGCACGCTAAGAGACACTGTAATATATAGTTATTAAATAATATATATATATATATATATTTATATATATATATATATATATATATATATTTGTTATTGTTTATTATCTATGTATGTATACGTTTCGTCCTTTTTTAATAATCAGGACTCATCAGCATAGCGATATGACTATTCACTACCGGTCATGTGATTCGAAACCCCGGATTACAAGTATTTTGCAACTCAAATCCGACGTCTTTAACCGCTCGGCCAATTTTAAATAGCGAATAAACGTTGATAATTTTAACACTTTATCGGCGGGCATAACGTTCAGACCGTTCTACTTCTTTTAATGGAAGGAACGATGCATTTAAAGCTAGTGACGTCATGCTGTGTTAATACTACACTTACAGTGCTCTACTTTTTCAAGGAGCGACAAATAATAATAAATATTTGTTATCGTTTATTATCTATGTACATATACGTTTCGTCCTTTTTTAATAATCGGGACTCATCAGCATAGAGATATGACTATTCACTACCGGTCATGCGATTCGAAACCCCGGATTACAAGTATTTTGCAACTCAAATCCGACACCTTAACCACCCGGCCAATTTTAAATAGCGAATAAACGGTGATAATTTTAACACTTTATCCGCGGCTTAACGTCTAGAGTGTTCTACTTCTTTTCATGGAAAAAACGATGCATTTAAAGCTAGTGACGTCTGCTGTGTTATTACTAGACTTACAGTGCTTTACTTTTTCGAGGAGCGACAAATAGTAATAAATATTTGTTATCGTTTATTATCTATGTACATATACGTTTCGTCCTTTTTTAATAATCGGGACTCATCAGCATAGAGATATGACTATTCACTACCGGTCATGCGATTCGAAACCTTGGATTACAAGTATTTTGCAAAATAAATTGCTAATTTAGAAAAAAAACTAATGCAAAAAATGAAATTAAAAATAGGTGCATTACTAGAACGTGATTTTGTATACTGTGATAAAATGCACACAGTTACAAACATGCTCTCGGATGTCTTATCAGCATTCGCTCATGTTCCTTATGGCGCGATATTATTTTTCTTTTAAATGGTTAGTCTCGACATAGAGACGAACATTTCTGGTTATCTTTTACATAACTACATGCTATAAGAATACCCGTCCCATGACGGGTAAAAAGGAACTCCTTGAATAAAACAGTTTTGAACTACTTTTATGTCATCTTATGAAAAATAAAAATCAAGACATAATGCTGCGAACCCTTATTTTTGAATTTTTATTCCTATTTTGATACAAAATTCATTACATTATTTTGATTGTAGAAAATGTTTAAAATTGAAAGCTTAAGCTCAGTG
>OY744548.1:9720316-9735316 GCA_963556195.1 Sepiola atlantica
AAAAAAAATATATGTCCACTCGGTCGGAGGGTTTTTTTTTTTCAGGAAACCGGAAATTATGGGATATCCATTGCAATAGACTCGCATAAAACGGTTTAGTTTTTGTTGACCCTTTACAATAACTAAACCCTTTTCTGCGAGTCTATTGCAACAGACATCCCATAATTTCCGGTTTCCTAGCAAAAGCACACTTCGACTGAGTGGTCATATTTTATTTTCTTTCCTCGAAAATCCAAAGAACATAACACCACCGATACCATCCTGGTTCGACACATTACGTTGGTAAACAAGCCGCGCGTGCGTGGTCCCCCTCTGTACGTGGCTCGATGTGGCGAGTGTAAAATGCAATAAATTTGGGCAATTTGGGGCATTTTTGACCCCCCTTTGACCCCCTGGGGGCGCGAACCAGAATTTTTCTGAGGTCAAGGATGCTCATTTTATATCCAGAACAATTGCCTCTACATTTTGGCCAAGTTTCAGAAATATTGAATGGATGGATCAAACGTTATGGGAGAACAGGGTCATTGTTTGCCATATTGGGAGCTTTTGACCCTCTGGGGGTGCGAACCAGATTTTTTCCAAGGTCGGCGATACTTATTTTCTGTTAGGAACAATTGCCTCCATATTTTGGCCAAGTTTCAGAGAAATTGAATGGATGGATGAAAAGTTATTGGGCAAAAAATGTCATTTGTTGCCATTTCAGGGCCTTGTGACCCCCTGGGAGGCTAACTAGATTTATTTTACAAAATCGAAGAATGTCACTTTCTAACCTGACCAAAGTTACAACTTCACGCAAAATTTCAGAGAAATTCAATAGATGGTTGCGGAGAAAAATCCGGACGGATGGACGGACATGTCTCAAAACATAAGTCCCCCGATTTTATAAATCGGGGGACCAATAAATAGTTAATCTAAAATTATTGAAGTCTTTTAATATTGTCATTTATTCTTTTAACCTTGTCTCGTATCTAGCGATTTTTTCCTACCAAACTGCATTGTCATAGCCTTCAAACACAACTTCTTACACACTACCCACAAAGCTTCAAGCAAACTACAACATCCCTCTAAGTGAAATTAATTACGGAAGTAATATATTAATACTAATTGCTAATAATAATAGGTAATTATTTTTTTAAATGGTTAATTAAGTTAAATTCATTATGAAAGTAACGTATTAATAATAATGGTTAATAATAACAGTTAATTATAGACTAAAATAGTTAAGTTAAATAAATTACAGAAGTAATGCATTAATAATAATCGTTAATAATAATTTAAGAGATGAAAGATGAGAATAAAGAATTGTTAAATAAAAATCTATCGTGATAATATAAAGCTCAATATATTGAATAGAGCAATCAATTTAAGAGATAAAAGATGAAAGATGAGAATAAAAAATTGTACGGATACAATATTTATTAAAACATCAGAAGTTCAAAGCAAGGAGTTTCATATCCTTGATTTTCAAAGATATGAAACTCCTTGCTGTGAACTTCTCATGTTTTAATAAATATTTATCTATACAATTGTTCATTCTCATCTTTCATCTCTAGAATTGATTGCTCTATTCAATATATTGAGCTTTATACAGGGTGGGCCAAAATAAGGGTCCTATCTTTAAATTTGAATAACTTGAATTTGAATAACTTCCACAAAATAAAAGTTAAACTCACCAAACTTTATGTGTGTGTAGACTGACCCTTCCGAGATTTTTTGAAATAAACAAAACAAATTTTAGCCGAAAAACACTTCTTAAAACTTACAAAAACTAAAGTATTGTTTTTTACACTGTTTTGAGTTTTTTAAGCAAAAATAATGTTTTCTAAATGAGGGTACGTTCCTTAGGGCTAATACGGCTCATGCTTGCTTCGGAAGGGGTCCTTTACTTATTCTAAAAAAAAAAATTTAAAAAATCAATAAATAAAAAAGTTATGAATTTTTAAAAATAGGACCCTTATTTTTGCCCACCCTATATTATCACGATCGATTATTAGTAAACGATACATCGCTTATCTTTAATTTAATTTAATATTCTAATATTAATATTAATTCATATAAATATTAATATTAATATTAATCCAATATGCAAAATAGCTTCCGTTTCTGTTCGTACTTGACCAACGCCACACAGTGTTCCATCGCTTACCTCTTCACATCATATTCTGGCAATTAAAATTCCGACAAAACTCTTACAGATCGTTTTGACAAGTTGTAACTTTTCGAATTTGGTAGAGAATTTCATTCTAATGCGTCTTATATAAATTATGCGTTTTTTTGTATTTCTTTCTGTTTACGAGTTCTCGGGTGTTAACTATTCTCTACTTTTATCGCACTTCATTGTAAAGCGCGTAGATTAACTGGACGCATGTTAAAATAATTCGCTTCTTTTTTTTTCTTTAAATGTTCTCTTTTGAAATCTCAAACTTACGTACGTCCTACTTGACAAGTGTTTTTTTTGTTGTCGTTGGAAATAATTGCATTTGTCAAAACAATAATTTCATATTTCATGAGAAAATATTTTTTCATTTAAAATATATTGACTTTCGGGGCAGGCTAAGCATTATTCCAGAGAAAATAAAGTTGACTTTTTTAGTTGATTTTACTTTTTTATAAGATTGTCTGCAAGTAATTTACCGGTTGATATCGCACATAGTTCACCCCAAACAAGGCAGGCCGCCACTGTAGACGTAAGGCGTTACTGAGAAATACGGTGTATGTCTTGGGGGTCATTCTAAGTTGGGAGCTGTGCAGCGAGATGTCTGTTTACATTAGTTTTAAATTTCTGCATGTCAGCACAGTCGGGGAAACAAGGAGCAGGCATGGAGTTCCAGGCGCCGGCAGCACGAGGAAAGGAGCTACTGGAGCAGAAGGCTCTCAGGCATCTGGGGACCTCCACAGTGAATTGATGAGATTTGACTGGATACTTAAGATAAAATATTTCTGGGAAGCAATAAAAACATTTACAATCTATATAATGATACAATTATATAAAACTATTGATAGATCGATTAACAGTTCGATGTAGACATTTTTTCTCAAGAAAATGAATCTTATTTTCATAATAATATCGACATGCAATTTTCCGGTCGAACTCAAAGACATAAGTCTCATTCCAATTTTTTCGATCGAAAAATCTGTCTAAGAAAAAAAAGGTAAATTAATTTTTTTTTTTTAATGTTATTAATTTTCCTATCTGAGCTGTTTGTGTAAGATAATGAAGAGTGGCAAAAATGAATCGTGGACGAGTCCATTGTGAGTGGGACGTCGAGAAAGAAATAAAGGTGACTTGATAACTGTTAAAAAGAAAAAGAACTTGAACAACGACGGTTTCAAAAACGCGAAGAGCCGAAACGCTTGGTGATCGGACTATCGATGTACCGGAAGAATGCGAGTTTTTTGTCCGCTGACTAAAAATGCGGAACGAAGGAATCCCCTGACTTGTACTTCACCAAAGCGCTTGTAGAACAATTGCTTCAGTTCACGCTCGGATAGACAATGCAGAGCAAATTGCTTTCCAATCGAATGTATATACGAACGAGTTTCTAGCGTAAACCAAGTCTGTGACCTCAGCAAGAAAAAGACTTTCATGAGACAAAAGTATGTCAAAAGATTGTTTAATATGTGTAAACCATCCGGTAATGGCAAATAAAGAAAACCAAAGTTTTTTCACATACGTTCTGTTCTTTGTCATTCTTGTTGGACCTTAACGGGTACCCTGAAAGAACGGGTAATGCAACATTTGTACCCGTTATCTTGATAAGACATAAGACAACTTTTCATCTTAAAAGTGAAAGACACGAAGAATACAAACGTCGAATCAACCTCTTTTCTCTCCGACGACTAGACAAACGGAGATTGAAATCCGCACTCGCTGTTACTTCATTACAATCATATCAAATGGACAAAAATCTTCAATTAAAATTAAACGAGTGTAAACCTCCGTCAAAAAATAACAGCAGAAAAGTATGCTCCACCAGTGTTCGTACTAATATTCGTATGAAATCATAGAACTACGTCGGTTATTTAATTTTTCATATATAAATTATTATTATCATTTCTGATGACCTAAAGAGAACAGAATACCCACCGTTGACTGTTTATTCTAGTAGGGGATTTCTTTCAGAATTCATTACAGGCTGCATGATAAGTGTAAGGTGGTTGTCTGATTTGCTTTTTCGTTTCCCCTCTCCACTTTAAATGGTTTCGTCCAAGAGATAGAAAAAGTAGTTTTGATTGATTCATTTAACAATCTTCATGTAGGGTATTACTCTGGTGTGTTCACGTCTACTGAGTTCGTCGAACGGTGTGGTAATATATATATATATATATATATATATATATATATATATATATATATATATATATATATATATATATAGTAGAATAAAATATAAACTAAAAGTAAACTTTTAGTAGATAGAACCTATAGTGAAATGGTTTAAGCTCAATATACGAGATAGAGCAATTATAAAGATAGATACAAAAATAGGGATAAACATGTACGAATGACAAATTTATTTCAACTTCGATTGTTCAATGCAAGGTGTACTCGGTAAAAACATGTTTATTATTCTTTCCTTAAGCCAAGGCTTTTCAAAGATTAAAATCTTATCATCATCATCATCATCATTAATTGCTCTATCTCGTATATTGAGCTTAAACCATTTCACTATAGGTTCTATCAAGTAAAAGTATAATTGGATAAGTTGGAAGTGGAAAAGCCAAAATTCAAAATTTGAAAAAATATTAAGTAATTATCTTTCTATGTAATTCCTCTGATGATAAGATTTTAATCTTTGAAAAGCCTTGGCTTAAGGAAAGAATAATAAACATGTTTTTTACCGAGTACACCTTGCATTAGAACAATCAAAGTTGAAATAAATTTGTCATTCGTACATGTTTATCCCTCTTCTTTCATCTATCTTTATATATATATATATATATATATATATATATATATATATATATATATATATATATATATATACAGGGTGGGCAAAAATAAGGGTCCTATTATTAAAAATTCATAACTTTTGTATTTATTGATTTTTTTTTTTTTTTTTAGAATAAGTAAAGGACCCCTTCCGAAGCAAGCATGAGCCGTATTAGCCCTAAGGAACGTACCCTCATTTAGAAAACATTATTTTTGCTTAAAAAACTCAAAACAGTGTAAAAAACAATACTTTAGTTTTTGTAAGTTTTAAGAAGTGTTTTTCGGCTAAAATTTGTTTTGTTTATTTCAAAAAATCTCGGAAGGGTCAGTCTACACACACATAAAGTTTGGTGAGTTTAACTTTTATTTTGTGGAAGTTATTCAAATTCAAGTTATTCAAATTTAAAGATAGGACCCTTATTTTGGCCCCTCCCTGTATATATATATATATATATATATATATAGTGATTGTATTGATGTTTCCTAGATGTCATCCATTGAAACTCTGATGTTTATACAGTAGTGCTCAATAACAAGTAGAGCTGTATTATAGTATAAATTATTTTATTTATAAGAACATTATTGGCTACATATGTGAATACATATTTCAGCTGTCATTTCAGTACCTTACTGAGAGTGGATTATTTATTTTCAAATTCATTTCAGGCAGCGAGGGTTGTCTTACTTGACATTTGCTTTCTCACTTTCCCTCACCATGTGAAATGCGTTAAATCTGGAAGGTTAGAAAAGGGCACAATTTTTATCCGCTAACTTGTGCGTAATATATTTTATTTATTTATAAGGAAATAAAGAAATAGATACATAATGATTTTTATTATAGAATAGAAGAGTGTTCAATTTGTTAGGTGGATACAACAATTGTCATTAACTCGACACTAGCCAAGTTTAATAATATAAAAGCAGCAGTGACAATCTCTAATACAATATTTTTTTAATTTATTTTCTTATTAATCGAATATTTATTTTTATCAAAAATGCTATAATGTTGTTGTGAAGTTGTCCCACAGTAAATAATAAATAAAGGAAGTCAAGTCGAGGGTTGGTTTAACAAGTGTATTAACAAAGTAAGAAACTGACTAGCTCTTGGCTAGACAGTTACAAGACTGTGCTTTGTCTTTTGTGTCTCTGGTGACTCGCACTATTTATAGTGACAACCGGTGTAGTTTCTCCTGTGTAAGAACGGCCGGTGTAACAAATGTAAAATATAACAATTTTTTAAATTCAAATTAATGATTATTGATTACGACATTAAATTGACCAGCATACATTTCGATTTCTTTGTTAACAAGTCAGGTATTTTAATATTCGATTAATAGTTTTTTTTTCAAAAGTGAATTACTTTATTCACTTAGAAATTTGAAAGGAATGTAAAAGCATTTTAATTGTCGATTAAAAAGAACTTTCTGACTTTAAAATTCTTATATAAAGTCTTCGTGTATTAAATGATTAAACTGGAGGTCACGATGGTCAAGTGGATATCGACACAGACTGAAGACCTGGGTGTTCCAGGTTCGAATCCAGTCGGTTCCACAGTACCACTTTCACTTTTGTTGTGGTCCTTTCGTGTCTAAATCGAAATACATCGGGGAAACTAATGTCAACATCAGAATCATCTGATTCACACGAAAGAAGATTCCAGAAGAACGTCGGACTGAATACCTGGGTGTTCCAAGTTCGAATCCAGTCGGTTCCAAAGTGAGGGATGTTGGCAAGTGAAAGAGAAGTTCCGTAAAAAAGATATGTGGTTTGTCCGGGTCACTGCATTTTTTTTAATAATATTTCTTCATATATTTTTCAAATATTTGAACTTTGGCTTTTTCGAAAGCCAACTTATCTATCTGTATTTCTCCTCTGATGATAAGATCTCGATCTTTGAAAAGCCTTGGATTAAGGAAAGAAAAATAAACACTAATTTATTACTGAATACACCTTGCATTGAACAATTAAAATTTGAAATAAATTTGGACAATCGTCGCATATTTATCACTCTTTTTTCTTCTATCTCTACAATTGCTCTATATCGTATATTGAGCTAACCCTCTTCACTATAGGTCCCATCTACTAAAAGTTTTACTTTTGTTTTACTTTTGGTTTATATTTGATCATATATATATATATATATATATATATATATATATATATATATATATATATATGTGTGTGTGTGTGTGTGTGTGTGTGTGTAGCGGTATTGCTGTCGAATGGCAAAAGTTTCCGATGCAAACGTCTTCGCAGAGAGACGCTGTTGAAGTAGTATTTCTGTTGGTCGCTAGTTTATTCCTAATCCCTCTTTGTATCAGTGAGAGAAACTGAATGCAAGAAGTAGCTGGATCAAATATATTTGCGACGATACATTATGACGAATCTAATAATTATGGAAAATCTAAATTTAAAGACAAAATTTGAAAAACTTAGAAAATTTGAAAAATTTAGAAAATTTGAAAAAAGAGATAAAAAAAATTTTTTTTTTAATTTGAAAAATTTAGAAAATTTGAAAAAAATTTGAAAAAAAATTTGAAAAAAGAGATAAAAAAATTTTTTTTTAATTTGAAAAATTTGAAAAGACAAAAATACAAATCTCAAGACAATCTACATCATGACAAATCTTAAAATCCACATTTTTGGCGCCGTTACATTGTATGAAAGTTCACTGTTTATACGGAATTTGTACATTAACCGTGTTATTTGTACATGACACGTGTCATGTGTACATGACACGTGTCATGTGTACATCACTCGTGTAATTTGTTTTACATAATACACAGACAATATCGTATAGGCCAGCTAGTAAATACAATGAATACAATAAACACCAGCCTATAGTGTTCGCCCTGTATGTATTTTATATATTCTGGGTCTAAAACAAGCATTACAAAAAATCCCCTTCGGTTGGAACAAATATATTTATCAGCTCTTGCTTCGCTAAATCAATTATTTTTCCAGACCAAGAAACATTTAAGAAAATAATTACGTTTAAACGTAACTGACAACTTATAATAAGGAAATAAAAATATAAATACTAACTGATAATTGGACGGATTTCTTTTTCGAGTGCGTTCTCATCGTCAATAATTACATAACGCACCATTGCTTTAAAAACAAAATATCAAAATATGTGAGTACACACATATATATATATATATATATATATATATATATATATATATATATTACTATTTCATGTATCCACATAAAATTTTATAAGGAGATATACTTTTTTATGTATCAGTTTTCAGTATTTACTTCAACAGTGCTCGATACGTAAGTAAAACTAGATAGTTAGTTATGAAAATATATTTATGGCAATTAAGCTACACAGAAGTTCCTGCGTTTAATTCCCTGGGGTAATCTTCAGGCTAAAGATTCTCCCCCGGGAATGAAACGCGGGAGCCTCTGTGTAGCTTAATTGCCATAAATATATTTTCATAACATACTATATATATATATATAAATATATATATATATATAAATATATATATATATATAAATATATTTATATATAAATATATATATATATAAAAAATATATATATAAATATATATATATATATATATATATATATATATATATATAAATATATATATATATATATATATATATATATATCAGCCATCGGTAATCACCTGGTTAGTATAAATAGTTGTTCTGACAAGTATTCAGATGGGTGGGTTTCTGTTTTACACAGTGCCAGGTCGAACTACCATCTCAATATTATTAAGACATTAGTTATTAACAATTCTCAACCTAGCCTGTGTAGACAAAAGATTTTGAAGCATCAGTTGGAGATCTTTAATAATTCAAAGCCACCATAACGTTGAGAGATTTACTTTTTTTTTCTTTTTCTTTCTCTCAATCGTTTTCTCCAACTGAAACAATTGTTTCGCCTCATATATCATTCGATTTTCTTAGTTTTTAATTTATCATTCTGACGTTTCCTCTTAGAGGGTCAGACGATAAGGCCTTAAGGAAAATTTTAGCAATTTTCTTTTTTTCCACACGCCCGTTTCATTGATTAAAAAAATGTTTCCTCTGATATATATATATATATATATATATATATATATATATATATATATATATATATATATATATATATATACAGGGTGGGCCAAAATAAGGGTCCTATCTTTAAATTTGAATAACTTGAATTTGAATAACTTCCACAAAATAAAAGTTAAACTCACCAAACTTTATGTGTGTGTAGACTGACCCTTCCGAGATTTTTTGAAATAAACAAAACAAATTTTAGCCGAAAACCACTTCTTAAAACTTACAAAAACTAAAGTATTGTTTTTTACACGGTTTTGAGTTTTTTAAGCAAAAATAATGTTTTCTAAATGAGGGTACGTTCCTTAGGGCTAATACGGCTCATGCTTGCTTCGGAAGGGGTCCTTTACTTATTCTAAAAAAAAAAAAAAAAAATCAATAAATAAAAAAGTTATGAATTTTTAAAAATAGGACCCTTATTTTTGCCCACCCTGTATATATATATATATATATATATATATATATATATATATATATATATATATATATATATATATATATATATAGAAGGTGTATATGTGTGTGTTTGTGTCTGTGTGTTCGTTTTAGATAACAGGGATTTCTAGCTTAAGGGAGACTCAAAACCAATAAGAATATAAAGTTTGAAAATGTAGGTATTGGTAAAAGATCCCGCTATTAATGAAAAAATAGGATCTTCAAAAGCAATAACACTGCTAGTCATGCGCAGTGCGCATATACGCCATAGACCTATTTTCGTGAATCATGTCTGGACAATAGTCGGGTTAGGGTTCGGATTCAGTTAAGGTTAGGATGAAGCTATACAATATATAGAATAAACGCCACTGTGGAACGCATTACGTAATAGTGTGAAGATATATCTGTGTATGTTTATGTGGAGGCAGTAATATAAGAGAAATTATTTTTTTATTTTTGCACATATTCAATGATGTGAATGGCTTCCAGCTATTGAGAAAGTAATAAAACTTTTTTTTTTCAACAACCCGCAATTTGTATGTTTTGGTGGTTCTTCTACAAAATATCCAAAAATTTATTTTATATTTCGTATATTCAAGTATTGAAGTTTATGTAACAGAATACACACTGTAACGCATGTTTTGTTTATTTGTATTTTTAATGTTTTTATATGTATTTTTTAATGTTTTTATATGTATTATTTAATGTTTTTATATGTATTTTTTAATGTTTTTATATGTATTTTTTAATGTTTTTATATGTATTTTTTAATGTTTTTATATGTATTTTTTAATGTTTTTATATGTATTATTTAATGTTTTTATATGTATTTTTTAATGTTTTTATATGTATTTTTTGCTACTGAATTCAAAATTCACTTTCGTTTTGGCATAACATCGATAGTTTTTTTTAGTTTTTCTTAATTCAATATTTTCGCGTTTTACACAACATCTTTCTCTACAGCAGTATGTTGTATAAAGATAATTACACAGCATTTAGTACTTTTTTCATATATTCAATGGTATTTAGTAAATACAATATTAGTTAGAACAAAACAAACCATACAATTTTGCAATGTAAATACTTTGATAACTCTTTTCTTAAGATAAGAAGTGCTTTGGCGATCAAGATTTTCTAAAGTGCACATTTTCATCTTTTCTGACAAGGGACCATATATAATCTCCCATCATCGCAATACCGCATCGTCCTTGATATCTTCTTTCCATTGTTGTGATGTCCTGATGAAATCTCTCACCATGTTCTTCACTGATATCACCCAAGTTTTCGGGGAAGAAATCTAGATGAGAATGCAAAAAATGAACCTTTAAGGAGATACGACAACCCAGTTTCCTAAAGTTCTCAATAAGCGTTGATACCAGTTGTTTGTAATTAGGATCCTTGTGATTTCCTAAGAATCCACGAACTACATCACGAAATGCGCACCAAGCTTCTTTTTCAACTTTTGTCATTGCTCTTTCCAGTTTATCTGATAAGAATGGCTTCGATGCTGCTGAGAAAATAATAAAACTTTTTTTTTAAACAACCCGCAAATTGTATTCAAAAAATTTATTTTATATTTCCTATATTAAAGTATTGAAGTTTATATGACAGAATATACGTCGTGCTTTTCCGTATCATACTTTAGCAACTCTCTCTTTTTCTTTCTCTCTTTTTCGTTTGCTATCAGACATACATACTCACACAAATACACTCACGCTGTCTATCTATTTCTCTCTCCTTATCTCTCTCTCTCTCTCTCTCTCTCTCTCTCTTTCTGTCTCTTTCTGTTTATGTACCTGTTGGCCATTTATGAGATCTAAAATTCCTCGATATTGCACAAGATTTTTGTTAAACTATGCTTCAACGGTTGTACACTCGGTGCTCTCATCGGAGTCGGTCACATTCTTGGAATGTTGAACTGAATAACGACCGCAACGTTGTGAAAATGTCTGCAACCAAGATCAACAAAAGTAGTTGTAAACACTTAAGTAATGCGAAATAGCATGAACTTATCTAAAAAAAATATCGTCTCTTCTCTTTCTAACAGACGCTAGTCTTTCTCTACTCTATTGTTATTTTCGATGGTATGCCGCAAAGACAAAGCTACTTTCCTTCAACAACTACAAGAAGCCTCTCCAATCACCGATTGCCATGGCAAATAACACCCTACCTCAAAGTTCATCATTCAAACTCCTCGGCATTAACTTATCTAAAAAAATATCGTCTAAATCTAGGAGGTGTCTCTTCTCTTTCCAACAGAGGAGATAGTGCTAGTCTTTCTCTACTCTATTGTTATTTCCGATGGTATTATTTCATTGAACTTTCTGGATCTCTGGATTGCCTTGACTAATGATGCTGAAATTATAGAACCTATCAAATAAAAACTTTGTGCAAAGTTTTAACTAATTTGTTTTATTGTTTTTGAGTTATGATTGATCAAAGAAATAAGATTTCCAGCATAGGCCATTCTTGAAGTCTATTAAGGGATAGAGCGCTCTCGCGCCTCCCTTGATTAGCAACCAGATAATGTGGGGCGTCCTAAGTAGGCAGTTGTCTAGCGAGATTTTTGTTCGCATTAGATTTTAAATTTGTGCAAACGTTGGAATATCACAATGATATAGAGTCGGGGATTGGCTTATTTGCTGACGACACCACGCTTTACTCTCGCCATGTTGGTAAAACAGACGCGATCATATCTGAGGCAATGGCTGAATCTTTAGTAAATGACCTCCAGGCTGTAGTGGATTGGGGTCATAAATGGTTGGTAACTTTTAATGCCGCAAAGACAAAGCTACTTTCCTTCAACAACTACAAGAAGCCTCTCCAACCACCGATTGCCATGGCAAATAACACCCTACCTGAGAGAGAGTTCATCATTCAAACTCCTCGGCCTAACCTTCACAGGTAACATGAATTGGAACAAATACATTGCAGGCATTGCCAAGGCTGACGCAAAAAAAGTTTGGTTCCCTCTACCGTGCTAGTAAGCTCCTCACACCTGACATTATCCTGTATCTATACAAGGCCACCATCCGCCCATGCATGGAGTATTGTTGCCACATCTGGGCTGGTGCATCATCTACTAGTCTCTCCCTCCTTGACAAGGTTCAAAAAAGAGTCGCCAACCTAATAGGTCCTTCACTGTCAACCAAGCTCCAGCCCCTGTCCCATCGCCGCAATGTAGCATCCTTATGTGTGTTTTATAAGTACTTCAATGGATTATGCTCCGATGAATTGGCTACTCTGGTGCCCCCTCGACGTAAATTCACTAGACCAACTCGACAATCAACTAAATCTCATTCATTAACTGTGGAGGTCCCCAGATGCCGGAGAGCCTTCTACTCAAATAGCTTCTTTCCTCGTGCTTCTGACCTCTGGAACTCTCTCCCTGCCCCCTGTTTCCCCGACGGTACTGACATGCAGAAATTTAAAACAATGTAAACAGACATCTCGCTGCGCGGATCATGATTTAGGCTGACCCCCCCCCCAACCTTCTCCCCTTTTCTTTTTTCTCAGTAGCCCCTTACGTCTACAGTGGCGGCCTGACTTGCTTGGGGTGAACCATGTTTAAAAAAAATGGAAAACATTCAGAACAAAAACTCGTCTAGCTACAACAACTGTAAATAATTCTTCTTTTTTTTTCCTCTATGGCAACTTCCATGAGAAAAGTTTCGTTCCAAGAACTACCCGTTTGCGGAACACAATACCACGGGTCTGCTTCCTAGCACACTACAACATGGTCGTTTTCAAGTCCAATGTTAAGTCATTCTTGTCACACTATGTTATTAAATAATCAAATTCTATTCAGTTTCAACCATCGTCTCAAATCCTGAAGGTTTTGTTGCACCGTGCACCTGACAAACTCATGAACTTTTATCCTTGAGTTGCTTTTGGGCCTAGATAAGCGGTGACCCATTACTACAAAAACAAAGGATAGAGATGTAATTTCCCAATAAATGATTTTGAAATACGCCAACTGACTGATCCATTCGCCTTTCTAATTTCGGTCATTGCATTTGATTGCGATCCTTCACGAGATTCTTACAAGAACTGTACGTTTTCTATCAGCTTAACTATCCCAATGGCATCGTCGGTCTGCGACTATCTGAAGACACGGATTCTACACGAGGTACGGACAGCAATAATCGTATTGCTCGCTTTGATGTGGCCCGGTGTGTTTTGAAGAACAAACGCTTTGCCTTTGAAATCAAATATCAAACATTATTTCCAGCAAATAATCCATAGAAACATCCGCGTTTCCTGGAAAGTTCCAAAAGAAACAATTATGAGCGACGGTTTCCCCTTTTATTTGAAACGTTATCCCAAGCAGTATCATCGTTAACTTCTTCATCTCTAACCTTCGATCGACTCTTCACCTTAGTTTATCCTCCTCCTCTTCTTCTTCTTCTTCTTCTTCTTCTTCTTCTTCTTCTTTATTATTTTGTATTATTTTCATTATTATTAGTAAAAATAATAATAATAATAATAATAACAACAACAATAATAACAACAACAACAATAATAATAATAATAATAATAATAATAATAATAATAATAATAATAATAATAATAATAATAATAATAATAATAATAATAATAATTTATATATGAAAAATTAAATTACTGACGTAATTCTATGATTTTATAAAAATTATTACTGCAAACACTGGCGAAGTATACTTTTTTGACAGATGGCGGTTGGGTCACAACCACGACCACTACTTTGATTTCATTTGGAATCTTCGATCGACTCTTCATCCTTAGTTCCTCTTCTTATCCGTATTCTTATTCTTCTTCATTATTATTTTTATTATTATTTTTATTACTACTACTACTAATGATGATGATGATAATAATAATAATAATAATAATAATAATAATAATAATAATAATAATAATATCGTTTGGTTTTTCACTAGGTCTTGTCTATTAGCCAGTGGCAAAGGTTCTTTTACAATGCCATTTCAAAGACACCTGGCTTTGTTTATTGACTAAAATAATGAACGCCGTACCACTATCTCTATTTCTCTCGGTCTGAGCAACTTGATGGCATTTTCTTCTCAGTTAGTATCTCATGAGTTGTCTGGGCGACTCTTGTTTAGCTAGGTTGAGGGTACAGGTTTAACAGTTTGTCTTGCTTCTGTTTCCGAATGGTAGTACAGGATCCCCAACTCATTCGTAGCAGCAGACCAGATGTGGCAACAATACTCAATATATATATATATATATATATATATATATATATATATATATATATATATATATATATATAATGAAGAAGAATGGAAAGGAATTAGAGAAGCAAAAGCCAAATCATAATTCAATTCAATTGCTCAGAGCAAGGTATATTCCGCAAAAGAGGCAATTTATTCAAGTTAAATTTTCCTTAAGCCAGGCTTTTCAAAGATCAAAATCTTATCATCAGAGGAAGTCGCTGGGATAGATAAGTTGGCAAAGGCCAAGATTTAAAATTTGAAAAAATAAAATAAAATAAAATAAAAGTTGTAGGGGAAGAAACACAGGGCAAAATTCTGCCCGAATGCAAGCAAATGTCCGATTGCTAA
>OY744548.1:9737816-9745316 GCA_963556195.1 Sepiola atlantica
TCTGACAAAAAATGACCTTTTTCTCCCATAACGTTTGATCCATCCATTGAATTTTTCTGAAACTTGGCCAAAATGTAGAGGCAAGTGTGATGTATATAAAATGAGCATCCTTGACCTCAGAAAAATTCTGGTTCGCGCCCCTTAGGGGGTTAAGGGGGGGTCAAAAATGCCCCAAATTGCCCAAATTTATGGCATTTTACACTCGCCACATCGAGTCACATATAGAGGGGGACCACGCACGCGCGGCTTGTTTTATTTTATTATTTTTATAGGTGATTTTCAGCTCGTTGTTATTGAGCTTACTATTATTTCAATTGTTTCACTTCCTAAGTGATTAAGATGCAGGAAACTGCATTATTTGTCGCCCTAAAACTCAAGGACGTATTTTTCGTTAATATATATATTAATTTTATACGTACATAAAAGTAATCCATGGACACGTGTTTCTGGCTCACAGCCGTCATCAGCATGGCTAACTTACACAGAGATCGAACTCTCGATGTTGATGTCCAGCGTTCTACCACTGGGCCAAGACGCTCTGTGTAGAAATATGTACGATTTTTATCACCCAAGTATTTAATGTGTTTTTATGTAATTATTTTTAAAGGTGATTTTCAGCTCGTTGTTATTGAGCTTACTATTATTTCAATTGTTTCACTTCCTAAGTGATTAAGATGCAGGTAACTGCATTATTAGTCGCCCTACACTTCAAGGACGTATTTTTCGTTAATATATATATATATATATATATATATATGGGAAGAGAAGGATGAAAGTAATCCGACGTGATGGGAAAATGAAAAAGAAAAAACCAAAAAATGGATGTTTTTTATGTGTACATCAACGTTTCGTCTTTATTTATAAGACTTCATCAGGATGATAAAATAGAGAAAAAATGTCATGCAAGCATAGATACATGTAGGGTAGACATATTGGGAAAAATAGAATGAAATAGTGGCCAACTACTAGGTGGACGTCCGTATTTGTTGGAGAAATAGAAATGAATGTAGAAAAGAATGAGTGGGGAAAAAATGGAAGGATGGGGTCAGCCAGGACTACTGTGGCTGGTGGTAAGAGAAAGAGGTGGGGGATGAGCAGGGGTAAAGTGGATGGCAGAGAGGGAGGTGAGGAAGAGGGGGGAGGGGGGTGTTTGACCAGATGGCTGCGGTTCAAGATTGAAGGGGAAAAAGTAAGTTGGAATGTTTGTGTATGGGGGGTGTATGCAGGGAAAGGAGGATGGGTAGAGAGGAAGGGGGCTGTGATTTTTAGAGAGCGTTTTGAGAAAATGAGGGAATTTAAGAAGGGGTATGGGAGAAAATAGTTGAGTGGGGGAGAGGGAGGATATATATATATATCAAAACACTTGGGAACCGTGTGTGCAGTCGGGTATTGAAGTTGTGTGCAAGTAAATTTATATATTTTATTTCTCCTTGTTTATATTATCAATGTCTACATAGATAATCTGATTAACGTATTCTTTTTTTTTGTATCTTGCTAGTAAATAGAACGCACGTGGCTTGGTAAAAAATAACCTAGTTTTGTCATAGATCGTTTCATTCATAAACCGTGTAAATTTCATGGCTGTCGCGCGTCAACCGCAAACAAAAATCACTTGGATGTATGTATGAGGCGAATATGTCAAACTTATCTCTCTTCTAAAAACCTTATATTTAGCCAAACTTTCCCCGGAAACGTTTTTCTACAACTCGGCGGGATCACGTATAGTGTTCCTATATTTTGTATCCGTTCTTTTGATGATAAAAAAACACGAAATACTAAACTTCAGATATTACTTGGAAGAAATGTAGATTTCTAATTAGCTGTGGATATGATTTACAAGGTGAAAAGGGTTATTAGGTATGCTTGACGGACTTTTATTATGGGGTTCGTTAGGTGTCTATATTAGACTAGGCAGCTGATTGCCTTGCTTAGAGGGATATCATGTTCGTACGACTTGTGATGCGTGTAGAGTAAGGAAAAGCCCGTCATCTGACAGTATCTCTCTTTTTTCTCTCTCTCTCTCTCTCTCTCTCTTTCTCTCTCTCTCTCTCTTTCTCTCTTTCTTTCTCTCTTTCTATCTGTCTGTCTGTCTCTCTCTCTTTTCTCTCTCTCTCTCTCTTTCTGTCTTTCTATCTGTCTGTCTGTCTCTCTCTCTTTCTCTCTCTCTCTTTTTCTCTCTGTCTGTCCGTCTGTCTGTCTCTCTCTCACTCTTTCTCTCTGTCTGTCTGTCTCTCTCTCTCTTTCTGTCTTTCTCTCTCTTTCTCTCTATCTATCTATCTATTTATGTATCTCTCTGTCTCTCTCTTTCTATCTGTCCGTCTGTCTGTCTGTCTCTCTATATCTATCTATCTATCTATCTATCTATCTATCTCTTTCTCTCCGTCTGTCGTTCTCTCTCTCTCTCTCTTTCTCTCTGTCCGTCTGTCTGTCTCTCTCTCTCTCTTTCTCTCTGTCTGTCCGTCTGTCTGTCTCTCTCTCTCTTTCTCTCTGTCTGTCTGTCTGTCTCTCTTTCTCTCTTTCTCTCTATCTATCTATCTATTTATGTATCTCTCTGTCTCTCTTTCTATCTGTCTGTCTGTCTGTCTCTCTCTATCTATCTATCTATCTATCTCTTTCTCTCCGGCTGTCGTTCTCTCTCTCTCTCTTTCTCTCTGTCCGTCTGTCTCTCTCTCTCTCTCTCTCTCTTTCTCTCTGTCTGTCCGTCTGTCTGTCTCTCTCTCTTTCTCTCTGTCTGTCTGTCTGTCTGTCTCTCTCTCTCTCTTTCTGTCTTTCTCTCTCTTTCTCTCTATCTATCTATCTATCTATTTATGTATCTCTCTGTCTCTCTCTTTCTATCTGTCCGTCTGTCTGTCTGTCTGTCTCTCTCTCTCTATCTATCTATCTATCTATCTATCTATCTATCTCTTTCTCTCTGTCTGTCGTTCTCTCTCTCTCTCTTTCTCTCTGTCCGTCTGTCTCTCTCTCTCTCTCTTAATCTCTATCTATCTCTCTATATCTCCGTCTCTCTCTCTCTCTTTCTATCTGTCTGTTTGTCTCTCTGTTCGTCTGTCTCTCTCTCTCTCTCTCTCTCTCTCTCTCTCTCTCTCTCTCTCTCTCTCTCTCTCTCTCTTCTCTCTCCTTTCCAGTAGGAAATAATGTATAAACTATTTTTAAAATACATATTTTTCATGAATATCTCCGTGCGTTTTATCGATGACGATCCGGTCGAATCTACGGATGATACAACATGAAGGAAGTATCTTCGCGCGTCGAAAGAAGAAGAAGAAGAAAGAAGAAACAACTCAGAAGAAGAACAACAGAAAGAAAATGTTCATAAGAAAATAGAAAATGATAAATAAGAAAAAAGAAGAAGAAAAAGAAAAAAGAAAAAAGAAGAAATAAATAAAAAAAAGAATAAAAGACTGGAAGAAGTGTGCCAAAGATTCTTCAATACTTCATCCTGAAGAAAACAAATTCATTAGGCAACCGCCCCCTTTTACAAAAAAAAACAAGAGAAACCGCAAGAATAAATAGAAATACAAATCAGTAATAACCGAAAATGCTTCACTTCGATTCTATGCACGTGCAGCAGAGATCTGCAGAATTTCGCTCGCAGTAAAGAACAAACGTTAATGACAAATGCGCACGCGAAACGTAAGTAATTGTCACGGAATTAGATGCGTCCACGAGTCTTTATAGAATGTGCATTGGGTCTGTCATCCTGTCACGCTGAAATTTGTAAAAAAAACAAAACGCGTTTTCTTTTCCTGTTACTCTTCAGTAAAAATTAGCATTTTTAGCGGTTTGTAAAGCTTAAGTTTAAAATATAGAGTCACTCCCCCGCCTCCACTCCCCAGAAATCTTACCCATTACACCGTTAATAAAATTCACAATCTGGGAATCTTTTACAATAATCAGCAGAGTAAAAACGCTCAAAAAACAAATATTCAACAAATAAAAGTAACTGTAGGCGATAAAAGTTATGTTCAAACTTACCTGTGTCATTTCCAACTATTAAAAAGATTTTTAACCCGTTTCAATTGCTATTTATTAGAAATTGAAGTATTCGGCACACGAACATCGCACAAAACAAGATGGCCGATTTAAGAGGGGGGGGGCTACGTAATGATAAAGAGGACGGGCGGGCATTTTCTTTTTTGCCAAATTCTATGCAAAAAAAACAAATTTTTTTTTTTACATCTAATAAAAACCCATTTATACTACGTAAAAATACAAATTACATAAGTAGAAAAATGTCTATTCTCAACGTATGTCAACTTTACTTGTTGCAAATTCATGTTTTTAAACCCTTTCTCGTTCTTTTGTTGTACCCCGTTCGCGACTCTGCTGATTATTGTAAAAGATTCCCCACAATCTTTTCTACGATGCAACAATATTTGGCACAAATAAACTTCAGTCTATCCCTGTCTTGTCCACCAAGTTGCAGTCATGAATGTCCAACAGTCTTTGTTTTATCGCCGTTTGATAAGCACATCTGGATAAAACGTGCAATATCGTCAATAGTTCTGACACACCCATCTCTAATAATAATGAAGGATTTATTTCCTAATTTATTTCAGACGGAAGTGACGTTGTCAGACTTGCTATTTGCTGTCTCCTTTTCCCTAAAAAATATAAATGATTTCGTCAAGCAGCTTTTAATCGATAACATTTGCGTGACAGGATGGATATGTATATAAGTAAATCACATTGGCCTTTATTATAGAGTGAATTATATATATATATATACATGTATATGTGGGGGGGTGATAAAGAAAAATGGAGAAAAAAATTCAACACAGGAAAGCGCTATAATACTTCTCTTATCATCATCTCACGTAAACCTCAGACTCGTATCTTATTCGTTAAACAAACATTTTGGCAAAAACCGCACTGAAAGAATGCAATACTTTACGCCACTGCTTAAATAACTGCGATCCCGTTTAAAGTAACTTTTTTTTACTATATTTTATCCATATTTTCCATTTCTTTTCCTTTTTCTTCTCTTTTGTCTTTCTCCCCCCTTTTCTTTTTCCCATGTTAACGTCTTATTATTTTCTCTTTTTTTTTCGAATAGTTAAACCCGTGCTAATAACATCCCGTTCTTCGTTCTTTTTTTTTCCTATGTTTTTTACCAGCGACCTCGCACGGTCTAGAAAGACACTTTATCGGGAGTTAGTGGCGGGGACCGCTTCGGATCCGCTTGTGGAACGTCTTGGACGCCAGTGGAATTGGGCGCCGGGTCGGAGTCATCTCAATAACGCTGAGTTTTCTCTGACCTGGCGATTAGTTCGGAACGCGCTGCCCCTTCTGTCTGCGTTGCATAAACGCAGACGTCGAAGAAGAAACGGCAGAGCACGCCTTCTTTGAATGCATCAAATTGCGCGAGTTTTGGAAGTATGTGAACGAGGTGACGGCTCGCATCACTCCCGAGCAGTCAGTACCCTTGGACGTAGTATCTGTAGTGTACAATGTGATGCCTCCGTGGTGCAGGGAGAAACACATGGTGTTTCTCACGATCCTAGCCGTAGCTAGACTTGTAGTGTGGACCTCACGCATAAATATAGGGGAAGGGGGTGAATCACCTGATTACGAACTGATTTCGCACTTTAAACATCAGCTTAAGGTCAAAATCAGGTGTAATAGGAAGAGATTGCACTCTGCTTTATTTAAAAGAAGTGGATCCACACCGCTAGTGTGTGTGTGTGTGTTTGGACGTGCCAAGTTTGAGTACGTGTTCCCTGCCTAGACATGGTGACCGCCGACCTAAGGTCTTATCAGACCCCACCCCAGATAGCAAAGTCTCTTAGCTAGTAGCACGAATGAGCTCTGCCCCGTCGGAACTGACTCGCTTGTTTTCGGCTCTTGAAACAAACCGGAAAACAGTGAGCAGCTCACACTTAGATAGATTTGGGAGGGCCTTACTAACAACATTTTTTTCCTACCCCTCACACCCAGCCAATGAATTTTGTACACCCACTTATTTGTAAATAAAAAACGTCATAACAAATTGGGGTTAATATTAGATAGCCTGCCCAAAGAGTGAATTAGGTATTTTGGTGACTGGAACTAGTTTAGAGAATAGACCAAGAGAATGTCACACGACCAACTCTGGCCTTGTGCCACATCTTTTGTAATTTTCCATTTTTTACTTCAAAGAAATGTATCATCCAAAAGATAAATAAATTGGTCTTTTGGCCAAGATCAAAGTGTAGTATCTGTTCCGATGGATACTGCACCCCATAGACCTGTATCGTCTTGGCCTTCGGGGCTTTATTTACGCCGGGCTATGGGTCTGTCCTGTGCAGTTCTAGGAGGTCCACCCTCCAAGGCTTTGCTACCCCTCTTTGGGGAGGAGTAAGTTTATTGCTTACTGCCTGAAGCGCCTCTACCGGGGAATGCCGACGAGGCTGCCCAGGCAATTTTTAATGGCCAGAGTGCTCACAATCTCGGGCCATGGCTTTTCAAGCCCCACTTTCCCGACTCGACCTTGGGTCACATCTTACCTTGTGGGAGTAAGATAAAACTGGCCTTGTGCCTTACCTCCTGGCGAGGAAGTAAATAAAATTCGTCATTACGAATAAAACTGGTAAAATCTTTCATTTCGTGATGATTTATTCCTGTATTTAATTTGTTTTTTGTTGTTTTTTTTCGTTTGTCTTTTTTCACACATCCTGTCTTTCACGGCATTTCATTTTCTAATGTATTCTCATATAAGTATATATATACATATTTATATATTATAATACAAATTTACCAGAAACACTTATACATGGCCTCCATTCAGTTTTGAGAAACAATGGATATACCCTGCAAGGGTGGCTGCGCGTGTAATTGTGAAGTAAGGGTTGCGCAATCACAAACCACACATCTTCTTGGTTGACACTGATTGATTCCGGTAGATAAGCAGAGAGCACATACAGCATCTGATATTCCCAAATGGTCACCCATTTTAGTACTGACGAGGCTCAACGTCGCTTAACTTCGGTAATCTAACCGGAACTAGCATAAATAAAGATTGAATCTACATATCTTTTAAGGAATTTCTATTTCTTTTACACTCATTTGCTGAGAAAAGGGAAAGCTTTACTTACTTGTGGTGACATCTTTGTGCGTAACATTAACGAGGGGGCTGAGTTGTAAAGGAACCAATTCGACATTGCGTTGGTCGATCGACGCTTGGAAACACGAGTGAACTTTGCTTGTTTCATTGCCAGAACTCTCCAAAATTCCTGAAAAAGATTTTTTTTAAAACAGTCATTAAATCATAAACAAAAACAAGTCTACGTGTGCGAGTTTATTAAATAACAAGAAACATTTGGGCATACTCTGTATTGATACTGTGTTATAAATTGTGAAAACATGGGATTACCTGGCAAACGGTCTCGATGCGCGCTCTGCAGGGCTGGACCGCCCAAAGAGCGGCAAAATGGCGTCCTAGGCTTAATATCGCCAGGTAATCCCGTGAAATCTCGTGTTCTCTCGCGGAGACGAGAGTCCAGTTTGATATAAAAACGGGTC
>OY744548.1:9750316-9760316 GCA_963556195.1 Sepiola atlantica
AATGTGAACAATCATCTCGCTGCACAGCTCACAATTTAGGATAATCTCCTAAACTTTCACCCTACTAAGGTAAAAATTAAAAAAATATACTATGTGATATTGTAACTGCTGGTTGAGTATTATTAGACTGGGATATATTTAAGGAGAGCTGGAGAAACGTACACTATTATCTGAAATGTCTATAATACATCAGAACTGAACAATTCATAAGTGAACGTTTTATTTAAAACCACAATTATAAATAATAATAACGTGGCGTATGTCCTTATGATTAAACAAAAGCGTTGGTTAGCGATGAAAGTTAAGTGACAGTCTTCCAGGGGTTCATGGTTCAATCCTTACTACAGGACAGACCGAATACTCTCTCCAACGTCGCAACTGCATCAAAAGCGCTATACTACTTCTCTCATCGCCATCTAACGTAAACCTCAGATCTTATTCTTTAAGCAAACATCTGGCAAAAACCGCACTGAAATAATGCAATATATCGCGCCACTGCGATCCCGGTTAAAGTAACTTTTATTTTTTACTACATTTCATCCATTTTTCCCCCATTTCTTTTCCTTCTTTTTTTATTTTTCTTCTTCTCCCCCTCCTTTTTTTCCTATGTTAACGTCTCTCCTCAAACGTTTTATTATTAATTCTTGTTTCAAATAGCTAAACACGTGCCAATGACGTCTCTTTGTGAGTTCTTCTGTATCCTATGTGATTACCATTATCGAATAAATATAAAATGTTCACTTATTCTGAAGACATTCGTTGATTCGAACAAAACCGGTAAAATTTCTCGTTTCTTGATGATTTTTTCCTGTATTTAAATTTGTTTTCCGTTTGACTTTTTCACACACAAACACACACACACACACACACACACATATATATATATATATATATATATATATATATATATATATATATATATATATATATATATGGGGTAAGCTACACAATAAGTCATGAAAATGAAATGCTGTGGTAGACAAAAATGTGTGAAAAAAGACAAACGGAAAACAGGTTAAAATGCAGGAGAAAAACAAAAACAAGAGATTTGAATGGCTTCGTTCGTATTAACGAAAGTGGAAGAGCGATAAAAAAAGATCGGCATTTTCTAAAGACGTTCGTTAATACGAACGAAACCGGTCAAATCTCTTGTTTTTGTTTTTCACCTGCATTTTAACCTGTTTTCCGTTTGTCTTTTTTAACATATATTAATATATAGTGACTTAGGAAAATATATTATGGCTTCGTGTTACATCTATGGGGAATAAACGCGGAAGCCTCTGTGTAGCTTAATTGCCATAAATATATTTTCATAGCTTACTACCTAGCTCTACTCACGTATCGAGCACTGTTGAAGTAAATACTGAAAATTGATACATAAAAAATAATATAACGTTATAACATTTTATGTGGATACATGAAATAATAATTATATATATATATATATATATATATATATATATATATATATATATATATATAGAGAGAGAGAGAGAGAGAGAGAGAGAGAGAGAGAGAGAGAGAGGGGGTGATAGGGTGAGAGGGTGAGAGGGTGAGAGGGAGATGTAAAGAGAAAAGTGGAAGATTGACTCTAACCCTCATCCTAACCCTAACTCACTACCTAGCTCTACTCACGTATCGAGCACTGTTGAAGTAAATAATGAAAATTGATACATAAAAAATTATATAACCTTATAAAATTTTATGTGGATACATGAAATAATAATTATATATATATATATATATATATATAGAGAGAGAGAGAGAAAGATAGATAGATAGATAGATAGATAGATAGATAGATAGATAGATAGATAGATAGATAGATAGATAGATAGATAGATAGGTCGACTCTAACCCTAACCCTAACCCTAACCCTTAACAGAAAAGTCTGATTCTCATAAACAATACACGTTTGATAGTATGTTTGTTTTATTAATGTCATATTTTGATATAAAATACTTTATCAAAACGATAAAATGATGCTGTCAATATCAGAATAGTTAATAATGAGGATGGCAGCATTTTTCTACTTTCGAAACAAATGAAGAAAGATTAGATCTATTGTTATGAAAAGAAAACATTAACAAAATGTTAGGACGTGTGATTCAAGAGGGCAGACATTTTGGTTTTCATAGCAATAAACAAAGAATGAACAATCGCAATGTTGCTAAACTGATCAAATCTTACTGAAACAACTGAATAAAAACAAACAAATGTCATCACGTATTTTTAAGGTTTTTACACTATAAAAACATAAATGAGAAATTCGCAAAAGAAAATCTAAAGAAAATGAATAAATTAGTAATACAAACGATAATATATATATATATATATATATATATATATATAAATGTTGTTTGGTACAAGACAAATGAAACGGACCGTAAAAAATATATCTCACAGAAATGTTATGTTTTTTGGAACTGTGAAAAAATAAAAATAATAAAATAAAAACATGGTTATTGGAATATAATATGAACCTGACTCTGTGAACCGGGTTCGCGCCTCCCGGCTGTCTAAAATTGTTACTTTCCTGCAATACACTTGAAATGCTAGCATCTGTAGGTACTAATAATTTAATATTTATTTATACATATTATACTAAATCCCTTTAAGAAATTAAGGTTGAGCATATACATATATATATATATATATATATATATATATATATATATATATATATATATATATATATATATATATATATATATAGTGATCCAGGTATGGTAAACATCCACAGGATAAAAGTCCAAAGAATTTAAACCGGGCGTATAAAGAGTGCTCAATATCAAATAGAGATTTTATATATAAGATTACTTTCATCCATGAATGTACATAATCTGTGACACTGAGATGTCAATGTTATCAGGGAAGGATCAGATTTTCATTCTGTCTGATGAGATATTTCTGCCTACACAAAGATGTCACCGCATAGCGAGAAAGAATCTTCGCACAATATGTAATTGGTGGGAATGTATATATATATATAATGATAATCCAGGCAAAGTAAATATCCACAGGATAGTAATCCAAAGAATTTCAACTGGGTGTATAAAAAGTGCTCAATATCAAATAAGGCTTTCATATATGATACTTTTTTTATTTACACAGACATGTACAATATCCGCGACACTGGCATGTCGATGTTATCGATCAACAGCTGTTATAAACTGAGATCTCATCAGGCAGAGTTAAAATCCGATCTTAACCTTCGATCATATTTGGAAAGAATATATATATATATGTGTTTGGGGTGTGTGTGTGGGGGGGGGTTGAAAAGACAAACGTGAAAAAAACAAATTTAAATACAGGAAAAAATTGTCCAAGAAAAACAAGAGATTTTATCGGTTTCGTTCGGATCAACAAACGTCTTTTTTTTGTTTGAAGAAACGAACGTTGATCCGAACGAAACCAGTGAAATCTCTCGTTTTTCTTTGATGAATTTTTCCTGTATTTAAAATTGTTTGTTTTTTTTTCGTTTGTCTGTTTTCACACACATTGTCTTTCGCGGCATTTTATTTCTATGATAACTCGTGCATTTTACTCTCTCTCTCTCTCTCTCTCTCTCTCTCTATATATATATATATATATATATATATATATATATATATATATATATATATATATATATATATATATATATATATAAGTGGGGTCTGATCAACTCAGCTGGGAAGCCATGAAATTAAATACTGTCTTGTTTTTAAATTCCCGAAACAGTTTTTCATGGTAAACAACTGATGATCCCTTAAAATAGTTTTAAAAATAAATTAATATAATAACTGTAAAAAATAAATTGACTTACATGAGTGATTTTCCACTGGAAGACTTGGGACTATAATTTTTTTTTTTTTTTTTTTTTTAATGTAGCTTTAATGGTTGAGAAACTTCCGAGACTATATATATATATATATATATATATATATATATATATATATATATATATGTGTGTGTGTGTGTGTGTGTGTGTGTTTTAATGTAAAAGGTGGTATTCAACTGAATAAAAACATTTCAATTCAATATTTTTAAATATCATTTTATTAAGATGTTTGCTGTATATTAGCAAATAAAACATTTAGAAAAAATAATAAATGCACAAAAAAAGCATAAATCTTTTTTTTTTAATATTCATTTTTTTCTTTTCGATATAAGAAGCAAAAAAAAATGTTTTTCATTTTTTTTGAAGTTTTTATTAATTTGTTTCTATCTTCGATTTAAACGAGTGTCAATGAAAAAGCCGCACATTTTATCACTGATACTTTGCCTGGAATATCAGTTCCATCTATTTCAAATGCGGATAAGAGTGTTTTTTTTATCTCTGTGTCGCCATTTTATATGGCTATAAAAAACTGACATTTTTTATAGCTTGTTTTGAATCATTCCTCGTGTATTAATACTTATAAACAACCTTCTAATATATGTGAATGTTTTTTGTTTTTTTTTGGTTTAACACGTTGACGTGTGTTCAAAATTAAAACGAATACTCCCGGTACGAAAACTGACACTTGTTCAAACCACGTTAGTATGTGAATGTTAAAATAACCTTTTTTTTAAGTGTAGCTAACTAGGGGCGGGTACTCTGCAGCGAAATATATCGAAGATTCTAACTATGCTATAATGAAAAGTTATGTCCTCGAAACTTGAACGCCATTTGAGACTTGCTATGTTCTTAATGGTGAATAGAATTTATTTCTCTTTCATTTCATACGGCGGGGCGGATTCCAAAATGATCTAGTCGGCAAAATTCAGCTGATGATTGAACGGCTAAATACCAGTCGTGAATACGTTCTCGATAATCACTCGTACAGAGACTGGCCATTTCGGTGGCCTTTATCCTTTGGTCTGTGGTGTATGTCTTTGGTAGCCTTAGGAGATTCGTTTTGTGACGTCACAAAACGAATCTGGCTGAAACGTTGCTGGACGGAGGAATGGCAGGCAGCAGATAAATCAAGGTTGCACAGATTTGTGGTGGACCCGGATAACCTACCAGGCATGGACCTCCCTCGCCGGCAGTTGACAATGCTCAACCGCCTCAGGACATGTGTCGGCCGTTTCGCCGCGACGATGAAAGAATGGGGACTCAGGGACTCGGCTGTCTGTGACTGTGGTCACTCTGAACAGACAGTAGACCACATAATCGAGACATGCCTTAAATATCGACCACCCAACGGCGAAGCCCGCATTGCTGTGCTAGACAACAAAACATTAGCATGGTTTTTTCTCAACCGAGCTGGTGATCTAACAGTGAGATGCTGTGAAGCAAACGAAAGAAGAAGAAGCCTTAGGAGTTTCACCCTCCCAGGCTTTGCCTCGCCTCATTGGAAAAGGTTTTGTTTATTGCGATGCCTAAGGCGTCATTACCGGGGAATGCCGACGGGGGTGCCCAGGCTATTTTTAGGTGCCAACCTGGCTCTATCGCTAGGGCGCTGGCTTTCTCCTCCTACATCCGGCCTTGTGCCACATCTTCCTTTTGTGGGAAGTAAATAACCAAAACGGTTGTCACGCTGGCCGCATTGATTAGCGCGGAGAATCTTGTATAACAAAGAAAAGAGAAAGAGAAAATGAATAATTTGTATTCACTATCTTCACCTGTGCTCGTGGAGAAAAAAATATACGTAGCTACTTTCCACCTCTCCGTTTTCGTCACGTAATCAGCATACCCTTTATCTGTCTGCCTACGTACTGATTTTGTACTCATGCTTCTAAGTTTTTTTTTTATTTTTAACAAATTTAAGAAGTGAAAAAAATTGAACGTGTTCATTCGATTTAAAAAGAAAAAAAAAGTGAAACAAAAAAATACTAAAAGGACTCCAGGGCAACGCCGAGTCGGGATGGCTAGTAAGTAATAATGTGAGTCGTAATATTTCTAGATTAGTTTTAGTGTCTACATACGTTCTAAACCCGAGATGGAATCGATAGATGAATCTTAGCTTTCGCATCACATTTATTTGGCCGCAAGAATACAGCACTGAAAACCGTTGTATTAAATGCATATATTATTGTTTCTAACACTGATCGATTCTACTTGCCCAATTTCTTGACAGAATATATAGCATAACGAAAAAGTCATACTGCATGAAATTGTTTTTTTTTTTGTAATTTCTGATTTTTTTTCTGTTTGGGTTGATTTAGAATTCAGCTATCTTAGTAGGTCGTTTATTATTAACTTCAAAACGTTACAAAGAAAATGTGAGACATATCAGGAAGTCTGATTGGTTTAGCTAGATCACGTGATAAAAGAATTGCTTTTTGTTTTGATGTTTATAGTTAGATTCACGTACGCCCTTCGGTGTCAGTCAGTTATATTCAACTGCAATTTTCTGCGTCTGTTGGATAATGGCCTTGTGAGGACAGACGCATCTTGAGGTGGGCGTATGTGTGGGAAATCGTTTGGTTTGGCTTGCGCGATTTAGTGCGGGTGGACCCGTACAGTCGAGTGCAGAATAAGGTTGTTCTCACAATTGGAGCTCACGGACGCTGACAGGGTCACAACGTTGACGAGACCTCAGATCAAGGGTCAATGTGCACCTGCGATAGGGGATCTGTGACGTCACGGGATTTTGTGTGGGAAACTGTGTTTTGCCAGTCTGGGTTTTGGAAGCGAGCCGAACGGTCGATTCTATGTAGTCTTCAACATGATTAGGGGAATTAAATTCCCTAAGAGAATACAGGCATGGGATTTCTTCTTCCCCCCTTCTCGAATGGCTAAGGATTTAACATAGGAATTAACTACGATAGAGTAGTAATTTGGTCTCTCTCTCTCTTAACGTTAGTGAAGCATCTCCAAGCGACAGAAATCTGACGCCTGAAATAAAACAGAATTGAAAGTTTAAAAGATTGTTAGTCTCCTGAATCGGTCATGAAACTTTTTGTTGTTGCGACGATGTTCAGGGCAGAACGAAAGAAGAAAGAATCCAACCACTGGACGACATCGGGACGGCGCACTCACGCGAGGAAGAAGTAAAGGTACGAAAAATTAACAGGTATGTAACATATACATTTTTGGTGTTAAAAATGACCAGTTGTTTAAGCGAGAACTGCCACGGCCCATTCCGGGACGGTATGCAACACGTCTCCGTTTTTATGACACATCTAGAAAAAAATATTAATACAGGGTGACCTCCAGGGTCAATACAGGGTGACCTCCACAAATAATACCCATGGAATCGTTAATAACATTCCGAATCCGTTTTGCAATCCAACCATATTTGTTAACGATACATTTCTGTTTATGCTTCACTTTTTATAATGAACTAGCAGGGCTACACGGCGTCGCCCGGCGTAGCACGGGAGAAAGTACTACCTATTACATGACGTCAAATAAAAAAAGAAACGGCCTAATGTTTTTTTTTCTGTTCCGTCGACCGTGTTGGCGAATGTTTTAAATTTTTAAAAAAGAAAAAAGTGGTAGAGTAGACCGGGATCGAACGTTAAAACTGGCGATAATGAAACCTACTTTCTTGCCGTCTGCGCCAGGCTTCCGGGTTAAAAACACATGTGAAAATAGACGAATTAACGTAAGCGTTATTATTGGCATGCGTGTTAAATTAATACCAGGCAAATAATAAATAACAACCGGTGTTTTGTGAAAATTAAACCGTGTGTATTAGTTCCCGGTGTCGATGAGTGGAGTGACAGTACAGAATTGTTAGGGAGAAAAGTTTTTGCTACCACCTATATGGAGTTGATTTTTCGGAGAGACGTTTATGGTGGGCCAAATGTAATATTTAGTGTTAGGTAGGAAAAAATAATAAAAATTTACTAAAACACGCCCGAGTGAATGAGTTTAGTATAGTGGTGAGTTTAGTAGCCCGTGATGCATGTGGTTATTTTTCTATACTCCGAGAAGGTACAGGGGAAGAATCGTCTCTACTTTATATATTAGATATCCAATAAAAACTTTGGTTTATCGGTTTTTAATGATTACCTACAAATATATGAAGTCCATTTAGGATCACCTCCTACTGATGACCCGATCATCAAAGTGACCCCTTAGTCATTCTCGGAAAACCCAAAACAAGAAAAACTCCGCGTGAAAAATAACGAATATATTTTGAGACGCAAAAAGTGATGGTTCAAGTTCAAACAATCTGTCTGCGGCTAATTCTGGGTTGAGGAACTTTGAAGTTTCTATGGTTTGCGCCATTATTATTATTTGTACTCACCGGGAGTTATCACACCATCATCATCAGTGATTACTCACCGATAACAACCGGTAGTGTTCTTAGGAGCTGAGTGACAACAAGCCTCCCCAGATTTCCAGCACTCTCTACGCCTTTTCGATACCCACCGCAAATGATCTGCGGTATCGCAACAGTCGCCTACCATTGATTTCTCGCTGGCAACCACTATTGGTCTCCTCTGGGATTTGGGTCGCAATAAATCTCCCCAGGATCCCAGGACTCTCCGCAATCTTCCAGTGGAGGTTTGGTTTGTGCTCCCCCTTCTCGGTCTTCTCATCCTCCTTGACCCTCTACAAATATTTTGTGTGAAGTCAGCCTTTTTTTAGGGGGAGAGCTTATAGTGTTTCTGGGAATCTTTTACGACGCTCAGCAGAGTAAAAACGCTAAAAAACAAACAAATATACAACAAATAAAAGTAACTGTAGGCTGTAAAAGTTATTTTCAAACTTGCCTGTGGCATTAGTTTGTATTTTTAGACCGTTACAACCGCTATTTATTAGAAATCAATAGTTTTGTCACAGGAACATGGAAAAAAAATGGCCGATTTTGGGGGGATTTTGCTAACGAATGAACGTGAAGACGCCATTTTGAATTTAGTGGGAAAAAAAACATGAATTTTTTTTTTTACATCTAATGAAAACCCATTTATAATACGTAAAAATAAAAACAAATTACATAGGTAAGTAGAAAAATATCTATTCTCGTCGTAGGTCGACTTCACTTGTTGCAAATTTATGTTTTTAAACCCTTTCTCGTTCTTTTTTTGGACCCCGTTCGCGACTCTGCTGAGCGTCGTAAAAGATTCCGGTGTTTCTTGCACTTTCTGTTAATTGATTCATTTTTGTGTGGTGTCAGCTGAGGCCGGTGTAATTTATTGGGGAGGGGGCAGCTTATGATGTAATGTTTCTTGCAGTTTCTGTTCCTTGGTTCGTGATGTGGTGTTATTCACGTGGTTTTGTTTTTGTCCTGTTGTAACATCCATGTGACTGGTTACCCTTCGTAGCTGCTGCGGGTTGATTTCCGCATTATTATTATTATTATTATTATTATTATTATTATTATTATTATTATTATTATTATTATTATTATTATTATTATTATCTATATATAAATACGATAGCGTGTGTGTTTGTGTGTCACGCTTACATCAAAAGCACTGCGCATGCGTGTCGCACCTAGATTTGGAAAAGCATTCAAGTCACCTAATTTTCGTAATATTTTTTAATATTTCTCTTTGGCGCAACGGTTAGCGACGTAGGATTTTGACGTCGGCCCGACTGGTTTATAGTTCAATTCTAACCAACCTTTTTTTTCTAAGATTTTTTTTTTGTCCTCAGAATAATTCTACTCATGGCCAGGGAAGAGGAATTACTTTCACTAGAAGTTTTGTAAATTGTTTCATGTATTGTTCATTTTTTAAATAAATATACAAGTCAAATCTAATCATATTTTATTCAAACATGTATAGGTTAGGAACAAGGTAATTAGTATTGAAAACATCATTTCGTGTAATTTACACCAACTGACGTTTTGAATAATACTTATGGTTCGTCGATAGGTGAACATCTCATAAATAACCTCACCTGTGCCTCTAAATTCAGTGTCGACTTATTCTTCATTCTTAGTAAGTCGCACTCTCCTTATCATCTCAAGATCCTAGAAACAATTTATATTAAGTCCTTGAGACCTTCTATTTGCAAGCAAAGAGAAAATCTCCTCAGGCTTAATGTTGTTTCTATTTGATTGAACTTTTTTTTTACCCCTTTCCCTTGCTATAATTCTCATAGCATCTTTTTTATATTTTTTATACGATA
>OY744548.1:9765316-9827816 GCA_963556195.1 Sepiola atlantica
ATTACAATCTGGTGGTCTTCAAATCTAATGTCAACAAATTTTAGTTATGAACCTCAATTCATGCAACTGATCAAGGTTAGTATTCCCATAGTGTTCTTCATCTTTCATCTTTCAGTTTCATTAACCTTTATCCTCGAGTTACTCTTGGCCCTGAGAAGTGGCTACTCAATAGTAAAAAGAATCGTAACTTTAACTCTAACCCATACCTGCCACTTTCGAAAACTCCGGCTTCATGGGGAACAGAGGAAAGTCCCTCCATCGGAGTAAGTAGATTGAGAGACACAGCGAGCTACGTAGAATAGTATAGGTGTTTAAATTTATTTCAATAGGTATATTCCGAAGCAACCTTTGGTCTATCATGCCGACCCAATCACAGCAGCTAGTCAAGATAAGTAAATTCACTTTTCATCTAAAAATAAAACCTTGTGAAGCGGAAAAAATATTTGTAATTGATCTTGCATCCAGACATTAATTGGGTCGTACTTGTTGATATGCCGTAAAACAAAACAATCATTCAATATTTTTATAGTGAAGCCTTATCTACCCTACTCTGCAGAAAAGACACAGCATTTTCTTGGCCTTTTGGCTAAGATCAAAGTGTAGTATCTGTTCCGATGGATACTGCACCCCATAGACTGGTATTGTCTTGGCCTTCGGGGCTTGATTTACGCCTGTCTATGGGTCTGTCCTGTGCAGTTCTAGGAGGTCCACCCTCCCAGGCTTCGCCTCCCCTCTTTGGGGAGGAGTAAGTTTATTGCTTACTGCCTGAGGCGCCCCTACCGGGGAATGCCAACGGGGCTGCCCAGGCAATTTTTAAACCCCACTTTCCCGACCCGACCTCCGGTCACATCTTACTTGTGGGAGTAAGATAAAAACTGACCTTGTGCCTAACTCCTGGAGAGGAGTAAATCAATACTCACCAGGATGCGTTTCAAACCCGTATTATCTCCCTTTTTGGTGATGGTAGAGACAGCTACGATCAGTTGTATAAAAAGCGACGCATAAATGATTTACTCTCTTTTTCTGGCGAGTTTGACCTTCGACGACCACATCTCACATGATCCCCTCGTATTCTCTTTTTGACATGGACTGGCATCGGACAAAACGTCAGCGGCCCCGCTCTTTGTCCATTCAGACTGGTTGCTACAACATCTCATCTGGCTGCTCTCTCTCTCTTTCTCTCTCTCTCTCTCTCTTTCCTTTCAAACTGTATGTCATAGAAAATACCTCGCTATCATGTGCGTGCTCACAAACACACTTTACACGGTATGTAAGACTTCACCTCTCAAATTATACATGCACACACCCGCATACATCATTTTCAGATTTTGTTGTGCACATCGACTCACCGGGATGCGTTTCAGACGCGTATTATCCCCTCTTTTAGTGATGGTAGAAGCCGCTACAATCAGTGGTAAAAAGAGTCACGCACGGAAAATTTACTTTCCTTTTCTTCCGAGCTTCGCAGTCGACAAACACACCTCACAAGACTCCCTCGATCTCTCTTTTTCACATGGACTGGCATCAAACATGACGTCACCAGATCCGCCCTTTGTCCATTCGGACTGACTGATACAACACTACACTTGACTAACTCTTTCTCACCTTCTAGCTGTCTGTTATGAAAACACCTCGCTATCATGTGTGCGCTCACAAACACAATTTACACGGTATGTAAGACTTCTCCTCTTAATTGACACACACAGACACACCCGCATACATCATTTGCAGACTTTGTTGTACACATTCTCATGGACAAAATTTCTAAGCGAGCTCAGTTGGTTTCGCGAACAATAAATTTTATTTGTATACTTCATTGTTTTCGAGTTGTTACTGTGTTTTCATTGGTAAACGCTTATATTTAATCATATGTATATAAAGGAAACTTAGCCGCTAAGCATCATCTAAAAAAAAAACTTAGTGTTAACTCCTTCATATCCTACAACCTATTGTTTATCCTCTCGTTACTTAAATCAATTACATCCACAACAGACCGACTTGGGGACCACCTTTTTGCTTGCATCCTAGAGCTACACGTGCGCTGCTATTCAAGCGATGGGGTTTTAGATGCTGTGATCACCCCTCTACTGGTGACAATGTTTCCTTCGGTCAGGTGGTCGGTTGGTAGGTAGAACTGAACCATCCGTTAACGTGTTTAAAGGTTGGGCTGATGCTGCTTGTTTTTATTTTCTTAGGCGACGAACGAGTACGACTTGATTTAGAAATCATTGAGTTATTTCGTTTTACACGCGCTCGATATCGGTTCGCAGTTTAATTCCGATTCACTATTTTATATAATTGAAACGAAACGAAACGAAACGAAGCGATAAGAAAAAGAAGAAAATTAAATTACAAATAATATTATTGCTAATAATAAGAAGAATATTACTACTAACAAAACTACTACTAAAACTATTATTACTACTACTACTACTACTACTACTACTAATAATAATAATAATAATAATAATAATAATAATAATAATAATAACAACAAAAAAATTTAAAATAAATTAAAAAAACATTAAAAAAATCAAAATAAAAATTTAAAATTAAAAAAAAAAATTTTAATTAAAAAAAAATCAAAATTAAATTCTTTTTTTTTTAAATTAATTATTTTTTTTTTTAATGGTGCTGGTCTAGGCTGACACCAGACAAAATATTTGTAGAGGATCGAGAAGGATGAGAAGACCGAGGAGGGACAGCACAAACCAGACCTCCACTGGAAAAGTGCAGAGAATGCCACTCAAATCTCAGAGAAGACCAATTGTCCTTACCAGCGAGAAATCAATGGTAAGAGGCTGTTGCGATACCGCATCGTTATCGGAAAGAGCTGAAGAATACTGGAATTCTGGGGAGGCTTGTTGTCACTCAGACTCCAGGAAATATTACTGGTTGTTGTCGGTGAGCAATCACTGACGATGATCTGTGTGAGAACCCCTAGTGAGTACAAATAATAATGGAATCATTTTGTGTCTATATCAAAAGTGAACGAAATTCTTTTTTTTTCTTTTTTTTGATTCATTATTATCAGTTATTATTAAGTTTAAGATCTCCGTTATTTTTAAAAAAAATAACGGAGATCTTAAACTTAATAATAAAAATATATTTCTTTCTTCTTCTTCGTGGCAGGTATCAGATAGAAATCAAATGTTACCACAGTCCGGGGTTCGAATCGTGCGACCGGTGGTACAGTGATATGTAGTTATAGCCATACTGATGATTCTTGGTTAAATGAAACTTCTATACGTGAGTATTCTTTGCTTTCGTTACAGCTCGACAGGCATACAACATTAAACTTACATGCGACCTACCGACGAACAAAAGCTTTTATACAGAAACATGGACGTATCTAAAAATGCTATTTCACACATAAGGTCGACGTTCCCAATATTTCACACTTACGCAAACTTACTTAAGCAACGAACGAACAGAACCACTTATAGAGACGGGTGGTCGTATTTAAAATTATTATTTCAAACTAAAGCATGACAGATTGACGGACAGAGCTTTCTATAAAGATGACTGGACGCATAAAATAAAGAAAATTGTAGAACTGAGAAAGAAAGAAAGAAAGAAAGAAAGAACATCCAAACAAAGAAAGAAAACCAAGTAGCGCGAGACGTTGATGGACAAATGAGAGAAGCGAAATGAGTCCTCAGACAAAATGTCTTATATTTAAAAGCTTTTTTTTGTTTCTGCTTGCGATACGACTTTCCATTAACGGCTACAAAACAACTTACCGCCCGCCATGACGGAAAGCAGAAAGAAATCATTAAAAGTGGTTCTCTTTCTCGTTCATTTAAATTTATAACGCGGGCGCTTGCAGTAGAGCAACGTTGGACGAACCGGTCTTTCATGGAAGACCGTTTGGCTGACAAATAAACAAATAACAAATAACAAATAAATCATGTCTGGTCCCTTTCAGGTCACGATCATTGAGTACTGATCTGAATCTAAAATCGCTCTATCATCGCCCGCCAGTGTAAGGTCAGCACAGATTACAATGAACAGTGGAGGACTGTCCGTTGTATTTGTTGGTTGTTTTGTTTTGTTTTACGGCATATCAACCTTTTTCAGGTTATTTAATGCCGAATCAATTGTATATTTTTTAAATTCTTTGCAAATAAAAAAAATATTAAGACAAAAAAATAAATGAATAAATATTTTGAAAACATTTTAGCCCCCCCCCCAAAAAAAAACGTTTAACGAATGTTAAGCGTATCATTTTTTCCCAGTTAATTTTATACTAAATCAAGCTTGATTCATATGTCTTTTTTTTTCCTTTTTTCTTTTTTAACATAGTTCACCCCAAACAAGGCAGACCGCGACTGTAGACATAAGGGGCTACTGAGGGGAGGGGTCAACCTAAATTGAGAGCTGTGCAGCGAGATGTTTGTTTACATTAGTTTTAAATTTCTGCATGTCAGTAACGTCAGGAAAACAGGAAGCATGGAGGGAGTTCCAGAATTCAGTAGCACGAGGAAAAAAGCTTTTGGAGTAGAAAGCTCTTCGGCATCTGGGGACCTCCACAGTGAATGGATGGGGTTTGGCAGATTGTCGGGTTGGTCTAGTGAATTTGCATCGTGGGGGCACCAGAGCAGCAAGTTCATCATAGCACAGTCCATTGAAGTGCTTGTAAAACAGGCACAAGGAAGCAACATTGCGGCGGTGGGATAGGAGCTGGAGCTTGGTGGATAGTGAGGGACCTATTAAGTTGGCGACTCTTTTTGTGGACCTTGTCAAAGAGGGAGAGACTAGTGGATGATGCACCAGCCTATATGTGGCAACAATACTCCATGCATGGGCGGATGGTGGCTTTGCAGATATATATGATAATGTCAGGTGTGAGAAGTTTACTAGCACGGTAGAATGAGCCCACCTTCTTTGCAGCAGTCCTGGCAATGTCTTCAATGTATTTGTTCCAATTCGTGTTACCTGTGAAGGTTAGGCCGAGGAGTTTGGATGATGAACTCTCAGGTAGGGTGTTATTCGCCATGACAATCGGTGGTTGAAGAGGTTTCTTGTAGTTATTGATGGAAAGTAGCGTGTCTTTATGGAATTAAAAGTTACCGTCCATTTTTGACCCCGATCCACTATAGACTAGAGGTCATTTTCTAAGGATTCAGCCATCGCCTCAGGTATGTGTGCGTCGGTTTTGCCCACATGTCGAGAGAAGAGCGTGGTGTCGTCCGCAAATATTCCTATCTCTTCTTTAGATAATTTTTTATTTTATATAAATCAGCAACTTTTAAAAAGTTTATTATTGTCTCTACTTTATTCTTCTTAAACAATTCCTTCATTGTACCTGCTTTGTAGAAAGTTTCTCTTATAGGGGCCAGATCAATGAATTCAGTAAGAATATACTTGATTGTGTAGTAGCCAGTCTTCACTTTGCAAGGTCATTGGGACTGAGTTTTAAATAAATCAGCTAGTCGTCCCAAATGTACACCCATCAAAGTACTAACCATGGTCGACGTCGGCTATCTCGCCACACCGATGAATCCTGGTTAAGATGAAACATATATGTATATGGATATTGAAAAATATTTATTATAAATAATTATTTAAAGCTCCTATCAGATAAGAGAAACTCTGTAAGGCAAATATGAAAAGTTTCTAACTAAAGCCATATTTAAAAGTTTCCTCCCCTTGCGTTTTTAACACCCTGGCTGTGTCCAATTAATGAAGATAGGTATATTTCTTTTTTTCTTTTTCGTATACATATCTCAGTAGTCGTAAGGGATATCAGATAGAAACCAAATGTTACCACAGTCCGGCGTTCGAATCGTGCGAACGGTGGTACAGTGATATGTAGTTATATATAGCCATACTGATGATTCTTGGTTAAGATGAAACATATATGTATACGCATGTGTACATAAAAATATTTATTATATATAGACAGATAGCTAAGATAATAGAAAAACTTAACACATACCAAACAATAATTAGTCTGACGTAAAATCGTTTACTGCGGGAATGAATTGTTAAACTAACCATTCTACTTCATATATATATATATATATATATATATATATATATATATATATATATATATATATTTAGTAAGTTATGAAAATATATTATGGCAATTAAGATACACAGAGGCTTCCGCGTACTATCCCTGGTGTGAATCTTCAAGCTAATGACACGTGAGAATGAAAGGCGGAAGCCTCTGTGCAGCTTAATTGCCATAAATATATTTTTATAACTTACTACCTAGCTCTACTCACGTATCGAGCACTGTTTAAGTAAATACTGAAAACTGATACATAAAAAAGTATATCTCCTTATAACATTTTATGTGAATATATGAAATAATAATAATAATAATAATAATAATAATAATAATAATAATAATAATAATAATAATAATAATAATAATAATAATAATAATAATATATATATATATATATATATATATATATATATATATATTACCCCATTCTTGGGTAAAGCTTATTTGTAAGGATATCGTAACTGCCATTAGCTTTAAGGCATAGCTAAGTGGGTAAAACTAATTCGAGCTTCTGGTACTTGACAATGTTTACATTGAGACATCACTCACATTCAGTCAGTGTCGTATGATAGCGCAGGGGTAGAGGCGTCGACTGTCAGCTGGACGGTTGAGTTTTAATCCCGGCTTGAGGAACTAGCTGGTCTAGCTGCACTGAAGAGCTGTGATACAGCGAAACTATCTGTATGTAGATGACTATATATATATATATATATATATATATATATATATATATATATATGTGTGTGTGTGTGTGTGTATGTATATATATATATATATATATATATATATATATATATATATATATAGTGTTCCACATACAGACTGGTTCGCTGCATATATATATATATATATATATATATATATATATATATATATATATATATATATATATAATGATGATAAAAATAACGATAAGTGAAGTATTGTAAAATGATCTATCGCGATAAAGTAAAGCTCAATACGTTGAGTAGAGCAATCAATTTTAAAGAAGAAAAGATGAAGATAAAGAATTGCATAAAATTACATAAAATTGATACAAATTTTATTACATCGAAAGTTCAGATACAAGGAGTTACACTATTCCTTAAACCATGGTTTTCAAAGATACAACTCTTCTCGTCAGAGGATAAAATCCGGTAATGTGGTATTCATAATAAATAAATATTATCAGTATAACCGTCCAAGAATTAATTATCTAAGCAGAACAGTTTTGCACCATTTTTATGTCTCGGAAGAATATAATGATACTTAACTTAGTCTAGAATCTTTATACAAATTTTGATCAAGATCCATATCAATATTTTGATTCTAGAAAACGTCTAAAGTTTAATTGAAATTCAGGGAATCTTGCTTAATTGGTCTCCCGGTTGAGGCATTTCCGTCCGTCCGTCCGTCCGTCCGTCCGGATTCTTCTCCGCAACCATCCATTGAATTTCTCTGAAATTTTGCATGAAGTTGTAACTTTGGTCAGGTTAGAAAGTGACATTCTCCGATTTTTGAAAAAATATCTGGTTAGCCCCCCATGGGGTCAAAAGGCCCCGAAATGGCAAAAAATGACATTTTTTGCCCCATAACTTTTCATCCATCCATTCAATTTCTCTGAAACTTGGCCAAAATGTGGAGGCAATTGTTCCTAATAGAAAATAAGTATCGCTGATCTTGGAAAAAATCTGGTTCGCACCCCCAGGGGGTCAAAAGCCCCCAAAATAGCCCAAAATGACCCTTTTCGCCCATAACGTTTGATCCATCGATTCAATTTTTCTGAAACTTGGCCAAAATGTAAAGGCAATTGTTCTGGATATAAAATGAGCATACTTGACCTCAGACAAATTCTGGTTCGCGCCCCCAGGGGGTGAAAGTGGGGGTCAAAAATGCCCCAAATTGCCCCAACTTTATTGCATTTTACACTCGCCACATCGAGTCACATACAGAGGGGGACCACGCATGCGCGGCTAGTTAGTCTTTGATTATAGAACTTAGAACTTAAAGTATATCGAAACAAGCTTTGATTTTTCTCGAATTTTGTTTAATCTATTGTTCGACTCAGGCTGAGTTAATCAACCTCCGTTTACCTGAGGCTTTTTGATCTATATGTTTTAATCACACAAAATACATGCTAAAATATTCCTCACATTTGGGATAGTGTTATGTTTAGGCAAAAAATCCATGTTCATTGTTTTAATTAGTCGTAATGCACAATTATCTCATCAAGTGACCTATCTCTACCTAACTAATTGTCTGTCACTTTCACACTTGTATGTATCCACGTGTTTGGTCAATTCGTTTGCATAAATCAATTAACACACGATGTAAATCATTTCGATGCTGAGTCGGTGAATAAAAAAACATCAGCGGATCGTCGAAATTCACCGTTTCCATGGCAGGTGCGCAAGGGACAGTTAAATGGGTAGATGCAATGTATTGTTGACAGAACAATTTCGCCAACTCGTAAAACACGAGCACGTGTCATCGTTCCTTTCCCGCCTATTTCAATCGCCGTGACTTTCGGCAATTCTGACACGGGTAAAGCTAATAAATTCAATATTGAACAGGAAGCCGTTTTTAGAAGCGGGAACGTGTTTATAAAGAATGGAAGATTTTTACATCCATTGAAACCCGCGGTTGATGTTATCATTGAACGTGTATGTATATATGCGTTAATTTGCCCCACATAGTTTCAGTAATAATAAGGTCTGAAACTAGTGGAGGTCTGGATGGTGCTATTCCTCTTCAGTCTGGTTTATCCATCTTTTCAGATCGTACACATCCACTGTAGATTATTATTAGTAGTAGTAGTAGTAGTATTAGTATTATTATTAGTATTATTATTATTAGTAGTAGTAGTAGTAGTAGTAGTAGTAGTAGTAGTAGTAGTAGTAGTAGTAGTAGTAGTTGAGGCACCGTCAAAATTTGTGGAACTGTGTCACGTAGTTTGGCACCTATTAGCCAATAATCAAGGGAGGCGCGAGAGCGCTCTATCCCTTAATAGACTACACGAATGGCCTATGCTGGAAATCTCATTTCTTTGATCAATCATAATTCAAATACCAATAAACCAAATTAGTTCAAACTTTGCACAACATTTTTATTTGATAGGTTCTATAAGTGTGTAGAATTTCAGCATCATTAGTCAAGGCAACCCAGAGATCCAGAAAGTTCAATCATGAAATCATGTTATCTGTGTGTACGTACGTACGTACGTACGTATGTGCCACCCTGTATCTCATCAACTATTTGATGGATTCAGCTGATTTTGGGCAGAGATAGAGGTTCTAGGGTCTAGTTGATGGCATTTTAATCTTAGTTTTCCATATACCTTAGTTTTCCAGAAAATTCCAAAAAACCTTAAAAATGACCAGTATGCATACACTTTATTCTATATCTCATCAACCATTTGATGGATTCAGCTGATTTTTGACAAAGATAGAGGTGCTAGTGTCTAGTTGATGGCATTTCAATTTCAGTTTACCATATACCTTGATTAGTCAAACTACCAAATATATCCGTTATAAGTAGGCATTTTATTGAGGTATAGCCTTTACAAAATAAGTGACATTCCATGAAAAATGCGAGTATACTAAAATCATATGCCCTTAATAGAGTTAAGATGAAAATTCATATACACTAAATGTACAAAAGCAAGGAAATTCCCAAATATTTGGGAATTTCCTTGCTTTTGTACATTTAGTGTATATGAATGTTCATCTTAACCCTATTAAGGGCATATGATTTCAGTATACTGGCATTTTTCATGGAATAAATACTAACTTCTATGTTTTTTTTCTTAAATCAGCTATCCTGAGAATGTCTTTGAATGAAGACAAAACGTTGAAGAACATATAAACAATTTTCGGTTTTCCTTTTGTTCATTTTTTTATTTTTTTATACACACGGACATGTATATATTTATATATATAATGAATATTTGTTTTTTTTTGTTTATTATCTATGTGCGTATACGTTTCGTATACGTTTCGTCCTTTTTAATCGGGACTCATCAGTATAGAGATATTTGAAACCCCGGGCTACGAGTATTTTACAACTCAAATCCCGACATTTAGAACCACTCGGCCACCGCTGGATAGCTAAATAAACAGTGATAATTTTAACACTTATTTCGGCGGCTTGACGTCATAAGAGCGTTCAACTTAATATATATAGCCTTTAAAAGCGATGCGATATTTATTAATAAAATAAAATCAGAATAGATTTTTTTTTCTTTTTCATTTTATACCTTGATCTTTTGACTAATAATTTCGCTAGATACCTAGCATCTTCGGTTCCATATGTTTGTAGCAGTCTGTAAGAATGGAAAATTGATGTGGTGTTGTTATAATAGTTAACTCACTATATATATATATATATATATATATATATATATATATATATATATATATATATATATATATATATATATATATATCCACCCTAAGGCAAATGCACTAACACTCTCACCCCTCCCCTTTTTCACTGCTGCCTTAATGGTACCCACTCAAAGCTTTCCATATTCATTTCACTCTCTGTCACTACTGACTTCTCACAGCCTGGACCCTCATCCAGCACTCTTAGTAGCCACGGCTACTACTTTTCCTCATCAACCCATCATGCCAATCCAATATTTTGGTGTACTTGCATGACATTTTTCTTAAAATTATCATCCTGAGAAAGTCTTACAATGAAGACGAAACGTTGATGAATATATGAAAAATATCTCTTTTTTTTTTCTTTTTTCATTTCCCATATATATATATATATATATATATATATATATATATATATATATATATATATATATATATATATATATATATATATATATATATATATATATATAATAAAATGTAGTAACACGAAATTACATAATCATCGATGCAATAATTTATTTCAACCTTGTGGTATTGTCAAACATCCAATTCGGAGCGTTGATGAATATATATATATATATATATATATATATATATATATATATATATATAATGGATTTACATATCTGATAAAGCGGACCACCGCTTGAAACGCATTATATAAAATGATAAAATAACAAAATAATAAATAAATATTGAAAAAACATTTTACAAATGTTGGTAGCCTTACTCCTTTACATATATACTTTTCTCTCGTTGGAACTGCACTAATACTGCACTACTCTCTTTTGTATACATATATATATATATATATATATATATATATATATATATATACTGTATCTCGATATATATGCAGTTGCTCGAAATATGATATAGATCTAATTGCTTCTCCTTACTAAGAAAAATATCAGTTGATTTTATTAGACTTTTTAAATTTGAAAGTGAAATTATATATATATATATATATATATATATATATATATATATATATATAATATATATATATATATATATATATATATAATATTTTTTATGTAGTTTTATACTATTTCAATTTCATTAAACCTTTTTTTAAGTTTCAGGAAATAACGTGAATCTGTCCTTTATAACATTGAAATGGTATAAAACTACATAAAAATGATTGAATATAGCATAGCTCTGGCCCTAAACTATTGAGCTATTATAATTTCTTTATGTTATAAAATTAATATTTGAATAGAAAAAATTCTAAATATAAATAATAAAGAAATAGACAGAGACAAATAGATAGATAGATAGATAGATAGATAGATAGATACATACATACATACATACATATGCATATCTGGACGTGTGCTATGCACGTCTACAGAATTCACTTAATTGTTGTCTATCTGAAAACAAGCTAGAATACATTGGCATCTCGTCGCCATGTTTGTTTTGTTGTTTGTTTTTGTATATGAGAGAAGTTCACAGTTTCTCCATTGCCTTTTTACTCGATATATTAAGATATCTTTTGTTCCATATCGAAATATGATCCATCGAATGTTTTGAACGCGAAAAAAAAAGACGATACGCTTTAAATTTACTCGAGTTATTTTCGAACTTTGGTTTGAAAAGGAAACATCGACATTAAAAGTTCTCACTTTTTTTACATTTATTGAATTATCGATTCGAATATTGAAAAGGCATTCTGCGTTAACTACAGAAATGTAAAGGATCATGAAATTCAACTCACGCACACACAAATGTCTACACGTCCTATCATTTCTCAACTCACATGCGCACACACGCTATGACAAAAGGCGACACGCATAGTCACACACTTCTGCGTTTCTAACGCAAAGAATCACACTAATGCCTACACCTTCACAAAAACACACATACGTACAACTACGCACTCATAAATTACAGGTAAAACATGTTGTTACTTTCCTAATGGAACATTTCAAATAAAAAATTAATATGAGACATCTCAGTTACACTCTGAATTCACTTCGAAAAAAGACGATGAACTTCGATGAAAAGATCATATATATCTTTCTCGCTATATATATTTACAGCAAAGTTATCTGCATGTATGTATGTGGTCGCGACATTAAAATTAAACGGTTGATGTAATAGCTATATTAACCAAACTCTTTGATCCCAACTTGGCCCCAATTCTGGACTGACCTTCACTCCTGACCTGAAATGGTAAAATTGTTAGGGCAATTTAACAAAAATAGAATAGTTATTTCCCCTTGAATCGAAAGAAAGGGTTATCGCCCTTGGATAAAAGAAGTCGTCTGCCATGACAGTTGAAAAGTAAACAAAACGGCTCTCACGATCAAAAAGCATCTCGCGTTCAGCGGTTTGCTACATTTTATTTTAATCGGTGGTTTTGTTAAATAAATTTGTTAAAGGTTCTACTTCGTGCTTCCTTCATTTTCGAGTTGTTATTAAACCGATAATAACGTATAAACATCAGACGTAACAAAAATTTACATCAAATCCGTTGGCACGGTCGCTGGAAAAATGGTTAGATAGTTCTATCGCTCCAGAAGGTATCACAGTCCTCTGCCTGTATAAGAGCCAAATACGTCCTAAGATGGGGTATTGTTGCCAAATCTGGTAAGGTGCTGCTTATATTTTTCGGTTACACTCTGTAAACAATTCATCCGAAAATAGACGATGAACTTTGATGAAAATATCATATATATCTTTCTCGTTATATATATTTAAAGCAAAGTTATCTGCCTGTGTTTATGTGGTCGCGACATATAAATTAAACGGTTGATGTAAGAGCTAAACTACTCACTGATTTGAAATTTCATGACCCTCCCAAAACCATCAAAACTGTGACTAAAACATTCCTTGAAACTTATTTAGTAAAGAATCCAACAGTTTTTAATCCTCATTATTTGTATGCAAATAATAAAGGTTAAAATAAGAAAGTCAAAAATTGTTGAATTCTTTACTAAATAGGTGGAAATACTCTGTCATAAATGATGAAAAAAAATTATGTTTCGCCAATGTTCGCACTCACTACTTATCTAGATATATTACTAAAATATTTATATAAAATCATAGAATTAAGTCAGTAATTTAATTCTTCATATATAAATTATTATTATTATCATTTCTGATGACCTAAAAAAATAAAACATTCACTGCTGGCTTTTTACTTTTTATTATAGAGTGGAGGTTTTCTTTCTGAATTCATTTAAGTCTACGGTTGTTGTCTTACTTGCGATGTGCGAAGTTCTTGGACCTCTGATTAAAACTCATTATTCAAAACTAACCAATCTTCTCTCTATTCACCACCAACGCTCTGATCCCCGCTTGGCCCACATATGAAATGAATGGCTCTCGTCTTGGGGAAACACCAGACTAATATGAAACGTTTCTCATCTCTTTATTGCTCAATTCTCAAATATATAAAATGTTTCAGAATTTGTTAGATGAGGATTGATAATTGGTATTAGTTGGATTATTATTCGGTTGGTTGTTTGGTTGTTTTGTTTTACGGCACATCAACCCTTTTCAGGTTATTTAATGCCGAATGCAGTCATTTTGGTGAAAGTTTTTATGCTTCAAGTTGTTTATATCTTCAAATATTTATTCATGGTGTTTAGTTTGGTTGTCTTGTTTTACGGCATATCAACCCTTTTCAGGTTATTTAATGCCGAATGCAGTCATTTTGGTGAAAGTTTTTATGCTTCAAGTTCTTTATATGTTCAAATATTTATTGATGGTGTTTGGTTTGGTTGTTAAATCTGTTTCTATTTAACCCATAGTTGGGACCCTAACAGGTACTACCACTCCGGGTCAGGGTGGACCTGGGAGCAATGGTAATTAAGAGGGGGCTCCACATTCCCCAAAGTCCGTAAGCCGGATCTCACCATCGGATGTAGTTTAAGGTCATATCCAGGACCGGGAGTAGGGTAGGAAAAATAAAATAAAAAAGGGGAGGGAGAAAGGGAGAAGGGCTGTTGTTTTTGTTTTTGGTTTTGTAGAACATAATTAAGTTTTACAAAAAAAAAAAAAAAAAAAAAAAAACGTCAATGTAGGTGGGATTATTATTCAGACGACTGTTCTCATCTGAAGAAGATTGGGGGTTACAAAGGCTGAAACGTTGTGAGAATTAGTCCGAATAATTCAAATAATACATATATAAAGTGATTTAAAATTCTTCTTGTGGGATGAAACTTTCCACTTACAAAAGAATAATTAATAATTTAATAGAGAAATTGAATGTTTTTACAAGAAAATAACTTTTTACCCAAGAGTTGTCTCCTTTTAAGCAGAGTTAAAATTAATTACATCCTCAGTACAAAGTAAATTTTTTTCAGTTGTATATAATAATTATATTCTGAGACTGACCTTTACTCCAGACCTGAAATGGAAGACTGACATCAAATCCGCTGTCAAGGTCGCTGGAAAATATGATTAGATCATTCTACCGCCCAAGAAGGTATCTAACTGCAGACGCAATCCTCTATGTGTATAAGAGCCAAATACATCCTAAGATGGAGGACTGTTTCTACATCTGGGGAGGTGCTGCTAGGAGCCTCCTTTCCTGCCATTGACAGGATACAAAAACGACTTCGAAATCTAGTGGCCGATGTCCTTTTCTCGTCCCTACTGCCTCTTTCTCACAGAAAAGACGTTGCTAGTCTTGTGATACTATCACTTTCTTGCTTTGGGCGAAGAGGTATCTCTTGGGACTGGCACCAATGTGGCAACATCGCTTTGGACGTAGTGTTAATCTTTGCCGGACTTTTGTCGACAGGACGATGTGTGACAACATGTGCATACATGTGAAATGTCTCGTCTTGTTATCGCCAGTGAGCAATAATCGTTTGACGATAGTCACTGTCGTCTGCTTCTGGGACTGGCTGGCTGGCTGTCTGTTTAGTCGGGACCATCGTGCTGCAAATCAAACATTATGTAATAATGGAACAAACCATTTTACTTTTTATATAAAAATATAATTAATTATATTTCGAAAAGAAACATCTCAGAGCGCGACAAACGCGCATCTTCCTCATTCAGATTCTAAACCAGTCTCTTAATTTTCAATCTCTTTACTAGAGAGAGATTGTAGAGTGAGAGAGAGAAGGAGAGATAGACAGGGATGAGAGACAGAGAGAGAGGGAATACAGCCGTTATCATTGTACGGCTTGTCAAATGTTTTGTTTTGAGTTTCATAACTGATTTTCTCGAACGATGACAGTCTGATCTCTGAACCCATCACATGCACCTGTCATTGAATTGGTTTGACACCGACCTTCAGTCCTCAAAATATAACTGAGGCTCAGGTGCACTCAGTGATCTCAAAACGCAGAGAATTACTGTTTTTAAATAAGTCTGGCATAAGGATTACGAATATAACGGGGAGCACTTAGCTCCCCAAAAGCTCACGCATTGTGCCACAGTCTTTCTCTACTCTATCGTTATTTTTATGGAAGGTGCTCCACTGAGCTTCAATCTATGGTTTCTTCCTGTAAAAAATTCACAACAATAACTCGTCTAGCTACAACCACTGTCAATAATTTCCCCTTCTCTGTGTGCCAAAACTAGACTAAATTTCTAATAGCAAAGTTTTCTTCCTAGAAGTAAAGAACTTGATTCATCAAAAATATTTCCCAAAATGACCGGGTTCGGCATTAAATACCCAGAAAAGGGTTGATATGCCGTAAAACAAAACAACCAAACCCTTTCTTATATGTTAAAACACTCATGGCTGTGAATGTTAGCAGCAAGCATGGTAAAAAAATCATCAGAAATGTAGTAACAAATATTTAATATTATACATGACAAATACTGATCCAACGGGTCAGGGGTGGTCAAGATGATCTTAAATGTTGACGTATGTTTTATTTTTTTTTTACTAACGAGTCAATCACGAGTTAATCAAGCCCCAAAAGCCACTTGAGGACAAGGATTGATGGGTTTGTATCAGGTGAATGGTAAGTAAAACACCTTGGTGATTTTTTTACGATTGCTGGATCTGGGCAGAATTTGTTAATAGTGGACTTGAAAATTACCATGTTGTAGTAATCTGGGAAGCAGCATCGTGGTATTGAGTGCCACAAACGGACAGTTCTTGGAAAGAAACTCTGCTCATGACAGTTCCGTTTAGCTCCAGGTACACAAAGAAAGAAAGGAAAATGATCTACAATGGTTGTAGATAGACGAGTTATTTGTGAATGTTTTACAGTGCGAGCCAGAGATGGATCTCAGTCAAGCACCTTCCATATAGATAACTATAGAGTAGAGAAAGACTAGCAACGTCTTTTCTGTGAGGGTGCTCTGAGCGGCACCTTCCCAGACGTGGCAACACTGCTCCATCTTAGAGTGTATCTGACTCTTATACAGGTAGAGGATTGCGTCAGGTGTAATATACTTTCTGGTGCGATAGAATGATGTAACCATTTTTCCAGTGACCTTAGGAAAAGATCTGATGGATAATATCAGAATAGAAATTAAATTAAATTTGTCATACTTTCTGGTGCGATAGAATGATGTAACCATTTTTCTAGTGACCTTAGGAAAAGATCTGATGGATAATATCAGAATAGAAATTAAATTAAATTTGACATACTCTTTCACCACATTAAAACTTTCCCATCTAAACCACACAGCTATGTAATCGAATACGTCACAATCCTCTTGTCCAAGTTTTCAAATTCATTATTGTAAGTGCTATTCTAATTTCGCTACGAAGTAATACCCAATGGAGACATCCTCTTCTCTTCTGGGACAACACTTCCACTGTCTGTCTTTCTACTTTTATACAGTCAATATAATAAGGGTAATTACTTTGGAGAAACACAATCCTGATATTGTCTTTATTATATTGTCGACTAACTGTCCCAGCCCAGCGCTGCCCATAAGTATTGATACATTGATGGTTCAGCTGTTAAATGTGTGTGTAACATCGTTATTTAAAGAGCCCACAGTCATATACTCTATCTGCCTCCTTCCACCCCTCGTATCTCTATCACTCTGTATCTCTATCTGTCTCTGTCTCTGTCTGTCTGTCTGTCTGTCTGTCTGTCTGTCTCTCTGTCTGTCTGTCTGTCTGTCTGTCTGTTTCTCTATCTCTCTCTCCCTCTCTCTGTGTAATGTTTTATTGACTCTTATTATTCTAAACAACATGCACCAACGTGCAACAAACGAAACGACCATAAGTATTGATACATTTATGGTTCAGCTGTTAAATGTGTGTAACATCGTTATTTAAAGAGCACACAATTACACACTCTATCTGCCTCCCTCCACCCCTCTTATCTCTATAACTCTGTATCTCTATCTGTCTCTGTCTCTGTCTGTCTGTCTGTCTGTTTCTCTCCCTCTCTCTCTCTCTCTCTCTCTCTCTCTCTGTGTAATGTTTTATTGACTATTATTATTCTAAACAACATGCACCAACGTGCAACAAACGAAACGCGATAGGCAGAATCAAATATGGATTTTCAGATGTAATAATAGTTATGTCGTTTCTCTTTTTATTAACACTTAAATATGCAACACGTGATTTAACAAGAAAAAACTTGCAATCTCTTTCTATCTCTCTGCCTCTTACTTTATGTAATGTTTATTATGAACTTTTATAATTTTTAACACCATGTACCAACGTGAAACAAATGTAAAACGCTAGGTAAAGTGAAATGTCGATGTTTCAGATGTAATTCTAGATCGTCTATATTTTATTGGCCACTTGCTGTTTCAAACCGACATTGCCTGAAGGTATTTATACACTAACTGTTAAATGCGTAATACGTAATTTAACAAAAAAAACGTTAAATCTCTCTCTATCTCTCTGTCGTTAACTTTATTTTAATTTTTTATGAACTCTTTTTATTCTAAACAACATGCACCAACGTGAAATAAAAGCAAAATGCTAGACAGAATCAATTATGCGTCAGATGCGATATTTATCTAATTTTTGTATAATCTGGCTGACTTAATTTAACATATCATAAAAAACAGGATTGAATATTCTTAATAAGCGTCCATTGAATCTGCGCGTTATTTACAACTTAAGTGCGATAGACCAACGAAAATACAATTTTAAACATAAGCGTAAGTGACGGACAAAAAATTTATTTGACCTACCGAATAGACAGGGGCCGTTTATAGAAACGCTTCGACGCGTCTGAAATAGGATGCGTCCTAGCAATGCAAATGCCAATTCAAACTTAAGCGTGACAGCCCAACGAACATTCTATTCTAATCTGATGGACAGACCAACGTATAGGCCGTCTTAGACAGACGTTTGGACACATCTAAAATAATAGCTTTACGTAAACGACAAAATAAGGGAAGCGAGAATTACGACACATTGGTGCAACATATCTGCATACATGTTTCGGCGACATCTTTATTCGAGGCCCAGCTTCAGTAGGCCACGTCTGACAATAAAACGCCGAAAAAGACGAACCTGTTTGCATAAATTTAAATAATTATACTAAAATATAGCTCTGTTTCTTATTGAGGACTATTACATAAATACAGTAGTTTCATCGGATTAACTCTCATGAAAATAAAAATTTTCGAGCACTATATATATATATATATATATATATATATATATATATATATATATATTATAATATAATAATAATAATAACTTGTATGACCTGGATGGACTGTATGGATTCAACAAAAGTATGTTTTTGGATTGATATGTTTGATGTTATGTATTTTTATATATTTGTGTATATAATTTTATATATTTTCAAAGCGTAATTTTATTGCCTGTAGTAGTATAACTGCGGTAATGGTCCTCTGAAGAGAAGAATTATCTTTGAAAACTCATGAGCTAAGGACTTAAGGATGATTTGCATGAACTTTGAATTCTAATAAAATTTGATTGACACCTTATTTTATTACTTCATTTTATATTATAATATTAATGCTCTATCCAGTATATTGAGCTTCAGTTTTTTATCCGGATGTTTCACTAATTATAAGATATTAGTTGACGCTTATATCTTTTGTTGGATTGCTTCATATATATATATATATATATATATATATATATATATATATATATATATATATATATAAAGAGAGAGTGAGCGAGAGTGAGAGAGGGGGAGAGAGCGAGAGTGAGAGAGAGCGAGTATATTCTAAGAGAGTAGAAAGTTTAGCTTGGTTTAACTTTCGTCAACCTCGTAACTCTCGCTTTCCTTATTTTGTCTTTTAGTCCTCACATTCTATGGGCAATGTTTCTTTCAACGGGGGGGGAGAATTGTTGTTTTCTGGGCCGTTGACTAGTTTTTGACCTTGAACCAGTATTTTTCTTAGCTCTTTACATCAAGTGGCTTCGTTCCTTGTCTGGGGCGATTTCCATGGAAATATATATATATATATATATATATATATATATATATATATATATATATATATATGCATAAAAAATTATGGAAATCGCCCCAGACAAGGCACGAAGCCACTTGATGTAAAAAGCTAAGAAAAAATACTACTTCAAGGTCAAAAACTATATATATATATATATATATATATATATATATATATATAGAGAGAGAGAGAGAGAGAGAGAGAGAGAGAGAGAAGAATTCACAAAAATTATTACTGATTTATATACACACCGGAAGCCACATATACACATACAGAAGCAATAATATACACACGCACATATAAAATTCACAATAAAAAGTTAATATAAAACGTATACGCCAAACTAACTCCGGTAAACTTTGGTTACAAAGAAATGCTTATATTATTTCCCCCGGAAAAAAAAACACATTTCATATAAGAAAATAATTCAAATAATTACCATAAACTAAGAATCCTTCTTTTTGTCCGCTGTTGAAAGTCTATGAGGAAGTTTTTATTATTCTGGAATCGATTTCGCCTTACAATTCAACTTGTAATTCCTTGTGACCGGAGGATTGTTAGCTCACCCGTCATTCAATTCTCTATTCACACAAAACAGAAGAAGAAAAAGAAATCAAAAACTTTTTCCCGCGTTCTTTTTTGTTCAATGATTCTTTTCAACTATTTAGATATTTTCTTTTACCGCGCTTATAGCAGACGACAGGGGAAGGATGGGCTCTCTGAAGTTCTTGGCTACCAAAGCAAGGTTCAGACCAATCAGTCATCTCAGCGGTGCTGGAATACGATGGCTGACGTTAAATTTTAAGTAACAACAGTCAGAATACCTGGGGTACGTCGAAGTGGATGTAGTTTTAACTATTTTGATTTTATTTTTTTTTGCTTAAGGCAGACGACAAGAGAAGGATTGGCTCCGAATGGTCACAGCTGCTAAGCAAAGAGATCTCACCTGAAAAACAGTTTAGAACAATCAGTCATAACAGTGTTGAGAAAATGGACTGAGGATATTTGGGTGTGCCGGGTTCGAATCTAGTTCGTTCCACAGAAAAATTCTCATCAAAACCCACACCTTACTTTGTGTCTAACCTCTTGGAGAGGAGGTTAATAAAATAACAGTGTTGAGAAAATGAACTGATTATCTGGGTGTGCCGGGTTCGAAACCAGTTCGTTCCACAGAAAAACTTTCATCAAAACCCACACCTAACTTTGTGTCTAACCTCCTGGGTAGGAGGTAAATAAAATAACAGTGTTGAGAAAATACAATGGCGGATACCGAATCTGAATCAAGACTTCAAATACCCGCCGTATATAGAATCCAATATCTTTATATTTATTTAAATTTAGAAACGGTTTATTGGGTGTGGCCCTTTTGCGGCACACATGAAAGATTTCGAGTATGCATGAGGACCAGGCATAACCACCTCTACTGGTACTCTCAGGGTACAGCTTGTGAGTATTCTAAGGTGTTACCACTACACATACTCCTATACCCTTTCAATACAGAAAGACAGTGCGTCTGTGTTTAGTGGAAGCGAGAGTTATAGATACAATTAAAACAAAAAACGTTCGTGGTCCCCCTCTCTATGTGACTCGATGTGGCGAGTGTAAAATGCAATAAATTTAGGCAATTTGGGGCATTTTTGACCCCCCCTTTCACCTCCTGGGGGCGCGAACCAGAATGTTTCTGAGGTCAAGGATGCTTATTTTATATCCAGAACAATTGCCTCTACATTTTGGCCAAGTTTCAGAAAAATTGAATCGATGGATCGAACGTTATGGGAGAAAAGGGTCATTTTGGGCCATTTGGGGGGCTTTTGACCCCCTGGGGACGCGAACCAGATTTTTTCCAAGATCAGCGATACTTATTTTCTATTAGGAACAATTACCTCCACATTTTGGCCAAGTTTTAGAGAAATTGAATGGATGGATTAAAAGTTATGGGGCAAAAAATGTCATTGTTTGCCATTTCGGGGCCTTTTGACCCCCTGGAGGTCTAACCAGAATTTTTATTCAAAAATCGGAGAATGTCATTTTCTAACCTGACCAAAGTTACAACTTCATGCAAAATTTCAGAGAAATTCAATGGATGGTTGCGGAGAATCTAATAATAATGTTTGCCTATATATATATATATATATATATATATATATATATATATATATATATATATATATAGTATACATTTTTATTCATACAAACATTATTGGTTACTTATGTGCATACATGTTTCGTTTGTACTATTCACAGAGAGTCAACCTCTTCAGACCAAAGAAGACAGAGAAGAAACACTGGAGTTTTAACGGATTTTTATCTACAGAAACTGATACAATACGTGTACCATATATATAACACTAACTCCAGTCTTCTTATTTAAATTAAAAAAAAAAAAAACCCTAATCCTGAAGACGACTACGAAAGTCGAAAGCGCTCGAGAAAATGGCCGAATTAAAAACTATCGGCGAAGTACTATACGGATTGCCACCTGAAACCAGAAAGATGGCTCGACGGTTTGAGAACCTCACGAGGAAAATATACAAACGTGAAAGTTCCGTGATGTTAAACAACGCTTGCTTAGATGTGTGTGTATATATATATATATATATATATATATATATATATATATATATATATATATATATATATATATGCATATATATACATATATATAGAGAGAGAGAAAGAGAGAGCGAGAAAGTGAGTGTGAAAGCGAGTATATATATATATATATATATATATATATATATATATATATATATATATATATATATATATACTAGAAAAACTGTCTAGGCCCAGACGGTCTAGTTGAAGCATCATTGAACATTGCCTTCTTTTTTTTTCTTCAATAAGTGCAAGTCCATTTCAAAGTTCCAATTAAGTACTTCTTCATCTTTAATTGGTAAAAAAAAATTCTTCTAATAGAATTTCTATGTTCAATATCGGTTTTCCTTTTCTTTTCATGTCTTTGACGATTGTTCATTCCTTCCATAGTCTATCGTTTCTTTTAAAGCTACATTTAATTTTATAAATGGTATATAAATGTCAGTTCGTTTTCACTTTGTGGTGATCATCTCATTTTTTTTTCTAGGTATTTTCTTTTTACTTCTGATTCTTCTTGATTGGTTCTAAATAGAGTTACAATTTTTTTTATCAGACGTCGACATATCTCTGCAAGAACTGCAAAGACCTAACGTGTAACTGGAGATCGCATATGAGTTTGATATTCCCTAGAAACTTCCTGCTTCGGAAGAAGCTGGTTCAACGCGCCTAGGGTGAATGCCGCTTCGTTTTCGTTTCGTTATGTGAAAAATTCGTTATGTGAAAAGTTCGTTATGTGAAAAATTCCGAAAATACATCACCACTACGATTATCTTTACAACTAGACATCACCATCCAACGAGACACCTATTGACTTGCGTGTAGGAGTAACGAACAGCTGTTTCTGTCAATAAAATGATCGTATAATCGTTTTGTAACAATCCAATTTTTTGTTGTTGTTTCATCTGTTTTTATTCTCGTGATTTAATTACAAAGTTTTGAAGCAATGCAAAGCTTATGCTGCTGTTCTATATAGCGTGGCCCACTTTAAACTAGCCCAATCTCTCAGCTTTGATATTTTTGCGTGTCTTATTCTTAATATGTTGATTTTCGATCCAAGTTCTTTGGTTTTGCATATTCAAATCCAATATGTATGCAAATACAAATCCCAAACAAGTAGACAATAAAAGACATTCTTTCACTGCCTTATTCTTACTTACAAACTACCAGTCGACGAATACTCAGGCGATGTTTAAGTGGGCCAGTTTTATAAATATAAATTAGTTATTTGATTTATGTGTTTAACTTAAATAATACACTGATCCATTCGGTGAAAAATTAAACTATAAGATTAATAATTCAATTAATATTTAATAGGTATCTGTTCCGATGGATACTACACCCCATAGACCGGTATTGTCTGGGTCTTCGGGTCTTGATTCACGCCGGTCTATTGGTCGTCTGTCCTGTGCAGTTCTAGGAGGTCCACCCTCCCAGGCTTTGCCTTCTCACCCTTTGAGAAGGTGTTAGTGTATTGCTAATCGTCTGAGGCGCCCCTACCTGGGCTGCCCAGGCAATTTTTAATGGCCAGAACGCTCAAATTCTCGGGCGCTGGTTTTTCAATTCCCACTTTCCCGACCTTGTGTCACATCTTACCTTATGGGAGGAAGATAAATAAAATTAATAAATCCCTTATTCATCGGGCGTTGTTTAATTCAATATCGTGAAACCCTTATTCCTTATATATAATTGTATCACAGTCCATAGTTTTCTTTGAATGTCCGTCTGGCTTGGCAGGCCGAGAGCAGACTCAAGGTGTTTCCACGAATTATGGCGATAGAGATGCGCTCGTAAAACAAAGACAATTCGCGATTGTCTCCGGTGTTGCGCGTCATTAATAGACCAAGGCTGCCGAGGAAATCGCGTTATTTAGTGAGAATCGTGCGGCCTCTGGTTTAGCATTGACACGCGAATGCATTGGCCCGTGTCTGTCTCCAGATGCCCGTGACCTCACGATCTCCATTTAAATAAGTAATAAGACAGAAGCACTTACGAGACGTAGCGGTTGATCATCTTTCTATCTCCATCTTATCTCGCCGCAGATGACAACCGCCATATTTTTTCTCATTTTTCTTTTTTACAAAATAAAACAAATTCAATAATCAATGAACTATTGATATGGCTTTCGAAGATTTTCTACTCTCTAAAAATGGAGAATACCGACTCCTATTAAATTGAGCTGTCGAAATTGAAAGCATCCAATAAAATATTTCTTTTGACTTTTTTGAATACATGTATATATGTCGCCCCCAAATGTAGGCTGGGCTCTGTAGTGAGTAGTATTAACACAAGTGACTTCAATGGAATGGTCATTTTAATAGTAGAACACTTCACGTCAGCTACCTTTAGATAAGATTAATCTCTTACTGATTTACCGAGTTGTTGACAACGACCGTGTGGGCTGGGACGTTGGAAATTTAGTTTGAAATATAACCCTGGTTATATATATATATATATTTATATCATAAATTGAAAATATAAACCATTATCAATGCAAGATTATTATATTTTTTTTACTTTAATCTTATTAATTTCGGAATAAAATTTCATCATTAGAGTTGACCAGTATTGTGCCATTTTTTTTTTCATCAAAAAACACAAAAACAAAAATAAACAAACTTTTTTTCTTTTGTTTTTCTGATAGAATATCCTTGTTATGATGTATCCGCGCCGATGTCGTTGGCGGTTATGAATTCAACTTCTGGTTGTCGAACGAAGAAAGCATTGGCATGCTCGAAGTTTAATAAATGGGTCGTTCAGTTTTAAAGCATTGCTCGGGAAGTATTATAAATTGAAAATAGAAGCCTTTATCATTGCAAGATTATTTTTTTTTACTTTAATCTTATTAATTTCGGAATAATAATTATATATATATATATATATATATATATATATATATATATATATATATATATATATATATATATAGTTTTCAGGTTCGATTTTTATCGATAGGAATTCGAATCAGAGAGCTCTATGTCCGTTCAAACAGAGCATGAATAAGTTATGATGTTGAAAAAGATTAGATATACATTCGGATTGTACACATTATAAGTTATTTCGACCTTAACTAGGTCTCCTCGGATGTGTTTGAATTGTGGTTGGAAACACATCCGAGGAGACCTAGTTACGGTCGAAATAACTTATAATGTGTACAATCCGAATGTATATCTAATCTTTTTCAACATCATAACTTATGCATATATATATATATATATATATAAGTGCATATATGTATGCATATATATGCATATATATATGCATATATATATATATATTCATATATATATATATATGCATATATATATATATATATATATATATATATATATTTCTAATATTTTACGACGGGTTTTTGCTGTTAATGTCTTACACGGGGAAAGCGGAAGGGGGACAATCGAATTTTTAGATCTGCTGAAGCGTCTCGCTAAGGAGCTCTGTCCGTCAGTCGTTGTGTCACACTTAATTTAAGGGTAGTAGAAAGTGGACCATGGGTTTACTTTCGGCAACCTCGTAACTCTCGCTTCCCTTATTTTTTTCTTTTAGTCCTCACATTCTATGAACGATGTTTCTTACAAAGGGGGAGGAATTGCTGTTTTCTGGATCCGAATCTATCAATCTAACAATTGGCTAGTATTTTTAACTGGAAGTGGTTTTTTAGCTCCTTACATCAAATGGCTTCATGCATTGTCTGGAGCGATTTCCATAAAAAAATTGCTAATTGTGATCCAACCTGGTCACCCTGACAAAGAATTAAAAACCGTCAGATGTGGATTTCTACACCTACTTATATAGACTGTCATGATATGTGAATGTGTCGTTAAACACAGTCCAGCTCTATCAAGTCGATGCGAACACCTATAGAAGGAAAAAGATGCGGGAACCATTTGTAATGACAAATGAGAACAGTCGTAACTTAAGAAAGCTTTATTCGGCATAAACTGTCAGTACAATATTAGTGCTTGCTATTTATATTGTTAAGACGAACAGGAGAGTTCTCCAAAGGGGAGATAATTTAGAATAGGGAAATTATTCGTAACTGTTCATGACACCATTCTCGTGGAAATGTGTTCTACACACGGGAAGACTATGCAAACAGTTTAGTTAGTGGAAATCCTGCCTGATGGAGGAATAAATGAAAGTCTTTTTTCCGTCATGGTATGGGAACGATTTCTTGCTGTGAATGTCTTAAAAGGAGGGTCTAAAAATTAGAGCTCAGTCGAGCACCTTCTATAGAAATAAGGATAGAGTAGAGAGTGACTAGCAACGTTTATTCTGTGAGAAAAGGACTCTAAGCAGGAGACAATGATCATCCCCAACTCTATTTAAGGTCGATTTTGAACCCTGGCTAGCCAACATATATCGACAGTCGTAATATCTGTGAATGTGTCGTTAAACGCTGTCCGTGTCGATCAATTCGATGCGGCCGCCTGTGTAAGAGAAAAGATGCGGTCTTAAATGTTTCGCTGGGGGTTGGATATGTGGGCAATAAATAACGATGGACGGTTGGAATGTCGTGTCCATGTTGTCTAGCTAGTTATACGCTTGATTTGCTCTCGCCGACCGTCCCCGCGATCTGCGCGGGTGTGAGGGAGGCTGAATCGATAAGTTATGCGTTAAAATATCCGGTAGATGTTCAAACGTATCGTCGCACCGAGTGAGCACGCTGATATTTCATTTACTCTGCGATCACTTTGCGTTTTGAGGTGCGTCTTCCCGTCGATGAGGGAGGATTTGTCCGTTAGTGCGTCGGGGTGTTGGTGAAGCATGCTCCAATCGGAATGTCACGTTAAAACTTAAGTTTCGAATCGCATTTTTTGTTTCCAAATACCTAAATCAAATAGACGTATCTTATTTTAGATGCGTCAAGAAATCTCTCTTAGAGACTCTGTCTGTCGGTCGGTTATATTTGAAATAGCATTTTCGTCTGTTCATATTTATTTACCTCCACAAGAGAGGCAAGTTAGACACAAAGTAGGTTTTTAATGTGTTGGAAAATCCAGCTCTCCAAAAAAGAACATTCTAGATATGGACAAAAATAAAAAATGCTCTCAGTCTAAAAAGAGTTGTCTTTAAGTGATTTAGGATAGAACAGATGAAATATAGTATCAGAACAGATACAACACTTTGCTCCCTGCCAAAAAGCCAAGTTATTTACCTCAGGAGGTATGACACAAGGTCTCAGTATTTTTTTATTTACCTCCCTCCAGGAGGTTAGACACAAAGTCAGGTGTTGTTAGCCAGTGCACTAGGATTAACGACCTCTACCTTACAAAAAGTGATGCCTGGGAAGTCCCGTCGGCATTTTTCGGTAGTGGCGCTTCAGGCGATTAGCAATAAACTGACCCCTTCTCAAAGGGTGAGAAAGCAAATCCTGGGAGGATGCACCTCCTAGAACTTCACAAGACAATTCCCTAGACCGGCGGAATCAACGCCCGAAGGCCAAGACGATACCGGTCTACAGAGTGTAGCATCAATCCGAACAGATACTACACTCTGATCTTAATCAAAAGGCCAAAGAGAGTCGGTAAATCACGCTTCAATCTGAACGAGGAGTTTTAATTTATAGATTTTCTTTACGAATGAATCATTACGTATCAAGCTCAAAAACTCTTCGAGTATCAGGATTAATGAGATGTAACGCTTAAGTTAGAAATAGCATTTTCACTGATCTGTCACGCTTAAGTTAGAAATAAAATTATCTCCAGTCTGTCATATTTGAGTTAGAAATAAGATTTTCTTCAGTATGTCACGCTTAAGGTAAAAATAATTTAAGTTATAAATTACATTTACTCTGGTCTTGGCCTTTTGGCTAAGATCAAAGTGTAGTATCTGTTCCGATGGATACTGCACCCCATACTGGTATTGTCTTGTCTTTCAGGGCTTGACTTACGCCGGTCAATGGGTCTGTCCTGTGCAGTTCTAGGAGGTGCACCCTCCCAGGCTTTGCCTCTCCTCTTTGGGGAGGAGTAAGTTTATTGCTTACTGTCTGAGGCGCCCCTACCGGGGAATGCCGACGGGGCTGCCCAGGCAATTTTTAAATGGCCAGAGTGCTCACCTCTCGGGCGCTGGCTTTTCAAACCCCACTTTCCCGACCCGACCTTGGGTCACATCTTACTTGTGGGAGTAGGATAAAAACTGGCCTTGTGCCTAACTCCTGGATAGGAGTAAATCAATATTCTGGTCTTGGCCTTTTGGCTAAGATCAAAGTGTAGTATCTGTTTCGATGGATACTGCACCTCATACTGGTGTTGTCTTGGCCTTCGGGTCTTGATTTACGCCGGTCAATGGGTCTGTCCTGTGCAATTCTGGGAGGTCCACCTTCCCAGGCTTTGTCTCCCCTCTTTGGGGAGGAGTAAGTTTATTGCTTACTGCCTGAGGCGCCCCTACCGGGGAATGCCGACGGGGCTGCCCAGGCAATTTTAAAACCCCACTTTCTCGACCCGACCTTGAGTCACATCTTACTTGTTGGAGTAAGATAAAAACTGGGCTTGTGCCTAACTCCTGGAGAGGAGTAAATCAATACTCTGGTCTGTTACGCTTAAGTTAAAAAATATTATGTTTGTCACGCTTCAGTTTCGTCAGCCTCACAGCCTTACGTTTAAAACAGCATTTAATCCGTCTGTCACGCTTATAGTATTTAAGTCGCACTTTCGTTGGTCTGTCATGTTTCATTTTGAAGTCGCACTTTCGTGGGTCTGTCGCGCTTAATTTTTAATTATGATTGTTAGATGTAGCACACATTTTTATAAGAGTCACTTTCGATCTGTATGTCGGTGTAATGGTTATTCCAGCTTAAGTTTGAAATAGAACCATCACCACAAAACGCGTAGATTGAATTGACGCATCTAAATAATCGCTGTGCTTATTTCCATTTACTCAATTTCTATCGATCCATCTCGATATGTTCTCCCTTCGATTAGTCGATCCTTTCATCTATCTCATATCAACATTCGATCGGTGAAATAATCAATTAGATTAGTGCCTCCATTACTTTTATTTCTCACAGGTAAAGATGGCTGATATAAATACGTCTGTCACTTGAAGTAGTTGCACTTGTTTAGAAGTAAGAATTGGTTTATCATTTTGCTAATTCATTTATATATAAATCTCAAGAAGCACGACCCCTAGTGAGATAAAAGAGAACCAATTGCGATTACCTCCCCCTTGTATTTAACAAAATGGCGTCTCTCAACTCTAAATACTCAATTGAAAGTAAAAATTGAATTTCTTAAATAATAAAAAAACAACATCTGGATTGTTTTCCTTAAAATTTGGATATCGTTTTATTTTCCCCATGGGAATTAAGTATTTCTTATCATTAAAATTGTTTTATTTAGCGTATTTACTGAGGAGTTTTACGTTAAGAAGCGCCTATTTTCATTGATCTTCCACGCTTAAGTTTATAAACAGCGTTTTCATGGGTCTATCGCGCTTACGTTTGAAATAGCGTGTTCATTGGTCTGTCGTGCTAAAGCTTGAAATAGAGTTTTTATTGGTCTGTCAAGCTAAAGTTTGAAATAGCGTTTTCATTGGTCTGTCGCACTAAAGTTTGAAATAGCGTGTTCATTGGTCTGTCGCGCTTATGTTTGAAATAGCGTGTTCATTGGTCTGTCGTGCTAAAGTTTGAAATAGCGTTTTCACTGGTCTGTCGCGTTTAAGTTTGAAATAGCGTGTTCATTGGTCTGTCGTGCTAAAGTTTGAAATAGCGTGTTCATTGGTCTGTCGCGCTTAAGTTTGAAATAGCGTTTTCATTGGTATGTCGCTAAACGTAAAAATCGAACGGACGTGTTTTTAAAATTGCTAGAAGAAAATATGACCAGTTGGGTAACGCTTTTTAGATTGTGTGAATCAAAAAAAGGTGGGTTTTTAAAGCCCGTTAAATTTTGTAATTTAAAAATATAAAAATAAAAATAAAAATAAAATTAAAATTTAAAAAAAAATAAAAATAAAAATAAAAATAAAAATAAAAATAAAAATAAAAATTAAAATTAAAATTAAAATTAAAATTAAAATTAAAATAAAAATAAAAATAAAAATAAAAATTAAAATAAAAATAAAAATTAAAATAAAAATTAAAATAAAAATAAAAATAAAAATAAGAATAAAAATTAAAATTAAAATTAAAATTAAAATTAAAAATAAAAATAAAAATAAAAATAAAAATAAAAATAAAAATAAAAATAAAAATCCACAATTAAAATTTAAAATTAGTAACCTTCTATTCGTTATATCACCCCCCCCTCTCTCTCTCTCTCTCTCTCTCTCTCTCTCTCTCTCTCTCTCTCTCTCTCTAGCTAGCTAGCTACGGATTAATAATATTTCTACTTGTGGTGATACGCCATTTTATTTGCAGTGAACTATCTCAATCTTTTTATTCATCCTTTCTTTGTTACACTTCGACTGTTTTTAATAAAAAGAAAGAGAAAGACGGAGAGAATGACAGAAGTGAGAGTGTTACTGTTACACCGGCCGTTCTTACACAGGAGAAACAACACCGGTTGTCACTATAAATAGTGCGAGACACCAGAAGACAAAGCACAGTTTTGCAACTGTCGTTCAGTTGCTTTCTTGGCTTTTTGGCCAAGATCAAAGTGTAGTATCTGTTCCGATGGATACTGCACGAGACTGGTCCTGTGCAGTTCTAGGAGGTCCACCCTCCCAGGCTTTGCCTCCCCTCTTTGGGGAGGAGTAAGTTTATTGCTTACTGTCTGAGGCGCCCCTACCGGGGAATGCCGACGGGGCTGTCCAGGCAATTTTTAAATGGTCAGATGGCTCACCTCTCGAGCACTGGCTTATCTAATCCCACTTTCCGACCTTGTGTCACATTTTACCTTGTGGGAGGTAGATAAATACCCAGTCTTGTTACTGTCGTTCAGTCGCTTTCTTGGCTTTTGGCCAAGATCAAAGTGTAGTATCTGTTCCGATGGATACTGCACGAGACTGGTCCTGTGCAGTTCTAGGAGGTCCACCCTCCCAGACTTTGCCTCCCCTCTTTGGAGAGGAGTAAGTTTATTGCTTACTGTCTGAGGCGCCCCTACCGGGGAATGCCGACGGGGCTGCCCAGGCAATTTTTAAATGGTCAGATGGCTCACCTCTCGAGCGCTGGCTTATCTAATCCCACTTTCCGACCTTGTGTCACATTGTACCTTGTGGGAGGTAGATAAATATCCAGTCTTGTTACTGTCGTTCAGTTGCTTTCTCAGCCTTTTGGCTAAGATCAGAGTGTAGTATCTGTTCTCAGATAAAACATTCTCATTTTCCCAAAGACTAAGGATCCCGCTACCGAGCCCTTGCGGCTAGGTTCAAAGCGTTTTTCTTTGACCAAGCCCCCTTTTGGGGCTTTTGTCACCTTTTTGTCCCCTCTTGGGACTTTTTCTTTTCTTCTTTTCCCTGACTGTTGGGCTGACTTAAGCAGCTGGCAGGTTTCGGGGAGACTGACGAACCCGTAAAACGGTGAAGGTCTCCTCGTCTCCGAATCGGCGGGTCTAGTCCTGCAGTCAGGTTTGTTCACCCCTCTTGGGCCATTAATTATTTTTACTTTGTTTCTTTTTCAGCGTCTGTCTGAGGTGCGCACTTAAGCAGCTGGCAGGTTTCGGGGAGACTGACGAACCCGTAAAACGGTGAAGGTCTCCTCGTCTCCGAATCGGCGGGTGTCGTGCCTCTTGCAGACCCGTTTATAGATGGAAGCCACCCGGGCTTCAAAAACCTGTGTTGTCGTTGACAACAGCGAGGGCGAGGAAGGTGTGACCGCGGAGGGCACCTTACTAGATTTGGTAAATCGTACCCCTGAGTACGACCTAATGATGTTGGGGATAACCGTGCCGAGCGGTTCTCCGACCTGGAAGGGGGGTTGCACACCCGAGTGCACCCCAGTTGAGACGGAGGGGGGTTGTACACCCGAGTACGCCCCAGTCGTATTGGAGGGGGGTTGCACACCCGAGTGCGCCCCAGTCGTATTGGAGGGGGATTGCACACCCGAGTGCGACCCAGTCGTATTGGAGGGGGGTTGCACACCCGAGTGCGCCCCAGTCGTATCGGAGGGGGGTTGCACACCCGAGTGCGCCCCAGTCGTATCGGAGGGGGGTTGCACACCCGAGTGCGCCCCAGTCGTATCGGAGGGGGGTTGCACACCCGAGTGCGCCCCAGTCGTATCGGAGGGGGGTTGCACACCCGAGTGCGCCCCAGTAGTATCGGAGGGGGGTTGCACACCCGAGTGCGCCCCAGTCGTATCGGAGGGGGGTGGCACACTCGAGTGCGCCCAAGGAGGTGTGGCCACGCCGGGCACCTCAAGTACGGGGAGGAACGCCGCATCAAGTGGCAACCCAGATGTGGATAGGGTTAGCACACCCGAGTGCGCCCAGATTGGCTCGTCAGCTAATGTCCCAGTTCCGCGTTCCAGGCCGAGGGTTAGGTCTGCTGAAAAGAAAGATCTGGTGTTTGGGGACTTCGTAACGCCAGTCAAAACTAGTCGAGGTATAATAACTAAGAAAGACCTCTTGGCGGTTATGGATGATGTTCCCTTCAATCACCCAAAAAGTCCAGAACCCTTAAGGAAATGCAATTCCCTGGATTTGGGGATAGCACAAAAAGAAGACCATAGCCCTAGTTTTATTTGGGGGTGCTCCTCATCGGGGTCAGATCGGGAGTCCTCGGAAGACCGTGCTAAACAGCAAAGGCAAGCAAGGCCTAAGTTGAAACGGGGGGCATCCAGAAAGCAAGTAGAGTCATGGCCAGTGTTGGGCAGCGCTCTAATCCCTGCGGGAAGAGAATCCATGGCTAAGGAAGTGACGCCAACCTCAGGAAGTTCTCAGAATGTGGCAGCGTGGAGACCTACAGCACAAAAATCCCCTGACGAGTATAAAAAGCTTTTCAAGGAAAAGTACGAAGCCTATACCCAGGGTAGTACATTAAAACTTATCCCTGGCACCCTTGAAAGCTTACGGTTGAGGATTGTGTCATTGGTAACGACGGACGCAAAAGCGAAGGGGTTAACCAGAATTACGAAGGACAAAATGTACGAGATGTTGGGGGACTTGAACGTCCCAGCCACATACGTAGTTCAGCGATCGTATGCCATGTGGGATATCCTGCTTCCAACAACGAAGGATGCCGAGAAAGTGGCAAGACAGGACCTGATATGGAAGGGGTTAAGAGTTAAGCCTGAATATCAGGGTAAAAGAAGGACGACCATCACAATCCTCGGCGTCCCATGCTGTATTGACTCCGACCATCTAGGAGCAGTTATGTCACAGTATGGTGACGTCGAGGCAATCTTTCCTGTCCGTGGACCCAGGAACATTCAGACGGGGGAGTACAAACTAAAGATGAGAGTAAGTCATAAAGGTTTCTTGGACATCCCCGCGCAATTACAATGCGAATCCTGGGCAATGTCACTCATTGTGGAGGGAAGGAGGCCGTATTGCTGGAGCTGTAAGACGCCGGGGCATATGGCAAAAGATTGCCCGAAAAGGATTCCAGCGAAGTCCCCGGCGTCTGTGCCTTCAACACAGAAAAAGACACCTGTGGTACCTCAAGTAAACACAGAGGCAGCCGGGACGGAGAACGATTCCCCCAAGTGGAGTACGGTAGTGGGAAAAAAAGCAAAGAAGATCACTATTACCTCCAAATCAGCTCCGGTTAACAAATCCCCTATTCAAGAGACAAAAACTCCTGTTGAACCGGTAAACACACTCACTCCAGGGGTGAAACGAAAATTGCCGACCCACTCGTCAGAGGAGGATGAGAAAGCAAATGAGGACGAGACGGTAATGGTCGTTGAAGGAGTGGACTTAGAAAAGCCTAAAGAAAATAAAGCCAAAAAGATTAAAGAGACAAAGGAAGCAGCAGAGGAAGAGATGGTGGAAGAAGAAGAGCCAAAAGACAAAATAATAGAAAGCAGTGGCACTGAACTTGCTCAACCCCCCAAAACCCAATCCCCGTCCCCTTCAAATGAGGTTGCGCAAAACACCCCTCCCCTTTTGGATACCCCCTCAAATACGCCCAGAGATAAATCCCCGACTACCAGGACAGAGGAAGCAGAAAGAGCCCCTGTCGAGAAAGCTAAACCTCCGTCTCCACCGGTAGTAAAACATGGAAAAAACAAAAAGTACCCTTTTTTCCCTGATGAAAGGATTTGCGAGGCCAATGCTACGCAGACACAGACGGATTTGAATGGCCGACAGAAAAAGTACCTCAAAATGCTGGAGGCCTTCACCCATGTGAGGGACAAACAGGTCCAGGATCCGCTGAATTTTATGGAAGCCCCAATGTTAACAACATTTATTCGTCCGGAAAATGGGAGCAGGGCAAAGGCTCTGTGGAGGATGGTGGAGGCGGGTAAAAAGGTGATTCAGGGTATGAAGCTAATAGATGAGGAGCACCCGTCATTACGTAAGCTGGCTGCCAGATGTACGGGGAGGGTCTCTGCTTATGTTCACCCCTCATTTTATCGGGCACTCAAACTGACTTTCCCCCTGGACGTGGGGGGCCTGTCTAGAGACGGACGGATTTCGTCCGAACTGCTGACCGGCAGTCTCGGTCAGGCCTTCGGCGTCCTCACTCCCGAGGACTTTAGTCCCGTTTGTAACACTGATTAGGAGTAATGATGGCTTTAAACTTGGCTACATTGAACGTGAGGGGCATGAGATCCCGAAGCAAGGCTGTTCGCGTGCTGAGGGATCTCGTGGCGCTTAAGGTAGATATTGCTGCGATCGAGGAGACCCACTTCTGTTCGTACGGGGATTGTGATGTGCTGACTGATGACTTTGAGTTGTTTTCAGCATATGGCAATGTTCGTAGTTGTGGTGTCTCTTTGCTAGTGAGACGCACTCTGTCCGCGACAGTGCGCGTTGTTCATACGGATGCGGAAGGACGGTTGGTCGTAGTCGATGTTGCCGTTGACAGCAGCAAGTTTCGGATCGTTGCGGTTTATGCGCCTAACGCTGTTGGTGAGAGGGTTTCCTTTTTTCGACGGTTGGAGACGTTTCTCGGGGGTCCGGAGCGTGTAGTATTAATGGGGGATTGGAATGCCGTCCTTGACCCCAAGATAGATAAGGTCGGGGGTAATAGAGGGTCGGATAGGTGTGATAGCAGTCTGTCTGACCTGATCGCCTCATGCGATCTTGTCGACAGATTTCGCGTTGATCACCCAGGGCGGGAGATGTGGACGTGGCATACTAGCGCGGCCTTCTGTTCGAGTACTTACTTGGACAGAATGTTAGTTAGAAGAGGCGACATAGATTTCTTATCTTGTCCCACGTTCACTTGGTTAGGTCACTCGGACCATAAATTGGTTATGGCCCGTTTGAGTTTAAGCGATAGGCCTAGGTTAGCTGGGTACTGGAAGTTGAATACCTCCTTACTGGAGATACCCGACTTCCGGGACAAGCTAACGTTACTACTTCAGCGGGCTTTAGTGGGGGCGGTTATCGGGAGTAGTTGGTGGGTGAAAACTAAGGTTTATGTTAGACGCTTTTGTGTCCGCTATAGCCAGCGCCTCGCTCAAGATAGGGCTAGGACACAGAAGCGTGTAGATGATAAGATGACCCGGGAGGTGGCTGGGGGGGATCCCCTAGAGATAGCCTTAATTAAGGGGGACCTCAATCGCTTGGCTAGCGAGCGATATGAAGGTCAAGTAGTTCGAGCTAGGTTAAAGAAAGTCTCTAACGAAGCTGTGAACGTTGACGCTGTTGAGCGTAAGGCTGCTTTACGTCGTGGCTCGGATGGGTACATTCGGAAGGTTGATAACCTGGAAGGACATACCCTGGTATCTACTCGTGAGATTTGCGAGGGGTTCCGCGAGCATTTGGAGGATCGCTTCACCCAACTACCCAGACTCCGCGGCCAGGAGTTTGACAGCTATTTGGCTGACTCGCCCCGCCTAGAGGCGGCCCGAGCAGCTAGCTGTGATGGGGATGTTACAGAGGGTGAGATCATTACTGCGTTGAAGCAGGTCGGCTACAACAAATCTCCAGGACTCGATGGTCTGCCATACGAAGTTTACTTGAGGCTGTCGCCCATGTTTGTTCCTCTTCTGAAGGATGTGTTTAACCACTGGTTTGCTCAGGGCTCGATCCCTGGGCAGGTTACCAAAGGAGTGGTCACATTGTTGAAGAAGGGGGGCCAACCTGGTGAGGGGAATTTAGATGATTACAGGCCCATAACTCTGCTAAACACAGAGTTAAAGATTTTGGCCCGTGTTCTTGCGAATCGTTTGCAGGTTGTTATCGCTGACTTGATCGAACCTGAGCAGAACTATGCTGTGAAGGGGAGGTCAATTCAAAACAATTTGCATCTGGTTCGCACGATCCTAGAGGGTATAGAAGACGACACTGAAGCCGTGCTGATCAATTTAGATCAGTCCAAGGCTTTCGATAGGGTCGACCATGGTTTCTTGGAATCTGTTCTAGAGGCTGCCGGTTTTAATCCGGACTTCCGCAAGTGGATCTCCATTCTGTATCGTCTGCCGACGGTAGCGGTGCAGGTAAACGGTAGGCTTTCGGAGTCGTTCGTGGTTTCTCGTTCGGTACGTCAGGGTTGTCCGCTGTCGCCCCTGCTTTATGTCCTGGCGTTGGAGCCCTTCCTTCGCAAATTAAGGGACGGGGCGGCTACACCAGTCCTACGCGGAATCGCTATCCCTCCTCACTATGCGCGAGCCAGGGTTTCCGCGTATGCCGATGATGTCACCGTTTTTGTGTCCAGCCGTGAAGACATAGAAGCGGTGATTAAGGCGCTCGCTCGTTACGAAGATGTTACAGGGGCCATTGTCAACCGCAGCAAGTCCAACGGCCTGCGGTTGGCTGCCTGGAGCGGAGAGACCGCACTTCCAGGTGACTTCAGCTGGACCGATGGCCCGGTTCGGATCCTTGGCGTTTGGTTCGGACCTGGTCTCCAGCTGGAGAAGAATTGGTCGGAAGTACAGGCAAAGGTCGAATCGTCTGTGAGGGCTTGGACTCGAAGGAAACTTTCCTTGAAGGGGAGAGCGGAGGCGTGCGCCACTTACGTCTTTCCTCTCATCCTTTACCGACTGTCTGTACTCCCGCTGCCTGCGGACCGCCTTCTTGCTTTCACGCGCTTGCTCTTTTCACTTCTGTGGAAGGGGCGGAAAGCATACGTCCGCAGACAGGTCTGTACGCAACGTCCGTGTGATGGAGGCTTAGGGATGCCTGACTTGGCAAGTCATAGACATGCTGAGAGACTGGCTTTCCTGAGTCGTACTTTGACGGAAGACGCTCCGTGGGTCCCTGCGGTTGAGGACGCCTTTCCCAACCTAATACCCGACCACTCGGTCGAAGGTCGACGTAGGCCGAGAGGAGAGTCGCTGTTCGTCACCGAATGCCGAGCTGCGCTTAAGGCGTTGCCGGGGTCCAGTGACCTTGCCCGGTCTAGGAAGAGACTGTATCGGGATCTAGTGGAGGGGTCCGCTTCGGATCCGCTTGGGAGGCGGCTTGGATTGTCGACGGAGGAGGCTCGCTCCCAGTGGAGTTGGGCGCCAGGCCAGAGTTATCTCAACAATTCTGAGTACTCTCTGACCTGGCGACTTGTTCGGAACGCACTGCCCCTCTATGGCAGATTACGCAGGGATGGCATAAGGGACGTCCCCTTGTGCCCGCGCTGTGAGGACAATGAGGAAGAAACGGCCGAGCACGCCTTCTTCACTTGCAGAAAATTACGTCTTCTCTGGGAGTATGTCAGAGAGGTAACGGCTCGCATCGATGCCGAGCAGCCGATGGTCCTGGATGTAGCATTCGTCATCAACAACGTAGCGCCGCCGTGGTCTAGAGAGAAGCGAATGGTGTTTCTTGTGATCCTGGCCGTAGCTAGGTTAGTGACGTGGGTTACACGTCTAGATGAGGTTCATGGGGTTGGGTCTGTTTCGGATCGTGATCTGGTTGTTTACTTTAAGCATCAGCTTAAAGTGAAAATCAGATGCGATTGGAAACGACTACATCGCATGGAGTTCAATAGAAGATGGGTGCGCAACACTAGTTTGTGCATCCGACGAGGAGCCAAGTTTGAATACGTTTTTCCTCCTTAGCATGGAGCAGGCGGTACTGGGTCCTACGGAACCCAGCCCAATGTAAAATTCAAAGTGTTAGCCTAGTTGAATCTTAGCTAGTAGGAATAAGTGATGTCCTGTCCTGATTTTGTTTTTGCCGGCACTAGAGAGCTTCCAAAGATGCCCACTCCACATATTTATTTTGTCCCCGGCTGATGAAACCCTTGGCAATATTATCTTGGAAGACGCCATCCATTCCCGTACCCAGATCCCGATTATTTATTTTGAGAACACCCCACTTAATTCCCACTCCCATTTAGGGGTCGACCTGCTTGTTTTCGGCCTCGAGCCGGAAAACAGTGGGCGGTCCAGACTTAGCAAGAGGGTAGGGAGGGTCCTACTAACCACCCCTTATCATTTTATTTGGTTCTTTATTTTTCTTTCTTTTTGGGTGTTTTTAATGTGTCATCCCACTCCCACGTTATTTCATGTTATTCATGTTTCATTTTGGGGATATTTTAAGTAGGGTTAAGCCATAGAGTGACTGTGAATTTTTTAGTGCAAATGTCTAGCTTAGGGTAGATTAGGTTTTTTCATTGTGCTTTTTTGTTTTTTGTGAAAAATAAAAAATGTCATTGTCTTTGTTTTTGCTAATGTGAAATAAAAAATGTTTTAAAATGTGTTATAAAAGTCACAATGACCCCCGACCCCCCTTTTCCCCCTTACACAGCGGGCTTTTATGCCTAAGGGTTAATACATCTGGCAGATGTAATTTTAACTCTAGGAGTTAATGTTTTGCGAGATGTATTTCTCTAAATACATTCTCAGCCTTTTGGCTAAGATCAAAGTGTAGTATCTGTTCCGATGGATACTGCACAAGACTGGTCCTGTGCAGTTCTAGGAGGTCCACCCTCCCAGGCTTTGCCTCCCCTCTTTGGGGAGGAGTAAGTTTATTGCTTACTGTCTGAGGCGCCCCTACCGGGGAATGCCGACGGGGCTGTCCAGGCAATTTTTAAATGGTCAGATGGCTCACCTCTCGAGCACTGGCTTATCTAATCCCACTTTCCGACCTTGTGTCACATTTTACCTTGTGGGAGGTAGATAAATACCCAGTCTTGTTACTGTCGTTCAGTCGCTTTCTTGGCTTTTGGCCAAGATCAAAGTGTAGTATCTGTTCCGATGGATACTGCACGAGACTGGTCCTGTGCAGTTCTAGGAGGTCCACCCTCCCACGCTTTGCCTCCCCTCTTTGGGGAGGAGTGAGTTTATTGCTTGCTGTCTGAGGCGCCCCTACCGGGGAATGCCGACGGGGCTGACCAGGCAATTTTTAAAGGTAATAGGTGCTCTTCCTCTAGAGTGCTGATTTATCAAAACCCCACTTTCCGACCTTGTGTCACATTTTACTCTGTGGGGAGTAGATAAATACCCAGTCTTGTAACTGTCGTTCAGTCGCTTTCTTGGCCTTTTAGCCAAGATCAAAGTGTAGTATCTGTTCCGATGGATACTGCACGAGGCTGGTCCTGTGCAGTTCTAGGAGGTCCACCCTCCCAGGCTTTGCCTCCCCTCTTTGGGGAGGAGTAAGTTTATTGCTTGCTGTCTGAGGCGCCACTACCGGGGAATGCCGACGGGGCTGGCCAGGCAATTTTTAACGGTAATAGGTTCTCTTCCTCTAGAGTGCTGACTTATCAAAACCCCACTTTCCGACCTTGTGTCACATTTTACTCTGTGGGGAGTAGATAAATACCCAGTCTTGTAACTGTCTAGCCAAGAGCTAGTCACTTTCTTACTTTGTTAATACACTTGTTAAACCAACCCTCGACTTGACTTCCTTTATTTATTATTTACTGTAGAACAACTTCGCAACAGTTACGTACGGTATAAAATAAATAAAAGCTGGAACAGTGTAAAAAAAAGAGCGTGATAAAAAGATATGTAGTAAGAGATGAGGTACATGGCGAGTTAATTGCAAATTACAGCCGATTAAAACAATTTAAATGGATTTTTTTCAAACATAACTCAATCCCAAAGCTGAGGAATATTTAAACGTGTATTTTTGTGATTAAAATATATATCAAATCAATCTTAGTGGAAGCAATCGTTTCGTATAACAAAATGCAATTCGTGCGTTTCGTCGTTTAAAAGCTATTTCAAATTTAAGCGTGACAGATCAAGAAAAATATTATCTCAAAGTTTACTTGGCCTCTGTTTTCTCGATGGATCCTATTTGAGTGCTGTCTGCTCGCGAGAATTGTCAGGTTTCTCATTCCTTTTTGAATAAACTGGAAAATAGATTAAAGTGATCCGACGGAAGTAATCATCGCGAAAAAAAATATTCTTCACGTTTGCTAAAGGAGAAGCCATAGAATTGCGGAAAAGTTTCTCTCTAACTGTCGTCAGTGAAAAAAAAAATCAAGATGGCGACGATTATTTCACGGTGGGCTTCTGTTAAAGTATAGCTAGGAGGGAAGTTCTTGGTTCGGCTTGGTTTTTTTCTGTTTTACGACAGAAATCTACCCTTTTTTGGGGTTTTTTTATGCCTTAAAACAATAATTATTGTAGACGATTCATTCATTCGTTTTGTGTCTCAATTTTACGGCATATCGCCCCGTTTCAGTTTATTTAATACAACGACATAGTACTATTGTAACTTATTGTAGACGCTTCCAATCTTAGTGGATTTGAGCTTTTGTCTCACAGGGGAATTTCAAAGATTTATTTTATTAGCTTCACGGCATATCAACACTATTTTCGTTTAATGCCGAAGCACAATAACCATTCGTCTATATAATAAAAGTGAACGTATGTGTATCCGCTTCGCTTTAATAATTACGCGTGCAAATTTATTTTTATGAGCAAAGAAGGTGAGGCTTAATCTTATTTATAATAATAATTATAATAATAAAACGAAAAGTAAAAATAATCACGTATGACGTGTTAAATTTTATAAGCAAAAGAAGGAAGTGCTTAATTTCAATAATAGCTGATAAAAATAACAAAGAAAGGAATTTTTTTTTTTCACTTTTAATATAGACACAAAATATCGCCTTATTATTATTAAAACGTGACAGAAGGAAGAGAGATAGAAGATGGCTTGTCAACGTTTTCTTATAGATTAGTTTTGTCTTCTTTTCTTATCGGTAGAGAGAAAGAGAAAGAGAAAGAGAAAGAAAAAGAGAAAGAAAGAGAGAAAGAGAGAGAGAAAGAAAAAGAGAAAGAGAAAGAAAAAGAAAAAGAGAAAGACAAAGAAAAAGAAAAAGAAAAAGAAAAAGAAAAAGAAAAAGAGAAAGAGAAAGAGAAAGAGAAAGAGAAAGAGAAAGAGAAAGTCAACGTTTTCTTATAGATTAGTTTTGTCTTCTTTTCTTATCGGTAGAAAGAAAGGGAAAGAGAAAGAGAAAGAAAAAGAGAAAGAGATAGAGAAAGAGATAGAGAAAGAGAGAGAGAAAGAGAAAGAAAAAGAGAAAGAGAAAGAGAAAAAAAAGAGAAAGAGAAAGAGAAAGAGAAAGAGAAAGAGAAAAAAAAGAGAAAGAGAAAGAAAGAGAGAAAGAGAAAGAGAAAAAGGGGGAAATTTTGTCTTTTTTTTCTCATCGATTTGTTTCGTTTCAATGATTTCAAGTCATGAATAGAAATTTAATTGCGAAGCGATAGTGAGCGGACGGAGCCTGCTAGTTATGAATTATTTATTAATTAGCTTTTTTACGGCATATCAACCCTTTTTTTAGTTTATTTAATTCTTACACACAATCACTATTGCCAATAATTCTTTGATTTGTTTGGTTTGTCTTTGACGACATATCAACCCTTTGTTGGTTCAATTAAAACCGAAAAATAATAACTATTATAAATAATGTATTACTTAGTTTGGTTTGATTGTTTCACGGCATATCAACCCTTTTGGGTTCATTTAATGTAAAACCACAGTAACTTTTGTAAACGCTTCAAATATTGTTCTTGGCCTTTTGGCTAAGATCAAAGTGTAGTATCTGTTCCGATGGATACTGAACTCCATAGACTGGTATTGTCTTGGCCTTCGGGGCTTGCTTTACGCCTGTCTATGGGTCTGTCCTATTCAGTTCTAGTAGGTCCACCTTCCCAGGCTTCGCCTCCCCTCTTTGGGGACGAGTAAGTTTATTGCTTACTGCCTGAGGCGCCCCTACCGGGGAATGTCGACGGGGCTGCCCAGGCAATTTTAAAACCGCACTTTCCCGACCCGACCTTGGGTCACATCTTACTTGTGGGAGCAAGATAAAAACTGGCCTTGTGCCTAACTCCTGGAGAGGAGTAAATTAATACTCACATGGGCCTTTTGGCTAAGATCAAAGTGTAGTATCTGTTCCGATGGATACTGCACCCCATGGACTTGTATTGTGTTGGCCTTCGGGACTGGATGTACGTCTGTCTATGGGTCTCTCCTCGGCAGTTCTAGGAGGTCCACCCTCCCAGGCTTTGCCTCCCCTCTTTGGGGAGGAATAAGTTTATTGCTTACTGCCTGAGGCACCCCTACCGGGGAATGCCTACGGGGCTGCCCAGGCAATTTTTAATGGTCAGAGTGCTCACCTCTCGGGCGCTGGCTTTTCAAACCCCACTTTCCTGACCCGACCTTGGGTCAAATCTTACTTGTGGGAGTAAGATAAAACTGTTCTTGTGCCTAACTCCTGGAGAGGAGTAAATCAATACTCACATGGGTAATTTTTAAAATGTTAAGATGGTTTATACTTGTTTGTTTTAAGGCATATCAACCCTTTTTTGTTATATGAATCATCATCATCATCATTAACGTCTGTTTTACATGCTGACATGTGTTGGACGGCTCAAAGAAATTGACTTGCAAACCAACCTATCTCAGCCCAGGTATTTATTCATCCTTCTATCTCTCGATTCCATTTTATCACGCCCTCTCATTTTCCCTTGCCCTTCTCTTGTATACAAGACCTGCTACCTTAACTGTTCTACGTCTACTGATCCAAGAACTCTAAGCCATTCTTTCAACATAGCCATACTATCAAAGTCTTCTGTTCTGTACACATCTCCTTCATTCTCATATAATTTCTCTCCATGTGACGCATGTCCTCAACCCTCACTGACCAGGTTTCACTTCCATACATAAATACACATGCCTTATAGACTCTTCTCTTGGTCGACAGGTGTAACGCTCTGCTGGTTAGTAATGGTAGAACTTCCTTGAATTACTCCAACCAATCCTAATTCTTGCAATCACACTAGCACCTGCTCCACCCTGTGCCCTAATGGTATCACAAAGGTAAACGAAAGTTATCGGAATCCAGATATACTTTCTCCCCGTCTGAGTTCTCACCCATCTCTATTATTTTACACTTCTTGCACTCAGATTGGTTATCCTCCCTCGTTGGAACAACTACATTGAAGACATTGCCAAGGCTGCAGCAAAGAAGGTTGGCTCCCTCTACCGTGCTAGTAAACTCCTCACACCTGACATTATCCTGTATCTCTACAAAGCCACCATCCGCCCATGCATGGAGTATTGTTGCCACATCTGGGCTGGTGCATCATCTACTACTCTCTCCCTCCTTGACAAGGTCCAAAAAAGAGTCGCCAACCTAATAGGTTCCTCACTGTCAACCAAGCTCTAGTCCCTGTCCCATCGCTGCAATGTAGCATCCTTGTGCTTGTTTTACAAGTACTTCAATGGATTATGCTCCGGTGAATTGGCTACTTTGGTGCCCCCTCGACCTAAATTCACTAGATCAACGCGACAATCAACTTAATCCCATCCATTCACTGTGGAGGTCCCCAGATGCCGGAGAGCTTTCTACTCAAATAGCTTCTTTCCTCGTGCTGCTGGCCTCTAGAACTCCCACCCTGCCTCCTGTTTCCCTGACAGTACTGACATGCAGAAGTTTAAAATTAATGTAAACAGACATCTCGCTGCGTAGATCCCAGTTTAGGTTGACCCCTCCCATCCTTCTCCCCTTTTCTTTCTTCTCAGTAGCCCCTTACGTCTACAGTGGCGTCCTACCTGGTTTGGGATGAACTTCGTTAAAAAAACTAAAAAAAACTACCAGTAATTCAACCGCACTAAATGAAATACATATCTTAAACGATTGATTCTGTACGATTAATTGAACATCATATGCTAGTTTATCCACAATAATTAGGGGGTGATTTAGGGTTCATACATTACTCAGCTCTACTTTCTTATTCGATCCTCACATAATGCATGTAATCTTCTTCGTCGACAGAAACAGCTGTTCGTCTCGTTGAAATGTTTAAAGTTATTACTCAGTAGATAGTGGTGTCTCACAGCAATAGAGGCATTATCCGTCATTACGTGGCGTTTTTACAACAGAAGCAGACTTGTTCGCTAGCTACTTCTCTGGTTGTGTTAGTACCAGCTGTATTTCTCTCATCGCAGATAGCGGGGATAATGAATACTAATTATACTACGTGATTATGTTTACTTTTCGGTGTTTCTTCTATCTTTTCTCTCTTGGATCAGTTGGAATATGCAGTTGATCTAGAAGTTGACTTCGGTTGTGGATTGAGGTGCGAAATTGCTTGTTTCGTTTAATCCTCTTAGAACTCAGCTCGTGTCTTTCAATCAAAGGCCCTGCCCCTTTTATTTCTGAGATTTTCATGGGTGGCTATGTTTTTGACGATTAATTGACTCTGAAACTTCTTGGTCAGTTTTTCACATCGAAATTTTCTTAGAAATCATACATTAGATTCATTGCATTTTCTGATACTTGCTGGTGCTACCAGATCATACTGTCTAAAAAAATACTGGATTCCTGACTTAAAAATGCACCAAACATTGATGTCATTGTTTTTTTCCTTTCCCTTTGCAAAACTCAATCATGTTCTGCAAAGCTAAAAACAAAAACATTTTTTCGTCTACAAAACAACCAAACCAAACACCATAAATAAATATTTGAAAATATAAAAAACTTGAAGCATAAACACTTTTACCAAAATTACCGGATTCGGAATTAAATAACACGAAAAGGGTTGATATGCCGTAAAACAAAATAAACACACAACCAAACTTTCTTATTCTCGTAAAGTCGGTCCTCTATATCGCTCCAAACATTTACTCACATCTGAGGCTATTCTCTATCTCTACAAATCTACTATCAGACTGTTCGCTGTACTACACGCTGATTTGACGTTAATAGAGTTAAATCTCTCTTAATTTTAATGCTAGTTGACGGCGGCCTAGGGGTTAGAAACTCGACTACAAATCAGTGGCGATTTGTAAATCGGGTTCGAGCCCTCCGACCAACGTTAATCAACATCCCTATACTGAAGATTGCGTAAGCATGAAGCATCGATGTCTGTTGATATTTACTTTTAAAATATTATAGTTAAATCTCACCTCTCCCCTTTTACCTCTCTCACCCTTTTAACTATTTCCTTCACACTCTTACCACCCCCGCCCATTTTCAAGTTATCTTCATTTCTTCAAATCTTATTCTAAAACTATGATACTACCTACATGCTAAAGACACAGAGTTTCCCCCTTCCCTCCTCTTCCCCCAGCCTCTCAAAATCCATGCCACACCTCACCACGACAAAAATCTCAGCCCCCCCCTCTTTCATATATATATATATATATATATATATATATATATATATATATATAGTAAGCTATGAAAATATATTTATGGCAATTAAGCTACACAGAAGCTCCCGCGTTTCATCCCCATTTTAGTCTGAAGATTCCCCCCCTGGGATGAAACGCGGGAGCATCTGTGTAGCTTAATTGCCATAAATATATTTTCATAGCTTACTACCTAGCTCTACTTATGTATCGAGCACTGTTGAAGTAAATACTGAAAATTGATACTAAAAAATTGTATCTCCTTATAAAATTTTATGTGGATACATGAAATAGTAATATATATATATATATATATATATATATATATATATATATATATATATATATATATATATATATATATATTATACTAAGCCTCTTTAAGAAATTAAAGTTGAGCACTCTCGGGGATGTTAAAAATAGACTGTCAAAAAGCTCTAATGCAAAGTTCCGAATAAGTTCGTAGAACACTCTCGACTAGTCCTCTATCTTTGCCCGCTTCTAGGTACATATAGATCTTAATTCCTTTTAATTATGTGACAGTTTCTGTTGGCCGAGTGGATACGGCGACTACTTGCAGATTCTAAGCTGACTCTGTGAACCAGGTTCGCGCCTCCCGACCATCTGAAATTATTACTTTCCTGCACTGATGAGAACAATAAGCTTGAAACGCTAGCGTCTGTAGGTATTAATAATTTAATATTATAGGATAACAACATATATATATATATATATATATATGTGTGTGTGTGTTGTTATCCTATATTTAAAACAAGAAAAGGAAAACGGCGAAAAGTAACTTTAACTTTATTTTTTAATAATCACTCTCAGCTATTGTTTGTTTGTTTGTTTTTTTCATTCCGTATTCCGTATTCTTCATATTTTTTGTATTTCTACTTTTCGGTTTCAAAATAATTCTCTAAAGAGATGTTATCGATGCCTAATCCAATTTCTACTCTTGGAAACTCACAGAAAACGAAACATATCAGTCAATTTACCAAAATCTGTCGATTCCTGCAACTGACATGTCTAATTTCTTCACACCTCGCAGTTATTTTAGACAAGCATAATTGACTGGAAACGACACATCTAAAATTGCGTTCTCCAAACTAAATGACGTGTGTCACTGGGAATCATCCAGGGACACAGCCGTAGAGACTGTCGTAAAATCTCCGTGTCGCAATATTATAGCTGATTATCTTCATCGTGGGTCATGAATAGAGTGTACCATATGGCAACACTAACAGTGGTGATCGATAACTCGATGTTTTAAAGCAGAGGTTCCCAACCTTTTTCCCGTTAAGTACCCCCTGATTTATAAAACCATCTTCCCGAAGCACCAATATTGGGACAATGAACATGACGGTAATTTCTTGTCTAACGTATTATACTACAGGGTGGGCCAAAATAAGGGTCCTATCTTTAAATTTGAATAACTTGAATTTGAATAACTTCCACAAAATAAAAGTTAAACTCACCAAACTTTATGTGTGTGTAGACTGATCCTTCCGAGATTTTTTGAAATAAACAAAACAAATTTTAGCCGAAAAACACTTCTTAAAACTTACAAAAACTAAAGTATTGTTTTTTACACTGTTTTAAGTTTTTTAAGCAAAAATAATGTTTTCTAAATGAGGGTACGTTCCTTAGGGCTAATACGGCTCATGCTTGCTTCGGAAGGGGTCCTTTACTTATTCTAAAAAAAAAAAAAATCAATAAATAAAAAAGTTATGAATTTTTAAAAATAGGACCCTTATTTTTGCCCACCCTGTACAATGATTCTGCAAAGGATAAATATATCATATCTTCGACGATATTTCAGTGCTCCGTTACATATAGGTTGGAGTGCTCGCTAAAAAGAAGTTCCAAGGGGGAAATGACGTTGAACCCGGACTGGTGCCGATGGTATAAGTAACTACAGAGCTTCTCGTTGTCTACATGAAAATTGTGCCCAGAACCAATCCACAGATAAGGGCATTATATGCTTGTCTGAATCACTAACGATTATTTGGTCATTTAATTTTTTATTATTAATATAATATATTTACTTTTTTTTAATTATTACTTAGATAGTGATATATGTTTTTTCAAAACCAATAATGAAAGAAACTTTATTAAATGACAGGCACTGAATTTCATAATCCGCAACTATTGCTATTTAAAAAATCTCTTTCATCAGCCATATAAGTACCCCGAGAAATCTCGTTTCGAACCTCTGGGGGTTCGTGAACACCAGGTTGAGAACTGCTGTCTTAGAGTATCGATCAGTTATCTTTCGTTTTTACGTTTGTCAAATGCTATTACTAGTGCTTCTTGTTGATGTCTCTGGTCAATTCCTTTGTTGTTTGTTGGTAAAGCGTGATTAGCCATGAATAGTATACACACGACACCACGTAAAAGAAAATAGGTACAATTTTCGTTTGTTTGTAAAAAAAAAGTATCTTTGCATTTATGCGAACACATAGAAACCAGATGCGATTGTTACTCGATTCGAACCTATGTATATTGTTGCAAGCGGTGGTAGACAGTTCTGTCAGTACTTGGCTTAACGTAAACTCGTTCGTTTGTTATTTACTCCCACTTTGTCTTTTTCTTCAATTTCTCCCTGTTCGTCTATTTATGTAATTATATAACTAATGTTATGATTTACGTCATACACATTTTTCGCATTAATGTCGATTCGGTCATTACTGTGGATAGCCTTATATAATCCTTATATTATAGTAAACCTATTTGGAAACCTTATTTAATAACTATTTTATTTTCCATTGTCCGTTAACCGAGTCATAAACATAGTCACAACACGAAATTGCATTATCAAAATCCAAATAACCCTGTATTTCAATCATTCTCTAACATTATTTTTTATATATACTGCCTCTCACAGCGGTAAGATGTGACACAAGGTCGGAAAGTCGGATTGAAAAGCCAGCGCCCGAGAAGATGAGCACTCTGGCTTACAAAAAAATGTCTGGTCAGTTCTGTCGGCATTCCCCGGTAGGGAAGCCTCAGGCGATTAGCAAAAAACTAACCTCTTCTCAAAGGGTGAGAAAGTAAAGCCTGGGAGGGTGGACCTCCTTGAACTGCACAGGACAACAATCTCTCAGACTGGCGGAATCAAGGCCTGAAGGACAACACGGTACCGGTCTATAAGGGTGTATTTTTATTATTTGGAGTCCTTTGTCAAGAATTTCCCATGACAAAAATACATTCGAACAGTCCTCTTAAATAATCAAGCTTCGCTCATTCCATTGATCTCATAGACTTATTCATCATTCAATTAACACGACATCCATCACGTCAACCTTCATCTTAAGTGGATTTTAGTTTTGAGAAGCGGTAACTGATTGGTAAGCAAAGGGGCTCAACATTTTTGACCAATGTAAATGATTCCCGTTCATTTGAAACAATAAAGTTAGCGATCCAGTGTGAAATACCAAATTCTCATAACCACAGCAAACAAAAGAGTTTGAAGTAAGACAGAACGCGGCACAACATTACGACATCTGGGCTGGTGCACCAACCACTAGTCTCTCTCTCTTAGACAAGGTCCCCATCTAATAGGTTCATCACTATCCACCAAGCTCCAGCCCCTGTCCCATCACCGCGATGTCACATCCTCTTGCTTGTTTTACAAGTACTTCAATGGAATGTGCTCCGATGAACTTGCTGCTCTGGTGGCCCTCTTGACGTAAATACACTCAACAAACCCGACAATCAGCTAAATCCCATCCATTCACCGTGGAGGTCCTCAGATACCGTAGAGCCTTCTACTCCAATAGCTTCTTTCCTCGTGCTGTCGGCCTTTGGAACTCCCTCCCTGTTCCTTGTTTCCTCTACTGTACCGACATGCAGAAATTTATAACTAATGTGAACAAGCATCACGCTGTACAGCTCCAAATTTAGATGACCTCCTAAACTTTCACCCTAATTCTCAGTAGCCCCTTACGTCTACAGTGGCAACTTGCCTTGTTTGGGTTGAACTCAGTTTTTTTTAAAAAACTTCTAACACTTGTGTATTTCTTTGCGCTGCGAACATTCTAAAAACACGATGACTTTTAACTTTTCTAACGAATAATTTAATCACTCAACGCAAAGCTGATAGACACATGTGTAAATGCTAGTTTAAAAAATTAAGACAAAAAAAATATTTAATGTCCAAGCAACGTAGGTTACATCTGCTAGTTCAATAGATCGAGAGAAACAACATGGATGGAGAAATAACTCATACCCACATGTTGAAAACATATAGACATAAATACTCCTGATATTTACCTGACATCGGCTTGGTAGGTGTGTCTTACCAATCAGGGATACATGCTCGACATCAGTACGACAGCAACTTTATGGCTGTCGAGCTGAGATATGGTTCTGTTAAATCTAAAGCGGTCCACCCTCCCAGGCTTTGCCTCCTCTTTCAGAAGGAGTTATGTTATTGCTAATCGCCTGGTGCGCCCCTAGCGGGGAATGCCAAGGCTGCTCGATCCTAGTGTGCTGGCTTTTAAAAGTCACACGTAATCTTGTGTCTAACATCCTTAAGAAGAGGTAAATAAAATAGTTTGACCTTGTAGCTAATATCCTGAAGAAAAGGGTAAATAAAAAATAGTTTGACCTTGTGTCTAACATCTTGAAGAGGAGGTAAATAAATATAGTTTGACTTTGTGTCTGAAAGCCCAAAGAAGAAGTATATAAAAATAGTTTGACCTTGTGTCTAACATCTTGAAGAAGAGGTGAATAAAAAATACTTTGACCTTGTGTCTAACATCAAGAAGAGGAGGTAAATAAAAAATAGTTTGACCTTGTGTCTAACATCAGAAAGAGGAGGTAAATAAAAAATAGTTTGACCTTGTGTCTAACATCAGAAAGAGGAGGTAAATAAAAAATAGTTTGACCTTGTGTCTAACATCAGAAAGAGGAGGTAAATAAAAAATAGTTTGACCTTGTGTCTAACATCAGAAAGAGGAGGTAAATAAAAAATAGTTTGACCTTGTGTCTAACATCATGAAGAAGAGGTAAATAAAAAATACTTTGATCTTGTGTCTAACATCTTGAAGAGGAGGTAAATAAAAAATACATTTACCTTGTGTCTAACATCATGAAGAAGAGGTAACTAAAACATTGTTTGACCTTGTGGCTAACACCCTGAAGAGGAGGTTAATAAAAAAAATAGTTTGACCTTGTGTCTAACATCACGAAGAAGAGGTAAATAAAAAATAGTTTTTCCTTGTGTTTAACATCTTGAAGAGGAGGTAAAAAATAGGTTTACCTTGAGTCTAAAATCATGAAAAGGAGGTAAATTAAAAATAATTTGACCTTGTTTCTACCATCGTGATTAAGAGGTAAATAAAAATTGTTTGTACCTTATATCTAACATCTTGAGAAGAGGTAAATAAAAAATAGTTTGACCTTGTGTCTAACATCTTGAAGAGGAGGTAAATAAAAAATACTTTGACCCTGTGTCTAACATCTTGAAGAAGAGGTAAATAAAAAATAGTTTGACCTTGTGTCTAACATCTTGAAGAAGAGGTAAATAAAAATAGATGTACCTTGTGTCTAACATCTTGAAGATAAGGTAAATAAAAAATTGTTAGACCTTGTGTCTAACATCTTAAAAAAGAGGTAAATAAAAAATAGTTTTACCTTGTGTCTAAAATCATGAAGACGAGGTAAATAAAAATAGTTGGCCTTGTGTCTAAGATCTTGAAGTGGAGGTAAATAAAAAATAATTTGACCTTGTGTCTAACATCCTGAAAAGCAGGTAAATAAAAAATAGTTTTACCTTGTGTCTAACATCTTGAGGAACAGGTAAATAAAAAATACTTTAACCCTGTGTCTAACACTTTGAAGAAGAGGTAAATAAAAAATTGTTTGACCTTGTGTCTAACATCTTGAAGGAGAGGTAAATAAAAAATAGTTTGACCTTTGTCTAACATCTTGAAGAGGAGGTAAATAAAAAATACTTTGACCCTGTGTCTAACATCTTGAAGAAGAGGTAAATAAAAAATTGTTTGGCCTTGTGTCTAACATCTTGAAGAAGAGGTAAATAAAAATAGATGTACCTTGTGTCTAACATCTTGAAGATAAGGTAAATAAAAAATTGTTAGACCTTGTGTCTAACATCTTAAAAAAGAGGTAAATAAAAAATAGTTTTACCTTGTGTCTAAAATCATGAAGACGAGGTAAATAAAAATAGTTGGCCTTGTGTCTAAGATCTTGAAGTGGAGGTAAATAAAAAATAATTTGACCTTGTGTCTAACATCCTGAAAAGCAGGTAAATAAAAAATAGTTTTACCTTGTGTCTAACATCTTGAGGAACAGGTAAATAAAAAATACTTTAACCCTGTGTCTAACACTTTGAAGAAGAGGTAAATAAAAAATTGTTTGACCTTGTGTCTAACATCTTGAAGGAGAGGTAAATAAAAAATAGTTTGACCTTTGTCTAACATCTTGAAGAGGAGGTAAATAAAAAATACTTTGACCCTGTGTCTAACATCTTGAAGAAGAGGTAAATAAAAAATTGTTTGGCCTTGTGTCTAACATCTTGATGAGGTAGTAAATAAAAAATACTTTGACCTTGTGTCTAACATCTTGAAGAAGAGGTAAATAAAACATGTTTGGCCTTGTGTCTAACATCTTGAAGAGGAGGTAAATAAAAAATACTTTGACCTTGTGTCTAACATCTTGAAGAACAGGTGAATAAAAGTACTTCGACCTTGTGTCTTACATCTTGAAGAAGAGGTAAATAAAAATACTTCGACCTTGTGTCTAACATCTTGATGAGGTAGTAAATAAAAAATACTTTGACCTTGTGTCTAACATCATGAAGAACAGGTGAATAAAAGTACTTCGACCTTGTGTCTTACATCTTGAAGAAGAGGTAAATAAAAATACTTCGACCTTGTGTCTAACATCTTGATGAGGTAGTAAATAAAAAATACTTTGACCTTGTGTCTAACATCATGAAGAACAGGTGAATAAAAGTACTTCGACCTTGTGTCTTACATCTTGAAGAAGAGGTAAATAAAAATACTTCGACCTTGTGTCTAACATCTTGATGAGGTAGTAAATAAAAAATACTTTGACCTTGTGTCTAACATCTTAAAGAAGAGGTAAATAAAAATACTTCGACCTTGTGTCTAACTTTTTGAAGAAGAGGTAAATAAAAAATAGTTTGACCTTGTGTCTAACATCTTGAAGAAGAGGTAAATAAAAAAAATAGTTTGGCCTTGTATCTAACATCTTGAAGAGGAAGTAAATAAAAAATACTTCGACCTTGTGTCTAACATCTGGAAGAAGAGGTTAAAAAATACTTTTACCTTGTGTCTAACATCATGAAGAAGAGGTAACTAAAAAATTGTTTGACCTTGTGTCTAACACATTGAAGAAGATGTTAATAAAAAATTGTTTGATCTTGTGTCTAACATACTGAAGATGAAGTATATAAAAGACTTTGATTTTGTGGTTTGCCTCTTGCAGAGATGGTAAGTAAAATACATGGTTATGGGGTTCTATCTCCAAAAACCTAGTAGGAGTTCATGACGTATTCTAACAAAAAAATGTAATTGATAAAAGTAGAGATGTGGGCATACCTCGAAAAATAACTGGTTCAAAATGAAGTTCGATGAATCGAGGAAGACATTTTATTCCCGGGCAACGCTTTGTAGATCAACTGGTTTCATAGATAGAACGATAATTCATATATATCTCTATTTGGTGTTTGTTCATTTGTAAACATGGCAAATATGATTATCTTTTCTTGTATTTTGTTTAAGCCAATCAAATCGTCGCGCTGTCTGCGTTCATTTGCAAATCAATTATCTCCCCCTTTCGCCAAGTTACCGCTCAAAAAGAAAAATTCTCTGCATGAAAGATTTCAGAGCTTAAACAAAGCTTTAGAGTTTACATTAATTTAAAAGTTCGATAATCATAGAAATGCTCTTTTTCATAACGGCTAATTACGGCCAACAGAGAATTAAATGGAGTCATATCAATGGTAATCAGATAATGCGATCAATATTGTGATTATAGAGGGGAGAAGAATGACAAAAAATTGATATTCTGAGGTATCACACTCACACACACACACACACACACACACACAGACATATATATATATATATATATATATATATATATATATATATATATATATATATATATATATATATACAGGGTGGGCAAAAATAAGGGTCCTATTTTTAAAAATTCATAACTTTTTTATTTATTGATTTTTAAAAAAAATTTTTTTTTAGAATAAGTAAAGGACCCCTTCCGAAGCAAGCATGAGCCGTATTAGCCCTAAGGAACGTCCCCTCATTTAGAAAACATTATTTTTGCTTAAAAAACTCAAAACAGTGTAAAAAACAATACTTTAGTTTTTGTAAGTTTTAAGAAGTGTTTTTCGGCTAAAATTTGTTTTGTTTATTTCAAAAAATCTCGGAAGGGTCAGTCTACACACACATAAAGTTTGGTGAGTTTAACTTTTATTTTGTGGAAGTTATTCAAATTCAAGTTATTCAAATTTAAAGATAGGACCCTTATTTTGGCCCACCCTGTATATATATATAAACAAATGTTTGGAGGTACAAAATTTATGTATGCTTTTGAAAATGATTCACGGAAAACTCTCTAGAGCGATTTCGAATATCATTGCATCAGGAAAAACCGATAGTATGAATTAATTAATAATATTAGCGAAAATGAAGAACTGATAAAGAGAATGTGTATTGGGACTAGATGTTATCAGTCTCAAAGATTCATCATCCATTGTACATATAACACAATGCTATTTTATTTTCTGTACACTCTCTCTCTCTCTCTCTCTCTCTCTCTCTCTCTCTCTCTCTCTCTCTCTCTCTCTTCACCCCATTTTTTAAACCCCTCTTGTTTTTTTAAATCCCTCGATACAGCCTTTGTTAAGAGAGGGCGAAAACTTTTAATCATGAACGATAGAATTCGTCTTCCCTTCATGTTTGCGATAGCAAAATTTTGTACTTTCCAAAAAATCATGAAATATATATATATATATATATATATATATATATATATATATATATATATATATATATATATCCAGGAAGAACCTTTCTTCTTTCTTCCTGGATTCCACCGACCGGGTTGGATCACAAAAAAAACGTTCTGCCTGATGAGACCTCAGCTCTTGATAGCTGTAGATCGATAACATCGACATGCCAGTGTAGCAGATTTTGTACATGTTTGAATAAAAAATCATTCATGATACAGCTCTATATTTTTATTGAGCACTCTTTTATAAGCCCGGTTTGATTCCCTTTGGATTTCTACTCTATGGATTTTTACCCTACCTTGATTACTATATATATATATATATATATATATATATATATATATATATAATTTATTTGAAAACATTCAAACTTTTCCAACTGGATTATTTTTGCTTTTTAATGGTTTGGCCTCTCCAAAAATTCAACGGATTTTACAGTTTTTGATGCCAATCTTTCCTGGATTTACCGTTTTTCAACCTTCTGCTACAAATGTTGTCTTTTCTATATTTTCAACTTTGCATTAGACATTTTTTATTTGTCTATATTTTATATCATCTTTATATTTTTTTCACATCATGACTTTTGGTAATTTCCCTTACCAACTTATCTGTTTGTATTCCTCTAGCAAGAGTATTTCATTCTTTGAAAAGCCATGGCTTAAAGAAGGATAAATACATTTATTTTATTTAAAACACCTTGTTTTGAGCAACTGATGACTTAATAGATATTGTATTTTTACAATATCTAATCTTATCTTTTACTTGTTTATATATATATATATATATATATATATATATATATATATATGATTTTTTTTACAGACACATGTACAAAATCTGAGTCACTGGCATGTCGATGTTATCGATCAACAGCTGTTATAAACTGAGATCTCATCAGGAGGAGTTAAAATCAGATCTTAACCTAAGATCATATTTGGAAAGAATGAAATGGAGAAATATATATATATATATATATATATATATATATATATATATATATATATATATATATATATATATATATATATATATATATATATATATATATATACATTTTAGCCTGACGATTCATTACGGGGATGAAACGCGGAAGCCTCTGTGTAGCTTAATTGGCATAAATATATTTTAATAACTTATTATATATATATATATATATATATATATATGTATATATATATATATATATATATATATATATATGTATATATATATATATATATATATATATATGTATATATATATATATATATATATATATATATATATATATATATATATATATATATATATAATTATATATAAATCAATGTATGTTTGTATGTGTGAGTGATGTTTGCGTGTTGCCTATAGAAAGAAAAGTTAGAAATTCTACATAACATTCAAAAGCGTATTCTTATGTAAAATTCACGGGGACGACAATAAAAGTAGTCGGAGAATGTATATATGTGTTCTCCTAAAGGGTGCTATGGCGTAATAAACCTCTTCAAACTTCAAAAATGTCATATTTTCATAAAATCTAATTCATACGTATAAAACTTTCTTAGGAGGACAATGGAATTGGTTCCGAATCTCAGCGGTTTCCTCGATCTTTCGAATATCTACGTGACCTATGGTTGCATTCTTAGTTTTCTCATGTGTATTCCACGTTGTTACGTTCGCATGCAACATCTCATCACTGTAGACGCTTATTTTTGCAGTTGGTCAAAACTAGCCGTTAAAAACTAAATAGTAAAAATATAGATGTAAGCATATAATGATGATTTGATTAATCAAATCGAAAGTACTCGCAAAAATATGGGACACGAAAACCCATAGAACTTGTTTCGTCTTTATTGTGAGACATTGTCAGGACAAAGAAAAATGCAGAAAAAATAATTGTACAATTATCAATTTTGATCTGCTCGAGAGCGGCGATCAAAATTGATAATTGTATGATTATTTTTTCTGCATTTTTCTTCATCCTGAAGAAGTCTCACAATAAAGACGAAACGTTGATGAATACACAAATAATATAGTTCTTTGGCTTTCCTTTTTCGTTTTCCATTACGTCGGATCATTTTATCCCTATCTTTATTTATATATATATATATAGTCTCGGAAGTTTCTCAACCATTTAAACTATATTAAAAAAAAAAAATTATAGTCCCAAGTCTTCCAGTGGAAAATCACTCATGCAAGTCAATTTATTTTTTACAGTTATTATATTAGTTTATTTCTAACACTATTTTAAGGGATCATCAGTTGTTTACCATGAAAAACTGTTTCAGGAATTTAAAAACAATATATATATAGATATATAGATATATATATATATATACAGGGTGGGCCAAAATAAGGGTCCTATCTTTAAATTTGAATAACTTGAATTTGAATAACTTCCACAAAATAAAAGTTAAACTCACCAAACTTTATGTGTGTGTAGACTGACCCTTCCGAGATTTTTTGAAATAAACAAAACAAATTTTTGCCGAAAAACACTTCTTAAAACTTACAAAAACTAAAGTATTGTTTTTTTACACTGTTTTGAGTTTTTTAAGCAAAAATAATGTTTTCTAAATGAGGGTACGTTCCTTAGGGCTAATACGGCTCATGCTTGCTTCGGAAGGGGTCCTTTACTTATTCTAAAAAAAAAAAAAAAATCAATAAATAAAAAATTTATGAATTTTTAAAAATAGGACCCTTATTTTTGCCCACCCTGTATATATATATATATATATATATATATATATATATATATATATATATATATATATATATATACATGATGATTGACAATTCTTTACAGAAGAAGGCTATCCCTACAAAGATTGCAATGACTGATTGTGGTCGCGCATATTGTTCAGCAGACACGGTTTATTTTTATAGGTCTTTATCGCCGTGGGTCTTGTACATGTAGATGGCCGTGCTCTGCGTTTGTACGACACGCAGAGGACGCTCTCCTTCTACAAAGTCTAGTTTCAGTGACGAGTCGAAGCAAAATAACTGAGAGACGACGTAGACCGCAGGTTTTATATCGCCGTTTCCGTCTCCTAGATGGATGGTCAAACAAAATCTACTGGTCAATCTCGCTAAGTAGTGTAGCATCGCGCCTGGGTACTATACAGTCAATAATATATATATATATATATATATATATATATATATATATATATATATATATATATATATATATATATATATACAATAAAAAGATACACATATATAGATATATACAACTCCAGATACACACATACACTCATACATATCTACATACATACATATATTTACACATATCCAGATACATACAAATGCCTATAAATATCTTGATATAAACACACAGATACATGAATAAATATATATATATATATATATATATATATATATATATATATATATATATATATATATATATATACGTATACACAAAAATATACATACATATATACACACACAAACGTATACATATACATACATACACATATCTAGATATACACATAAATATACATATATATATACACACACATACGTATACATATACACAGATATATATATATATATATATATATATATATATATATATATATATATATATATATATATATAGTCTAAAGAAGCTGTGAGTCATTTTTAACAAAAGAAAAAATAAGAAGTAACATGCAGTTTAAATTCCCAGAGAAACTAACTAAATCCAAGATATTGCAGACTTAACATTCGTTGGAAAATTCATAAATAAATAAATAAGTTAATAAAATAAAAAAGGGGTTTAAGTATCTAACAGTGAAACAAAAACAGGAGACCTTAAGCGTCTAATATTAACACGGTGATCATATATATATAAGCAAGGATAGCGTGCACTTCGTACACGTAACTTGCAACTTGCATCGGATAACATCGCTTCTCAGCGAAGACGAACACACGGATAGAAATTGCACGACAATATGACGTCACCGTTGTTCCGTTTCGTAAATGTATTCATCGACGAAATGCCTTGCTCCGAATTATTTACTTTCAATTAAATACTGTATTTACTTCATAAATGTTATTAACTTTGTTAATGCTCGTTTAAGTCGCCCTAATCGCTAAACAAAAGAAGCTGCAAGTTGGTAGGAATTATCACATTTCTTTGTATATTTTTATTAAATTTTAGGCGTCGATCTCGATGTCATAGTACATTAGAAAAAATCCCGGGTCATCGTTTTTAATGGTGACTTTTGTAAACAATGCACTGGCCGTTTTCCTTTTCTGACATGTTTGTATGTAACATATAAAGTTAACTTGTCGGATTTTCAGAGGTATGCCCCAATAGCATTTAAGCTGACAAATCAAACTTTGCTTCTGACTAGCCAATTTCTATTTGTTATTGTTGTACCATGTTATTACCAATATAATAACATACTTAGCTACAAGTAATTTTAATAATTACTAAGTTCGGACCAGAAGATTTTAGCTGACAAATCAAACTTTACTTCTGACTAGCCAATTTCTATTTGTTATTGTTGTACCATGTTATTACCAATATAATAACATACTTAGCTACAAGTGATCTAAATAATTACTTAGTCCGGACCAGAAAATTTTATCTGTCAAATCAAACTTTGCTTCTGACTAGCCAATTTCTATTTGTTATTGTTGTACCATGTTATTACCAATATAATAACATACTTAGCTACAAGTGATCTAAATAATTACTTAGTCCGAACCAGAAAATTTTAGCTGGCAAATCAAACTTTGCTTCTGACTAGCCAATTTCTATTTGTTATTGTTGTACCATGTTATTACCAATATAATAACATACTTAGCTACAAGTGATCTAAATAATTACTTAGTCCGGACCAGAAAATTTTAGCTGTCAAATCAAACTTTGCTTCTGACTAGCCAATTTCTATTTGTTATTGTTGTACCATGTTATTACCAATATAATAACATACTTAGCTACAAGTGATCTAAATAATTACTTAGTCCGGACCAGAAAATTTTAGCTGGCAAATCAAACTTTGCTTTTGACTAGCCAATTTCTATTTGTTATTGTTGTACCATGTTATAACCAATATAATAACATACTTCGCTACAAGTAATCTAAATAATTACTTAGTCTGGACCAGAAAATTTTAGCTGACAAATCAAACTTTGCTTCTGACTAGCCAATTTCTATTAGTTATTGTTGTACCATGTTATTACCAATATAATTACATACTTAGCTACAAGTAATCTAAATAATTACTAAGTTCGGACCAGAAAATTTTAGTTGGCAAATCAAATTTTGCTTCTGACTAGCCAATTTCTATTTGTTATTGTTGTACCATGTTATTGGTAACTAAACAACGTTGTTAGCTACAATTTATTTTTTTAAATTACCTAGTCCGGGCCAGATGACGTCTGATATGAAAACCTATAAAATAACCTAAAATAAAAACTCAGCAAAGAGAATAACTCGTTTTTAATTGTAGAATATGATAGAAGTTGTCTACCTTAAGTGTTAAAATGTGCAGAAAATCCAAAGTTGAAAACTAAAATTTCACTGCATCGCAGGTAGGTACTGTAGAGTTCTTAATAATGTTTATTGTCTGTGTGTGTGACGGAACCGGATGGACTCACAGACCGCTAAGTACACAATGCTGCAATTTGGTATAAATATTCTTAAATGTACTTGTTATAACATCAGTTATGTATTCTTGATTTTAACATTCTTCATAGTAATTTAATATGGTTTTAATTGGGGGTTTTTATGTAACACATCACTCAATAAGTCCCGGGCCTGACATATATATATATATATATATATATATATATATATATATATATATATATATATGGGCCCCACTACAAAAATATCCTATGATTTTTTAATAAATTGCATGCGTCAAAGTTTGAGACCTATCGGATTATTAGTTTACAAATTACAGTTATCTAAGTGAACCAATGTTGCAACTTTTAAAAAATATGGAAATTCTGATTTTTTTGTGTTCATAAAGCATTGCATTCTGATGGGAAAAATACTGTTTAAGCAAAAAATCGCTTAATATATGTCTCGTTATTATGAACATGTCCAGGGGCATGTATTATAATTATAATATATATATATATATATATATATATATATATATATATATATTATAATGTAACATATTTCCTGGCAGGGCGTCGTAGTCCAATGGTAAGACGCTGAACTACAGACATCAATACCGAAGGTATGCTGATAATGGGTGTGAGCCAGAAACACGTGTCTATGGATTACGTTTATGTACATATAAAATTAATATATATATATATATATATATATATATATATATATATATATATATATATATATATATATATATATAAACGAAAAATACGTCCTATAACGTTAAGGGCGACTAATAATGCAATTTGTTTGCATCTTAATCACTTAGGAAGTAAAAGAAGCCAAAAAACAACGAACGCTGCAATCACCAATAAAAGCAATTACATAAAAATACATTAACTATTTAGGTGATGAAAATAATACATATTTCTAGGCAGGGCGTCATAGTCCAATAGTAAAACGCTGGACTACAGATATCAATATCGTTAAGTTAGCCATACTGATGACGGCTGTGAGCCAGAAACACGTGTCCATGAATTACTTTTATGCACGTATAAAATTTATATATATATATATATATATATATATATATATATATATATATATATATATATATATATATATATATATGAAAAAGGAAGGATGAGGGTAATCCGACGTAATGGAAATGAAAAAGGAAAAACCAAAAGATGTTGTTTTTTTTTGTATTCATCAACGTTTCGTCTTTATTTGTAAGACTTCCTCAGGATGATAATTTTTTTTCTTAAAATTATCATCCTGAGGAAATCTTACAAATAAAGACAGAACGTTGATCGATACATAAAAAGAACATCTTTTGGTTTTTCCTTTTTCATTTCCCATATATATATATATATATATATATATATATATATATATATATATACTTAGGCAGCAAGTCATTATCTAAGCAAGCGTTGTTGAACGTCACGGAACTTTCGCGTTTGTATATTTTCTTCGTGAGGTTCTCAAACCGTCGAGCTATCCTTCTGGTTTCAGGTGGCAATCCGTATAGTACTTCTCCGATAGTTCTTAATTCGGCCTTTTTTCAAGCGCTTTCGACTATACATACACATAAAAAATAGCAAAAAAAAATAAGAATTAATAAAATAAATAAATAAACAATAAAACCAAACACACAAACGATAGAATAAAATGAACTCAACCACGCACCCTCTTCTCTCTTTCATTCCCCCTTAACGATACCTATAAAACATTAACTCAAGTCTTCTTATTTAAAAAAAAAACCCTTATCCTGAAGACGACTACGAAAGTCGAAAGTGCTCGAAAAACTGGCCGAATTAAGAACTATCGGAGAAGTACTATACGGATTGCCACCTGGAACCAGAAGAATAGCTCGACGGTTATAGACCCTCACGAAGAAGATATACAAACGCGAAAGTTCCGTGACGTTCAACAACGCTTGCTTATATATATATATATATATATATATATATATATATATATATATATATATATATGTTATTTAAGTCATGATGCAAATGCTATTCATCACAGTTTATACAT
>OY744548.1:9832816-9837816 GCA_963556195.1 Sepiola atlantica
TTCGCTATTTAAAATTGGCCTTGGGTATTAAGGCGTCGGATTTGAGTTGCAAAATACTCGTAATCTGGGGTTTCGAATCGCATGACCGGTAGTGAATAGTCATATCTCTATGCTGATGAGTCCAAATTATTAAAAAGGACGAAACGTACACGTACATAGATAATAAACAATAACAAATATATATATATATATGTGTGTGTGTGTGTGTATATGTATATTATTTTCGCATTATATTTTTTTAGATTTGCGTTGTACTCGGCAATCTGAAGTCTAGCCAAATGTTTTGTTATTCCGCCCGTTGACAACCAATTAGTCCCTTTTCGGTAAATCAGCGTGCTGTGCTGTGTGTGAATTCTTTATCACAATGTTTGTCATGAAAAGAAAATGACAAACATTGTGATACCCAAATCGGTTACGCTGATTTATAGAAAAGAAATAATTGCACCTGACTTTGAATCGAACATTGCTTCTAACCGCTTCTGCGTTTCTTTTTGGAATTATTACAAACTTAAATAAATTGATAACTTAAACGTAATACACAAGCTTTGCTAAAACTTACTCCTACCTAATTGCTTCGCGCACACACAACCACACACATACATATATATATATATATATATATATATATATATTTGTATACATATATATATGTATATATATGTATGTATATATATATAGAGATATGTATATATATATATATACACAGCAAAGACAAAGAGCCTCCCCCTTCCCTCCTCTTTCCCAGCCCCTCATAATCCATGCTACAGTGCTACACCTTACCACAACAAAAACCTCAGCAATCCCTCCGCTCTCTCCCACCCTAAGACAAATTCACTAATAACTCCACCCCTCCCCTTTTTCACTCACCGCCATCCACATTCATTTCACTCTCTGCCACCGACTTCCCTCAGCCCGGACCTTGGTCCTGCGCTCCCAGTAGTGGCTACTACTTCTTATCATCAAACCATCATGTCAAGCCAATATTTCTATGTACTTGCATATATAAAAAAATATCTCTTGGTTTTTCCTTTTTCATTTCCCATGATAATTTTAAGAAAAATGACATGCAAGTACATCGAAATATTGAGTTGATACAGCTACTACTTTTCCTCATCAACCCATCATGTCAACCCAATATTCCGATGTACTTGCATGACATTTTTCTTAAAATTATCATCCTGAGGAAGTCTTATAATAAAGACAAAACGTTGATGAATATATAAAAAATATCTCTTGTTTTTTTCCTTATTCATATATATATATATATATATATATATATATATATATATATATATATATATATATATATATATATATATATACAGGGTGTCTCAAAAAAATGTACTCACTCGTAGAATGACGAGAAAACTTTTATTTATGAACATAGAGTGAAATGAAATAGCATCGAATACATGAGACAGATGTAATTGAAGAATCATGTTCGCAAATGTTCAAACTGATGACCATTATTGTTCAAACAAAGCTGATAACGCGCAACAAGGTAAATAAAGGTTTTCTCGTCATTCTAAGAGTGAGTACATTTTTTGAGACACCCTGTATATATATATATATATATAAACAGTGATAAATAAACAGTGATAATTTTAACACTTTATCCGGCGGCTTGACGTCATAAGAGAGTTCGGCTTAATGAAAGGAACGATGCATTTATTGCTAGCGACGTCATGCTGTGTTAATTCTACACTTACAGTGCCCATCAAGACGGGTTTTCTAGGAGCTACAAATAATAAATACATGTCTGCGTGTGTGCGTGTGTGCGAAGCAAAAACAACGAACGCTGCAATCACCAATAAAACAATTACATAAAAATACATTAAATATTGCGGTGATAAAAATCGTACATATTTCTAGGCAGGGCGTTGTAGTCCATTTGTAAGACTATAGACATCAATATCGAAAAATTCGATCCTTGTCTAAGTTAGCCATGCTGATGACGGCTCTGAGTCAGAAACACGTGTCCATGGATTACTTTTATGTACGTATTTAGCACTTATACAAGTAGAGGATTGCGTCAGGAGTGAGATACTTCCTGGAGAGATAGATTGAAGATTGATCCAATCCTTTTTCCAGTTACCTTAGAAACATATCTAATATAAGTCTTTCACTTCTAGCCTGGAGGGAAAGTTAGTCTATGAGCTTATTAAAACAGGGGACCTCCTCAAAGAGAGAGCCATCCATTTCACAAGGGAGGATCCGAGCGTTGGCGGAGCAAAGAGAAGCTTAGTTTTTGATGTATTAAATTTAACCAGCACTTTCTCTACCACTGCACGGCGTGCTCCAGGTCGGAAGAGAGAGAACTTCTTTTTTTAACGTAGTTCACCCCAAACAAAACAGGCCGCCACTGTAGACGTAAGGGGCTACTGAGAAGAAAGAAAAGGTTGGGGGTGGGGGTCAACCTAAATTGTGATCTGCGCAGCGAGATGTCTGTTTACATTAATTTTAAATTTCTGCATGTCAGTACTGTCGGGGAAACAGGGGCCAGGGAGGGAGTTCCAGAGGCCAGCAGCACGAGGAAAGAAGCTATTTGAGTAGAAAGCTCTCCGGCATCTGGGGACCTCCACAGTGAATAGATGGGATTGTTGATTATCGAGTTGGTCTAGTGAATTTACGTCGAGGTCGGAAGGTATTGATCATCAATTAGTATTCTTCTAGTATATGTATATATTTAAACGAAAACAAATTCCTAAACCATTCTGGCGCGATGTTCCGCAGAAAGCACTTAATGACAGTTTGGCCCGACAGTCGTTCGGTAGAATCCTCTCATATTAATTTCCGCCGCTTCCTTTCGAACAGATTTGAACTTGACATATATGTTCTCTCTCTCTCTCTCTCTCTCTCTCTCTCTCTCTCTCTTTCTTTCTCTTTCTCTTTCTCTTTTTCTTTCTCTCTCCCTCTTTCTCTCTCTCTCTCTCTCTTTCTATCTCTCTCTTTCTCTTTCTCTCTTTCTCTCTCTCTTTCTCTCTCTCTCTTTCTCTTTCTCTTTCTCTCTCTCTTTCTCTCTCTCTCTCTTTCTCTCTCTCTATCCTCTCTCTTTCGCTCTCTCTCTTTCTCTTTCTCTCTCTCCCTTTCTCTTTCTCTCTCTCCCCCTCTCTCTTTCTATCTCTCTCTCCCCCTCTTTCTCTCTCTCGCTTTCTCATTCTCTCTTTCCCTCTCTCTCACTCCCTTTTTCTCTCTCTCTTTCTCTCTCTCTCTGTCCTCTCTCTTTCTCTATTTCCCTTTCTCTCTCTCTTTCTGTCCTCTCACCTTCTCTCTCTCTCTCTCTCTCTCTCTCTCTCTCTCTCTCTCTCTCTCTGCCATATTACTCTGCCTATTTCTGATTTAAGATTTCTTTTTTCACGCCATCATCAATCGAAGACAACTTACTTCAGATTCTGGTGCAGATAGTGGCGCCAGTGATGAAACGGACCCCGACACTAACCACCGAATAACCATGCGAGTTCAAATACCACATAACCTGTCGCCTTCACTTACGTGTTAGATAAAGATATTAACAATCCCTAACAAATAATTAAATATTTATTCGAGCAAAAATACATTTTCTTATGTAGAAGTTCGGCATTGAATATCTAAAAAAATTAATATACCGTAAAACAAGCAATTTAAAACAAAGTCCGTTATATTTGATAAATGATTCATATATTAATACTGTTCGTTTTTTTCTTAGTTACCATGGCCGTAATGCTACCAATACGCATACCATGAATCAAAGGGAGGTCATTCATCCAAACTCGACACAGTAGGCATAAAACAAGAAGCAGAAACAACTGATTTTTTTTTCAATTCTATTAATTGATTCACCTTAGACGAGCGCGACTCGAAGGCCTTTCTTTTTATTAGATACTAAACAAAGATGTAGGGGATGGTGCCACTTTTTTCTTGAACTATTTCCATTTACCCATGGCCCTCACTTAAAGCGGTAATGAATATTGCATTCGGTCGCCCTTTTTAATATAGGACGTGTAGTTACTTTTTCAATGTTTAGCAAGGAGGCATCAAGCAATATTAAAGCAAAGGGACGTAATTCATCTAAACTCGACACAGTAGGCATAAAACAAGATTTACCTTTTCTTTTTATTAGCTACAACACAGAGGTGTAGGGGATGGTGCCACTTTTTTTCTTGAGCAATAACCACTTATCCTTGATCCTCATCTTATGATGTTCAATGTTCAGCCAGGAGGCATCAAGTACTATTTTGAGTCTTTAGCGAGGATTGAAACTCCGTCTCCCAGCTCATCAGCGCAAACTCTGATCATTATGCCAAATAGGGGAATCGTTTTCGCGAAGTACGTTAGTAACCAAAATGTTTAGAAAGAAAATTGCGAAACATTAAGCTAAAAAGTACAACTTTACTCGTGTATTTGATATAAAATCAAATTATCATCGAAATATCGCATACTTCTCAGTGTTTGGACCCTTCAAAAAATCTAATTATAATAATATGTGTGTGTGTGTGTGTGTGTGTGTGTGTGTGTGTGTGTGTGTGTGTGTGTGTGTATATATACATATATATATGCATACATATATATATATATGTAATGAAGGAGAGTGGAAAGGAATTAGAGAAAGCAAAAGCCAAATCAAAATTCAATTCAAAAGTTCAAAGCAAGGTATAATCCGCAACTTATCTATCCCAGCGACTTCCTCTGATGATAAGATTTTGATCTTTGAAAAGCCTGGCTTAAGGAAAATTTAACTTGAATAAATTGCCTTTTTGCGGATTATACCTTGCTTTGAACTTTTGAATTGAATTTTGATTTGGCTTTTGCTTTCTCTAATTCCTTTCCACTCTCCTTCATTTCTACCTGCTCTATCCTGGATATTGAGCTGCATACTCTTCACAATAGGGTTTTACCTTTCCTAAAAGTTCGCTTTTAGTACACCTCTTTATATATATATGTACATATATATATATATATATGTGTATATATATACATAAATATACACGTATATATATATATGTGTGTGTGTGTATATACAC
>OY744548.1:9847816-9852816 GCA_963556195.1 Sepiola atlantica
CTGATCAGTTGCGGAAGCCTCTGTGTAGCTTGATTGCCATAAATAAATGTTCATAACATACTACATAGCTCTACTCACGTATTGAGCACTATTGAGGTAAATACTGAAAATTGATACATAAAAAGTATATCTCCTTATAACATTTTATGTGGATACATGAAATAATATATATATATATATATATATATATATATATATATATATATATATATATATATATATATATATATATAGTCCATGTATTATATTAGTTTCTGTGGATGTTAATCCGTTGAAACTCCAGTGTTTATCAAAAGTGCTCAATAAAAGTAGAGCTGTTATTTAGTATATTTTTTTATTTATACAAACATTATTGGTTACATATGTGCATACATGTTTCGGTTTCACTCTGTGAAGAGTACAACTGAAACATGTATGCACATATGTAACAAATAATGTCTGTATGAATAAAAATATATATATATATATATATATATATATATATATATATATATATATATATATATATATATATATATGGGGTAAGGTATACGATAATTCCGGAAAATGAAATGCCGTGGGTGACAAAATGTGTGAAAAATGACAAACGGAAAACCGGTTAAAGTGCAGGAGAAATACAAAAACAAGAGATTTGACCGGTTTCGTTCGTGTTGGCGAACGTCTTCAGAAGACGTTCGCCAACACGAATATATATACAGAGAGAGAGAGAAAGAGCGAGAGAGATGGAGAAAGAGAGAAAGAGAGGGTGTAGGGAAAGAATTTTGTTTTAAATATGTATAAATATACACAGATAGAGAGATAGGTTTCTCTGTTTGTGTGCACACATTTCATGAATTTCGTTTTCCAACTTTATATTCTTCTTACGTCTCTCTTCACGGTCGGTTTAAACTCCGACGATATTCCGTGTTATTTTCCCCGTACGCTCCGTGATTTCGGTCTCCATCTTTCTATCTGTTTTATTTTTTTTTATTTTTATTATTCCGACTTATTTCAACGCGTGACGATACATGATACATCGAAAGTAACACACGCACAGGCGCGCACATTTTATTTATCAGATCAACCAACAGCCGTGTTCGGTCGGCCTTGCTCGCCAACAGAGCGCACACACGAACACACGAACACACACACGAACACACGAACACACACACACACGCGCAATTCAGTCGACCAACTTGCGCTCCGGTTAACGCCATTGTTGACGGAACCATAAATGTTAAATGCCATAAAACTTCATTTTTTATGTGAAGAATGTCCGCAAGCAGATATTGGGTTGTCCGGAATATACGGGCCGAATTTAAAACCTTGGTGCTTATATAGATCAGGGCACATATGGAAAACGCAGGTACACAGGTAACAAAATATAAATTCGTATGAATCAACACGGTACAACTGATCGGCTTGATTCTGTTGTCGTCATTCTCACAGGAGGGACCACGTAATGGTTGCCAACATCCCTGACTGAAAGTGGTTTTATGGAATCGGCTGAATTCGAACTTGGCACATCCAGGTCGTCAGTCCTCGTCCTTATCTACTTAACCACCATCACCTCCAAGTCCTAAATTAATTAACCGGAAAACTGTTTGATATACTTATGTATCCGGAAAAAATAGATAACTACACCAAAAATTAGCAAAAGTTATCGAGTAGAATTTTAATCAAGGGAGGCGCGAGAGCGCTCTATCCCTTAATAGACACACGAATGGCCTTTGCTGGAGATCTCATTTCTTTGATCAATCATAACTCAAAAACCAATCAACCAAATTAGTTAAAACTTTGCACAAAATTTTTATTTGATAGGTTCAATAAGTGTGTAGAATTTCAGCATCATTAGTCAAGGCAACCCGGAGATCCAGAAAGTTCAATCATGAAATCATGTTATCTATGTGTACGTACGTACGTATGTGCCACCCTGTATCTCATCAACTATTTGATGGATTCAGCTGATTTTTGGCAGAGATAAAGGTTCTAGGGTCTAGTTGATGGCATTTTTATTTCAGTTTACCATATACCTTAGTTTTCCAGAAAATTCCAAAAAACTTATGAGAAGGCATTGTATTGAGGCATAGCCTTTACAAAAGTAGTGACATTCCATGATAAATGCCAGTATACTGAAATCATATGCCCTTAATAGGGTTAAGATGAAAATTCATATACACTAAATGTACAAAAGCAAGGAAATTCCCAATTTTTTACACTTTTATTGTAATTAAGGGTATGACTACATATCAACCAAACCATTTCATTATCACATCACTACAGTATAAATCTCTATGCATGAGTGGATGAAGTGTGTGAGGTGGGCTGAAGAAAAATTCCTACTAGTAAAATACATAGCCGTGTTGTGCTCGCATACCCTTAATGACAATAAAAGTGTAAAAATTTGGGAATTTCCTTGCTTTTGTACATTTAGTGTATATGAATTTTCATCTTTACCCTATTAAGGGCATATGATTCAGTATACTGGCATTTTTCATGGAATTAAAAGTAGAAATTAGTTAATCGTATTCTGCCGACTGCCATTGATACGAGCGGATTCAGGGGTGGGGGGCATTACTCAGTCTGTCATATAAACAAGTAATAAATGAATGGCGGTCGGCAAAATACGATAAAACTGATTTTTATTTTGAATTAAAATTCTACTAGATAATTTTCCGTAATTTTTTGTGAGGATACTTATTTTTGCCTGATACGTAAGTGTAACGAATAGTTTTTTTTTTATTTGTAAATGCGTTTTTCGCACGTACCCTGATCTATATAAGCACCAAAAACTTGATTAAATTGATATCTGTTTGCAATTGGTATTAGGAGCAGCTTGTTAGGCAAGAGTGTTGGATTAGCAGTAAACTATACAGTCTGGGTCTGTCGCCGGCGATGAGGCGAAGTGTTTCAAGCCGTGGAAGATTTTCAGGCAGACTGTGTGTAATTTTTTTTTAGTTCAGCTTAAGTATCAATTAGATAGCTCCCAGCACATGGCGCCAATATTCCAACGTCTATTTTTTTTATGCGTGTGAAAGTGGACATTTTCTGTACTTTCGATTGCTTGAAATAAAACGTCGATACTCAGAATCTTATCTAATCAATGATTAATATTTGTACAATAAATATTCACTTGATGCTGATGAGTTTGTTTGTTTGTTTCTTGGGCAAGTCTGACGTCTGCATAGAGCTCGCGAAGATCGTGCCTCAGGATTATCTGGTCGGCATGAAGTCCTCCTAGTCAATCGCAGCAATTCGTTAACTTTGCAGTGTCGCAGGTCTTTACCATTGACACTGAGAACAGCAAGGCTACACAGTTGCATTTTTTCATACGAAGTCGGGGCAGGTTTCGTCCACAATACACAAAGGAATGGCGCAGAAGCAGGTTGCTACTTTCACTCCATTGGTTTGCTACTCTGCGATTAGCATGTCTTTGTTTGCCACATGCAGAGGCAGAGATAACTAGAGAACGACGGATCCTGATACCGACTCCTCCTGAATTTTTTTTTTTTTACCAGAGCCCTGTTTGTTTGGTAGTTCTAACAGTATCATGATGTTTATTTACTCCTCGCGGAGTTAGGCACAAGGCCAGTTTTATCTTACTCCCACAAGTAAGATGTGACCCAAGATCGGGTCGAGCAAGTGGGGTTAAAAGCCAGCGCTCGAGAGGTGAGCACTCTGGCCATTTAAAAATTGCCTGGCCAGCCCCGTCGGCATTCCCCGGTAGGGGCGCCTCAGACAGTAAGCAATAAACTTACTCCTCCCCAAAGAGGGGAGGCGAAGCCTGGGAGGGTGGAAGAACTGCACAGGACAGGCGTGCAGTATCCATCGGAACAGATACTACACTTTGATCTTAGCCAAAAGGCCGAGACCAACAGTATCATGATGCCTCCGGGCGTAAAACACTGAGCAAGGGTTAGACTTTATGGTGGTACTACAGGGTTCCAAAAGTTCAATGAATGAATGTTTGTTTCTGAAATCGGTCATTATTTACCGAACAACCGATTATTCATATTCATAATTTGTTCTCCTCTCTATGCAAATGTCAAAACATGATTCGTATCGTATTTTCGTTTCAGCATGATTTTATTCAGAAGCAAATAATCATTTGTCATTCGTTTCGTTTCATTTTTCATTATTCCGGTTTTCGTTTCGATTTTCTCTTGTTTTTAGTTTTATATACGCCCTTCGGTTCTGGTATTTACATATTTAAACAACATGTGCTGTCTAAATATGCTTTGCTGGGAGTCGCTGTAGTTTACCTCGGAATTATAACAAACATGTCATCCTGTTAGTTTTATCTACTTGTATTTAGTCTATGTGTGTGTGTTTAAATAGCGTTGAACATTAGGAGACTATTAAGGCATATACACACACACACATATATGTACACACACATTTATATATATATATATATATATATATATATATATATATATATATATATATATATATATATATATATATGAGAAAGGAAGGGTAATCCGACGTAATGGGAAATGAAAATGGAAAAACCAAAAGATGTTTTCTTTTGTTTTTTGTTTTTTTTATGTATTCATTAACGTTTCGTCTTTATTTGTAAGACTTCCTCAGGATGATAATTTTAAGAAAAATGTTGTGCAAGTACATAGAAATATTGGGTTGACATGATGGGTTAATGAGAAGAAGTAGTAGTCACTACTGGGAACGCAGGATCAAGGTCCGGGCTGAGAGAAGTCGGTGGCAGAGAGTGAAATGAATGTGGATGGCCGTGAGTGAAAAAGGGAAGGGGTGGGAGTGTTAGTGAATTTGTCTCACTCCCTGCCCCCGACTTCTCTCAGCCCGAACCTTGGTCCTGCGCTCCCAGTAGTGGCTACTACTTCTTCTTTAAAATTATCATCCTGGGGAAGTCTTACAAATAAAGACGAAACGTTGATGAACACATAGAAAAAAAAAAAAAATTTTAAACATCTTTTGGTTTTTCCTTTTTTATTTCCCATATATATATAGGGTGGGCCAAAATAAGGGTCCTATCTTTAAAT
>OY744548.1:9857816-9895316 GCA_963556195.1 Sepiola atlantica
TTTTTTAAATATATGTATGTATAATTATATGCTGACATTTTGCACACTTATTTCTGACACTTTACATATTTGCATATATTTCCCTCCATTCAAACCCTACCACTATATATATTCCCGAATTATATGACCTTCCTGTCTTTAATCATTTTTAGCACAATTGTTATCCGCTCTTGAAAAAGCCCACATCACATCGGGCGAAACGTTGAGCTTATGGGTCTTCCACTGTTCCATTTTTAATTTCATCCCGTCGGATTGTTTTATCCTTTCATCAACCCATATATATATATATATATATATATATATATATATATATATATATATATATATATATATATATATATATATATATATATATCTTTCTAGGATTCCAACGTAATATAGAAAGGACAGAATAATAAGATTGGAATAGTCTATTATAAAAAATAGGGAATATCACCAGATTCTTAAAACTATTTAATCCATAGTTAGAGCGAAGAGACAGAAAGAGAGAGACAGAGACAGAGAGAGAAGGAGAAATAGAGAGAGAAAGAGAGAGAGACAGAGAGAGAGGGAGAAAGAGTTATACCGAACAGAGATATCAATTTTAGATGTTGTCTTTTCATCTTTTTTAAATTGAACTTTCTTATAAAACTCACTCACTTTATACCAGTCGAGGGGATTCTTGACTTCATTGTAGCCATTTTTTTATGGAAATCGCCCAGACAAGGCATGAAGCCACTTGATGTAAAGAGCTAAAAAAATACTACTCCAAGTTCAAAAACTAGTCAACTACAAGTGTTAACGGGACAAATTCCGACCCAGAAAACAGCAATTCTTCCTCCTTTGTCAGAAGCATCGCTCATAGAATGTGAGGATTAAAGAAGAAAATAAGAAAAGCGAGAGTTACGAGGCTGCCGAAAATAAGCCAAAGTTAGTCACTTTCTACTCTCCTTAGAAAATGTCTTATGTCTTGGCTAATCATTCTTTGTCGGAATAAGGTATGGTCCGAAGTGCCATCCTGCCAGGTATTACCTCCACTTTCGGGAGGGAGTTGGTTTATCGTCTGTTTCCTGAGACGTCCTTACCGGGTAATGCCGACGGGGTCGTTCACGAATACTTTTGCACTGTTCTCGAGTGCGCCCTTGTGGACGTCGGTTTGCCACACATTAAACTTACCATGTGTCATATTTTGCTGCTGAAAAGAGGATGAATTATATATTAGAATGGGGAAGTAGTGTTCAAAAATGCATAAGTTTTATTTTAAGAAGAAATGATTTAAAAAGTCCGATTTAAAAATAATAATTTTCAAATTATAACTTAAAATGTTCATCTTGAAAGAAAAAGCCTTAAAAAAGCTCTGTGTAATATTGAAATAATTAAATATGATAAATTTAGAGATTAACAGAAAGTCATGCGTTTATTTATTTAAAAAAATTATCAGACTCCAAATTATATAGAAAAAGAATGAACATGGGCTGGTTAATACTGTAGTTTAGCTTAATAAGAGGAGGAGAAGGAGGAGGAGGAGAAGAAAAAAAAGGAAGAATAAAGGAAGAATGAAGAGAATGGTTAGAGAAAGCAGAAAGATTTTATGGAAATATTTGTATGAGTAAAGGAACAACAACAAATATTGCAGTTTAGCTTAATATCAGGTTAATATATGTTAAAACTGCAGTTTAGCTTAATATCAGGTTAATATATGTTAAAACTGCAGTTTAGTTCAATATGAGGTTGATATATGTTAAAACTGCAGTTTAGCTTAATATGAGGTTAATATATGTTAAAACTGCAGTATAGCTTAATATGAGGTTAATATATGTTAAAACTGCAGTTTTGCTTAATATGAGGTTAATATATGTTAAAACTGCAGTTTAGCTTAATATCAGGTTAATATATGTTAAAACTGCAGTATAGCTTAATATGAGGTTAATATATGTTAAAACTGCAGTTTAGCTTAATATGAGGTTAATATATGTTAAAACTGCAGTTTTGCTTAATATGAGGTTAATATATGTTAAAACTGCAGTATAGCTTAATATGAGGTTAATATATGTTAAAACTGCAGTTTTGCTTAATATGAGGTTAATATATGTTAAAACTGCAGTTTAGCTTAATATGAGGTTAATATATGTTAAAACTGCAGTTTAGCTTAATATGAGGTTAATATATGTTAAAACTGCAGTTTAGCTTAATATGAGGTTAATATATGTTAAAACTGCAATTTAGCTTAATATGAGGTTAATATATGTCAAAACAGCAGTTTAGCTTAATATGAGGTTAATATATGTTAAAACTGCAGTATAGCTTAATATGAGGTTTATATATGTTAAAACTGCAGTTTAGCTTAATATCAGGTTAATATATGTTAAAACTGCAGTTTAGCCTCATATCAGGTTAATATATGTTAAAACGGCAGTTTAGCTTAATATCAGGTTAATATATGCTAAAACTGCAGTTTAGCTTAATATGAGGTTAATATATGTTAAAACTGCAGTTTAGCTTAATATGAGGTTAATGTATGTTAAAACTGCAGTTTAGCTTAATATGAGGTTAATATATGTTATAACTGCAGTTTAGCTTCATATGAAATTAATATATGTTAAAACTGAAGTTTAGCTTCATATGAAGTTAATATATGTTAAAACTGCAGTTTAGCTTAATATGAGGTTAATATACGTTAAAACTGCAGTTTAGCTTAATATGATGTTAATATATGTTAAAACTGCAGTTTAGCTTAATATGAGGTTTATATATGTTAAAACTGCAGTTTAGCTTAATATGAGGTTTATATATGTTAAAACTGCAATTTAGCTTAATATGAGGTTAATATGTGTTAAAACTGCAGTTTAGCTTAATATGAGGTTAATATATGTTAAAACTGCAGTTTAGCTTAATATGAGGTTTATATATGTTAAAACTGCAGTTTAGCTTAATATGAGGTTAATATATGTTAAAACTGCAATTTAGCTTAATATGAGGTTAATATACGTTAAAACTGCAGTTTAGCTTAATATGAGGTTTATATATGTTAAAACTGCAGTTTAGCTTAATATGAGGTTTATATATGTTAAAACTGCAATTTAGCTTAATATGAGGTTAATATATGTTAAAACTGCAGTTTAGCTTAATATGAGGTTAATATATGTTAAAACTGCAGTGTAGCTTAATATGAGGTTAATATACGTTAAAACTGCAGTTTAGCTTAATATGATGTTAATATATGTTAAAACTGCAGTTTAGCTTAATATGAGGTTTATATATGTTAAAACTGCAATTTAGCTTAATATGAGGTTAATATGTGTTAAAACTGCAGTTTAGCTTAATATGAGGTTAATATATGTTAAAACTGCAGTTTAGCTTAATATGAGGTTTATATATGTTAAAACTGCAGTTTAGCTTAATATGAGGTTAATATATGTTAAAACTGCAATTTAGCTTAATATGAGGTTAATATACGTTAAAACTGCAGTTTAGCTTAATATGAGGTTTATATATGTTAAAACTGCAGTTTAGCTTAATATGAGGTTTATATATGTTAAAACTGCAATTTAGCTTAATATGAGGTTAATATATGTTAAAACTGCAGTTTAGCTTAATATGAGGTTAATATATGTTAAAACTGCAGTTTAGCTTAATATGAGGTTAATATACGTTAAAACTGCAGTTTAGCTTAATATGATGTTAATATATGTTAAAACTGCAGTTTAGCTTAATATGAGGTTTATATATGTTAAAACTGCAATTTAGCTTAATATGAGGTTAATATATGTTAAAACTGCAGTTTAGCTTAATATGAGGTTAATATATGTTAAAACTGCAGTTTAGCTTAATATGAGGTTTATATATGTTAAAACTGCAGTTTAGCTTAATATGAGGTTTATATATGTTAAAACTGCAGTTTAGCTTAATATGAGGTTAATATATGTTAAAACTGCAATTTAGCTTAATATGAGGTTAATATATGTTAAAACTGCAGTTTAGCTTAATATGAGGTTAATATATGTTAAAACTGCAGTTTAGCTTAATATGAGGTTAATATACGTTAAAACTGCAGTTTAGCTTAATATGATGTTAATATATGTTAAAACTGCAGTTTAGCTTAATATGAGGTTTATATATGTTAAAACTGCAATTTAGCTTAATATGAGGTTAATATATGTTAAAACTGCAGTTTAGCTTAATATGAGGTTAATATATGTTAAAACTGCAGTTTAGCTTAATATGAGGTTTATATATGTTAAAACTGCAGTTTAGCTTAATATGAGGTTTATATATGTTAAAACTGCAGTTTAGCTTAATATGAGGTTAATATATGTTAAAACTGCAATTTAGCTTAATATGAGGTTAATATATGTTAAAACTGCAGTTTAGCTTAATATGAGGTTAATATATGTTAAAACTGCAGTTTAGCTTAATATGAGGTTAATATACGTTAAAACTGCAGTTTAGCTTAATATGATGTTAATATATGTTAAAACTGCAGTTTAGCTTAATATGAGGTTTATATATGTTAAAACTGCAATTTAGCTTAATATGAGGTTAATATATGTTAAAACTGCAGTTTAGCTTAATATGAGGTTAATATATGTTAAAACTGCAGTTTAGCTTAATATGAGGTTAATATACGTTAAAACTGCAGTTTAGCTTAATATGAGGTTAATATATGTTAAAACTGCAGTTTAGCTTAATATGAGGTTGATATATGTTAAAACTGCAGTTTAGCTTAATATGAGGTTAATATATGTTAAAACTGCAGTTTAGCTTAATATGAGGTTAATATATGTTTAAATTGCAGTTTAGCTTAATATAAGGTTAATATATGTTAGAACTGCAGTTTAGCTTAATATAAGGTTAATATATGTTTAAACTGCAGTTTAGCTTTATATAAGGTTAATACATGTTAAAACTGCAGTTTAGCTTAATATGAGGTTAATATATGTTAAAACTGCAGTTTAGCTTAATATGAGGTTAATATATGTTTAAACTGCAGTTTAGCTTAATATGAGGTTAAGATATGTTAAAACTGCAGTTTAGCTTATATAAGGTTAATATATGTTAAAACTGCAGTTTAGCTTAATATGAGGTTAATATATGTTAAAACTGCAGTTTAGCTTAATATGAGAAGAAAAAGAAGAAGAAAAAGAAAAAAAGAAGAAGAAGAAGAAGAAAAGGAAGAAAAAGAAGAAGAAGAAGAAAAAAAGAAGAAAAAAAGAAGAAGAAGAAGAAGAAGAAGAAAAGAAAAAAAAGAAGAAGAAGAAGAAGAAAAAGAAGAAAAAAAGAAGAAGCAAAAAGAAGAAAAAGAAGAAGAAAAAGAAGAAAAAAAAGAAGAAGCAAAAAGAAGAAGAAGAAGAAGAAGAAGAAGAAGAAGAAGAAGAAGAAGAAGAAGAAGAAGAAGAAGAAGAAGAAGAAGACGACGATTAGAGGAAATGGCGAAAATACGATATAAAAATAACTTAGAAGAGAATTCGATGATTGTATTAAAATATTAAGATTTTAAGAAAATATTGGTGTTAGTTAAGGACTTAATGGTATGGCATTTTAAAATTAATAATAAATCCATATGAATCAGAATGGTACAACTTTGTTGACTGGTTTGATTCTGTTGTCGGCATTCTTGCAGGAAGGACCACATAATGGTTGTCAACACCCCTAAGTGACTGTGGGATTATGGAATCGAACGGATTCGAACTTGGCACACCCAGGTTGTGATTCCGTGTCGTTATTCACCGTCACCTCACTTTAAAAAAAAAAATTTTTTAAATAATAATTAAAAATAATTAAAACTTGTAAGTGTTAGGGTTAATAAAAAAATATTAAGTATATTTTGAGGGGAGCAAGAACTTTGTAATTTGTAAACAAAATATATGAATAAAAGGCAACCAGTATCAACAGGAAGAAGAGATAGTTGGGGGAATTGGAACGGAGATGGGATATGATTGTTGATAAAGAGATTAGAGAAATGAAATTTAATTTTAACAAAAACTGCCAATTAAATGTACCAAACTATGTCAGGTTTGTAACAGGAAAATCAGTGATTCAACATTACGTTAGTGTGAAATCGTCAGTTACGAAGATCAAGGGGAGATAATTTAGTATACAAAGCCTGTCTAAAACGTATTCGACCTTAGGCCAGAAAAAAATACGTGACGGTGTTGGGACCCTAATCACTTTCAAAGTAGACCCCTTGTATTTGCACACACTTAGTCCACCGATCCATCCACTGCCGGAAACACCTCCGGAAGTCTTCTTTTGGAATGGTGTTCATCTTTGCCGTCGCGTTCCGCATTATCTCTTTTTTCGCAGCCTCTCAACAACAGCTGCACTCCGGACAGTTTAGGGCCTGCCAGAACGCTGGTCACTCTTCACTGATGTGCGATCATTTTTGAATCGGTTGAACGACTCCTTAATTTGTGTTACACCCATCGCTCTCTTCTCCAGACATCTGCTGAATCTAATTTTGTTAAAATTCAGATTAAGTAAACTAGTAAAAGTTTGAAGCCTAATTTTCAAATCCAATATGGCGAGCATTCTTTATTGACAAAAATGTGCAATACATATTTAAAGCAATAAAATATTCAGAGTTTTTTTTTTCTACTTATTTATTTGTATTCTTTCTTTAGACGGGCCAACAATTGTGATTAATATGTATTCAGTCAAAATGAGCTTCCAAAATCCGGTGCTGGTCAATAAATGTTTGCTTTTTATAAGTAGCTAATAAGTTGTTTTTTTTACATCAGTTTCATCGATCTACTCTCCCTCTCCCCTGCTCTCTCTCTCTAACTCTCTCTCTCTCTCTATATATATATATATATATATATATATATATATATATCTGTCTCTGTCTATCTCCCCCTCTCTCTTTCTCTCTCTCTAACTCTCTCTCTCTCTCTCTCTCTATAATAATATATATATATATATATATATATATATATATATATCTGTCTCTGTCTATGTCCCCCTCTCTCTTTCTCTCTCTTCACACATATATATACATATATATATATATATATATATATATATATAATTTGTTTATCCCTGACAAATTATATATAATTCAATATATATTATTATATAATATATAATATGTAAAAAATAATATATATATATATATGTGTGTATATATATATACATATATATATATATACATGTGTGTGTGTGTTTATATATATATATATATATATATATATATATATATATATATATAACTACACATACCTAACTTTAAAAATATATATATATATATATATATATATATATATTTGTAAAGTTAGGTATGTGTATTTTTATTTATATATATATATATATATATATATATATATATATAGTAAGGTATGAAAATATATTTATGACAATTAAGCTACACAGAGGCTCCCGCGTTTCATCTCCTGGGGGGGGGGGAATCTTCAGGCTAAAAGATTCCTCCCAGGGATGAAACGCGGGAGCCTCTGTGTAGCTTAATTGTCATAAATATATTTTCATAGCTTACTACCTAGCTTTACTTACGTATCGAGCACTGTTGAAGTAAATACTGAAAATTGATACATAAAAAAGTATATCTCCTTATAAAATGTCATGTGGATACATGAAATACTAATATATATATATATATATATATAGTAAGCAATGAAAATATATATGGCGATCAAGCTACACAGAGGCTCCCGTGTTTCATCCCCGGGGGGGGGGGGAATCGTCAGGCTAAGGCATTATATATTTTCATTGCTTACTACCTAGCTCTACTTACGTATCAAGCACTGTTGAAGTAAATACTGAAAACTGACACATAAAAAATTATATCTCCTTATAATATTTTATGTGGATACATGAAGTACTTATATATATATATATATATATATATATATATATATATATTATTAAATATTAAAGTGTTTATTACGATATTGTGTCGAACTTTTTGCCCTCAGCAGTGCAGTTTAGTATCTGTTCTGTGGTCATTATACCACCCTAAGGCATTACCTCTTCCTATATGGGGGTATATTATCTGTTCTGTTGCCAGGATACCACTTTGCTGCCATATCATAGCAAAAATATGCTTTCATTTGATCAAAAATATAAGACATATATCCAATCGGTTGCTAAAGATTTTGGAAAAATATTTCGATCATTCCAAATGCAATTCTCTACCTGTATAAGAGTCAGATACGTGCTAAGATGGAGTACTGCTTCCACATATGTGGAGGTGCCGCTGAGGGCACTCTAACGGACGTGACGTCTCTTCCGATTTCTACTGCTACTCCTACCAGCTTTCAGTGTGTCCTCCCACTCTCTGTGCATCCCACTATCTAAAACTCTCCTTTCACCACCAATGCTTGGATCGTTATTTTTACACAGTCAAAATGAATGACCCCTTCCTTGAGGAAGCCCCTAAAATGGAAGACTTATATCAAATTGTTTCTTAAATTCGTTAGAAAACTTATTGGATCACTCCACCGCTCCAGAAAGTATCTGACTTCAGATGCAATCTTCTACCTGTATATATGAGTCAGATACGTGCTAAGATGGAGTACTGATGCCACATATGAGGAGGTGCCGCTGACAGAGTACATAATTGATTCAACAATCGTGTGGCCCGGGAGCGGGTGATCATTTTACGTTAAATTTATATGCCAACGATGTTAGAATCCTGCATGAATATCATTTTTCACTTTTTGGTACTCTTTGTTTATATCTAACCCCGCGGACTAAATAAATCGGGTGTTTTTGTTTCAATTAACAAAGAAAAACAGCTCAATACATAACAGAGTGTCGGAAGTAAATTCTAAAAGTCTATAATATTGTCTTCGTTTTAATGTCTTTTTGCCGTCTACCTTTTAAGGTTGTTAAACATGCAATCGCCTAAAAAAAGTAGCATCGGTTTTTATTTTTATTCTAAGTAGAATCAGCACAGAGTGAAGGACTCCAACGATACAATTTCTTGCCTTTTTGATATTGTCTTAATTCATTTGTTCCCGCGATTGTTGCATTTTTCTTATAAATTAGCGTATCATATGTCTTTTTTGTGTATGTGCGTGTGCTATTTTGATTTGTTCAATGTTGTTGTCGGTTTGTGAACGCAAACCTTTTTTTTCTGGTTGTCAAAAGAACAAAGAAAAAATGTATATTTGTTCGGTTACTTTTGAGATCTGTTTGCTTTTTTAGATGAGTCATCATCGCAGCAAGACGAATGGTTCGCTGACGAAGGAGATCGTTTGAGAATTCCAAAGCACGTCTAATCTCCAAAAGCAATCAATTTTTACTTCGTTCGACGACATCAAAATTGTTTTCACTGCTATCTTAGTCGGGTCACATTATATCTATCGATCGATCTCATCAGGATAAACAAAAAAGATGATGTAGATTCTACCCGGTGCAGGGGGACTGGATGAAGGATTCCAACAGCGAGCGTAGCTGTAAAAGTAGACCTGCCCAGCTTGTCGGCAGAGATTGTATTGGCCTTTTGGCCAAGATCAGAGTGTAGTATCTGTTCCGATAGATGCTCACTCTGTAGACCGGTGTTGTCTTGGCCTTCGGGCCTTGATTCCGCCGGTCTGAGGTACTGTCCTGTGCAGTTTTAGGAGGTCCACCCTCCCAGGCTTTGCCTTCCCTCTTTGGGAAGGAGTAAGTTTATTGTTTACTGCCTGAGGCGCCCCTACCGGGGAATGCCGACGGGGCTGCCCAGGCAATTTTTACTGGCCAGAGTGCTCACCTTCTCGAGTGCTGGCTTTTCAAGTCCCACTTTCCCGACCAGAGCTTGGGTCACATCTTACCTAGTGGGAGTAAGATAAACTTGGCCTTGTGCCTAACCTCCTGGGGAGGTAAATAAAAAAAAAGTAGACCTGCCCGGCTTGTCGGCAGAGATTGTATTGGCGTTTTGGCCAAGATCAAAGTGTAGTATCTGTTCCGATGGGTACTGCACCCCATACTGGTATTGTCTTGGCCTCCGGGCCTTGATTTACGCTGGGTCTGTCCTGTGCAGTTCTGGGAGGTCCACCCTCCCAGGCTTTGCTTCCCCTCTTTGGGGAGGAGTAAGTTTATTACCTACTGTCTGAGGCGCTCTGTCCAGGCAATTTTTTAAAAAGCCCTAAGTACTATTCCTCTGGAGTGCAAATTCCCACTTTCCGACCTTGTATCACATTCTACTTTGTGGGAAGTAGATAAATAGGGAGATTGCGAATTACCCACAATTACCCAGACGGGCTTCCATAGATTTATTTTGCATATTCGTTTTTAATGTTTGTCACTTCGATGACGTCATCAATAAGTTAAGAAATTCGTTTCTATGCGGAAACTGTACTTAACTATGACCGATGTTTGGTGAGGTAAACGTTATGATTATGTAAACTATTTGAAGTAGGTTAAAATAATCAATGGTTTAGACTAAGCAAATCACCTGATAAGAACAGTTCTCGGTGAAATGTGTTGTCATGAGAGTAGATATTAGCGTGAGAGTGAAAATGGCTGCGACCAACTTTGTAACTGTAGATTTTAAAGCTGTTTAGCCGGAAAAAATGTAAGAACTTTTGAAAGGGAACGTAAGGAAGGAATATGTTCTGATTGTCAAAAAAGACAAGAGAAGACTATATTAGTGGCATTATCTTTTATGTGGATTTGCTTTTTAAGTGATTAATTATCGCATCAAGGCAAAAGGTGCGCTGAGATATCGTTGTCTAATCTCAAAAAGCAGTTCTCGGTGAAATGTGTTGCCGTGAGAGTAGATATTATCGTGAGAGTGAAAATGCCTGCGACCACCCCCTGTAATTGTGTTGGGTGAAGATGTTGAGCTGTAAAATTATTTTGTATAAAGATAATTTCTAAACGCAATTAAATAAAGCAAATATTATTACTCGGTCGATTTGTTGTTAGATTGTAAAGAAAGACACCTAAAGACTTGTATCAATTAATTTTGAAATCGTGTACCGGGTGACTTATATCTATATTAATAAAATTGTGTGTATGTAGGTGTGTGTTTCTCGCCTCTATGTAACTTTATTACTTTTTAAATTTATTAATTATTTATAATAGATTATTTATTGAAATAAAAAATGCAATTGTGTAAAGTATTAAAACAAACTTTTAAAATCCTATTTAAAAAAAATAATTTAATTATGAAATTAAATCCATGAAAATGCATTTCCATTTCTTCGCAAACAAGTCAGCCATTTTAATCTTTGTTAATTGTTGAAAAAAAGAGAACGATTTATTTTGCGATCCTTTGAAATTTGGAATCATTTAATCCGTCGATTAAAAAGGCTTTAAAATCCTCATGTATTAAAATATTGAAAGTCTTGGAGGCTATTTACATCTATTGCTTCAAGCCAACTGATTGGACATCTATCCTTTCGGGGAATACCCATTGTCATTCAAGACAGAAAGACCTATTGATATAACAAATATTTTAATGAGGTGAACAAGGATCAAATCCTAAAAAACTTATTTAAGTTTATCTCTATATTGAAACATTTTTTAGGAGAACATGGGTTAATATCGGTAGTCTAAGGCAATAGAAGTGTGTTACAGGGGGGGGGGGGCATTTGAACAGACGACAATAACATATGATTGAAAAAGACTGGTGATTTGTTTTCGGTCGAGTAAGTCGACAACTTGAAAGTATGCTGTCAAAATGTCCGGTTGTCACCTCCAATGATATTGACGAAGAGTCTCTGCGATTTGTTTTCCCTTCTGAAATCGTCAGTGAAATGTAACGAGAAGTAGACGTATGTCGCAAATGAATGTTATTTTAATTCTGTCATTTCTAAAGGGCCCTGATTTTTTTTTATCCCACTATAGCGCTCTGTCTCTCCTCTCAAACGTTGAGTTAGTAAAGAAGTTCAGAACATTTATTTTCCTCTCCCCAATTGACCAGTTAATTATGTTCTAGTATATCTTTCTTGTGGTCTCTTGGTCTTAACGTATTCCATGGCAAGAATTCATCTAGTCTGGTGGAGAATTCAACAAAGTTCTGTTACTTGGGGTAACATCACTAGGGGAAGATGCACTATTCCTCGTATGAGCAAATGTATAACCGTGTCGAGGGGATTTTATTTGGACTTCGAATACTATGTTATGTCTAATATTTAGTTAGGGTTTACTTATAGGGTGAAGTATCCTCATTTCAGGTTGTCCTGACAAACCCTTGTACAGAGAGAGCGCAGACACTAAGGAATATTGTCTAGTGGGTAATTCAGACTCTCTTTGGTTAGTGTGTGTTAAATTGTGAGCAAGTTATTATGGTAAACATTTACGCTTGTAGCTTCTGGAAGATTTGTTTTCAATTTGTTGAAAATGTTGCTTTCTGCTCTAACAGCCATCCTATTTTAGATGGCGGGAAGAAAGGCGAATGAAGACGGGAAGTGGTGGGAGGAGGGGAATAGAAGTGGTTGTAGCAGCAGCAGAAGAGAAGGAAAGAAAGAAGATGAAGTAAATAAATAAAATTGAGAATGTGGTAGAAGTAGTTAAAATTGTGGACAATTTTACTTTCGCTATATTTATTAACTATTAAAAAAAAACAGTAAATCGTTCATGCTTAGACATATGTGGGAGGGTTAGAGTTAGGCTACGTATAGAGTGACCAAAAACACGCCATCCATGGAAACGGTAATAGAATTCACAATCCTTTCAGCAACCCAATCAAATGTTAGTTTATACCTGACTTGTCCACTAAGTTCTGGTCATGAATGTCCAACAGTCTTTGTTTTATCGCAGTTCAAGGATATCATCTTAATATACACCTCGAAGTTACAAGCAAACCTGGATACGGCTCGAAGTTACAAGCACACCTGGATACACCTCGAAGTTACAAGCACACCTGGATACACCTCAGAGTTACAAGCACTCCTGGATACACCTCGAAGTTACAAGCACACCTGGATACACCTCGAAGTTACAAGCACACCTGGATACACCTCGAAGTTACAAGCACACCTGGATACACCTCGAAGTTACAAGCACACCTGGATACACCTCGAAGTTATAAGCACACTTGGATACACCTCGAAGTTATAAGCACACTTGGATACACCTCGGAGTTACAAGCACACCTGGATACACCTCGAAGTTACAAGCACACCTGGATACACCTCGAAGTTACAATCACATCTGGATACACCTCGAAGTTACAAGCACACCTGGATACACCTCGAAGTTACAAGCACACCTGGATACACCTCGAAGTTACAAGCACACCTGGATACACCTCGAAGTTACAAGCACACCTGGATACACCTCGAAGTTATAAGCACACTTGGATACACCTCGAAGTTACAAGCACACCTGGATACACCTCGAAGTTACAAGCACACCTGGATACACCTCGAAGTTACAAGCACACCTGGATACACCTCGAAGTTACAATCACATCTGGATACACCTCGAAGTTACAAGCACACCTGGATACCCCTGGAAGTTACAAGCACACCTGGATACACCTCGAAGTTACAAGCACACCTGGATACACCTCGAAGTTACAAGCACACCTGGATACACCTCGAAGTTACAAGCACACCTGGATACACCTCGAAGTTACAAGCACACCTGGATACCCCTGGAAGTTACAAGCACACCTGGATACACCTCGAAGTTACAAGCACACCTGGATACACCTCGAAGTTACAAGCACACCTGGATACCCCTGGAAGTTACAAGCACACCTGGATACACCTCGAAGTTACAAGCACACCTGGATACACCTCGAAGTTACAAGCACACCTGGATACACCTCGAAGTTACAAGCACACCTGTATACGCCTCGAAGTTACAAGCACACTTGGATACACCTCGAAGTTACAAGCACACCTGGATACGCCTCGAAGTTACAAGCACACCTGGATACACCTCGAAGTTACAAGCACACTTGGATACACCTCGAAGTTACAAGCACACCTGTATACGCCTCGAAGTTACAAGCACACTTGGATACATCTCGAAGTTACAAGCACACCTGGATACGCCTCGAAGTTACAAGCACACCTGGATACACCTCAGAGTTACAAGCACACCTGGATACACCTCGAAGTTACAAGCACACTTGGATACACCTCGAAGTTACAAACACACCTGGATACACCTCGGAGTTACAAGCAGACCTGGATACATAACCAACCGTGGAATTTCCACTGTTTCTTGCTAGAATATTCAGAATACCGTAAGAATTCACGTAAGAAATGGACCTGAAAAACAAAACCTGTTTTTCAACGGGAGTGGTCGCCATTCTTCCTCTTTTTTAAAAATCGTTCTCAATCACAGAACAAAAGTCTAAACTGAAGCAATCCGACGCCTGACACGGCAGCAGACGCCCACATTGGCCTGACACAGCACCATTTCGAAAATGGCTGCACCCAACCCAACAATTAATTATTTCACAAAAAGGAAAAACGAAATAAAGTTTCCACTCCTTCGGGACGAATCCTGCCGAGACAAGAATTTGATTGATTTTTCAAATTCGGTTAATACGCGGGAGACTTGATTCCAATTATTTGACGCTAACTCTAACCCTAACCCTAACCCAACGGCAATTCTACCAATTTAGGGACACGTAAATGTTAAATTTTAAACGATTTAATCTACATTTAATTATAAAATTGCTATTCAATGCCAAATAAATTATATAATGTTTATTTATAAAACATTTACTGTATCGTATTTTTGTATGCCCACTTTGAAAGGAAATTTGATTTGAAAATATAAATTATATAAATAAAAAAATATTTATCATTATGTACAGCTCAACTTCTTATTGAGCGCTATTACATAAAAGCTAAAATGTTTATTTGGGGGAAGACAATGGAAGTGGTCTCGAATCTCTAAGCGCCCTACTTACCTAAAAGATCTATGGGGGAAATTTATATCGTATGTATAAAATTCCTCGGGAAAGATCATGTAAGTGGTTTTAAATCTCTACGGTACCTTCTGTTGCATATGTCTTTATTACTTGTACCTTTTCTTCTTTTGGCTAAGATCAAAGTGTAATATATGTTCCGATGGATACTGCACCCCATACTGGTGTTGTCTTGGCCTTCGGGTCTTGATTTACGCCGGTCTATGGGTCTGTCCTGTGCAGTTCTGGGAGGTCCACCTTCCCAGGCTTTGCCTCCCCTCTTTGGGGAGGAGTAAGTTTATTGCTTACTGCCTGAGGCGCCCCTACCAGGGAATGCCGACGCGGCTGCCAAGGCAATTTTTAAACCCCACTTTCCCGACCCGACCTTGGGTCACATCTTACTTGTGGGAGTAAGATAAAAACTGGCCTTGTGCCTAACTCCTGGAGAAGAGTAAATAAATACTCGTACCTTTTCTTCTTCGTCGCGGAGGGGTGTTGTCTCGATATCGTCTAGTGGTTGAGTTCTTTCTTCACTTCTGTACTGCCGTGAACATCGCCGTCCACTGTGTCTAAAACAAAACCTTCCTAACGTTGAGGGAGAGATCAATTTACTACTTTATCGTAGTTAATTCCTAGCTTAAGTCCTTAGCCATTCGAGGAGGGGCAGAAGAAGGAATCTCATGCCTGTATTCTCTTTTTTCCCCTTTTCATTTCGGACTACATAGAGATATACGTCTGTTCAGCTTGCTTCCAAAATCCAGACTGACAAAACTCCGTTTCCCACACAAAAACCCGTGACATCACAGAACCCCTATGCGCAGGTGCATTTTGACCCTTGACCTGAGGTCTCGTTCACGTGGTGGCCCTGTGAGAACAGTCCTATTTTGCACTCGGCTGTACGGGTTCACCCGCACTAAATCGCGCAAGCCAAACGATCCCCACACATAAGTCCCCTCAACATCCGTCCGGCCCCACAGGGTCATTATCCAACACCCTCTACCTGTTGAATACCTACGTGCCCTTAACTGTAAGTTATTCATTTAAACTTCAAGTACGTTTACCCGATGTTAATGACATTTAAACCATGTGTATAAGACGCTAATTCAGAGGGTTTTCAAACATTTCAGGTTCATCCGATAATATTAGGGGCGAAACGGGAGGAAAGGAGAAGCAGTAAAAACAAAAACAATAATATAGTGTTATTATGGCATTACTTGTTCTTTCGGGGTACCCGGTAAGATCCAATAAGAATTACAACAAACAGAACGCATATGGAAAAACTTTGGTTTTCTTTATTTCCCATCACCATTTACGCCGGCTACGCACACACATATAAAAATCTTTTGATATACTTTTGTCTCATGAAAGTCTTTTTCTTGCTGAGGTCACAGACTTGGTTTCCGCTAAAAACTCATTCATATATACATCCGATTCGAAAGCAATTTACTCTACATTGTCTATCCGAGCGTGAACTGAAGCAATTGTTCCACAAGCCCTTCCAATTGTCTGTTTGATGAATTACAAATCAGGAGATTCCTTTACAGTACCAACTTGCTTATCAGTCGCATTTTTAGTCAGCGGACACGAAAGCCTTACAGCAAGACGGGCTTGGATAGCCAATAAAGCTTCATCGGTGCCATAAACATGGGTAAACTCTCATTCTTCCGGTACTTCGATACTCCGATCACCAAGCTCTTCGCGTTTCTGAAACCGCCGCCTTTCAAGTCTCGCTTACACTGTGGAAACTTCTCCTTTTTAACAGTTATCAAGTCGCCTTTATTTTTTTCTCGACGTCCCACCCACAATGGACTCGTCCACGATTCTTTTTTGCCACTCTTAATTATCTTACATGATGAGCATCGTTAAAAAGTACATAGTAGTGATCCTCATTCAATCCCGAGCACCGTCGGGTCCTCTTGCTAGTGTTTATATATTTGTATGTCCAGTATAATCTCCTACACTAATTAACCGATCATTATTAATTTTGAAACACAACTGCTACACGGAATAGTGGGTAATGTGGGATTTATTTAATTTAATCTAGTTTTATGCAAAGAGGACGAAAAAGGTAAAAGCCCTTCGTCAAAATTCAGAGATTTACAATTTTTTGTGTACCTAACCAAGGTCAACAAATGTAAATTGGACATTTAGCCACCGTATTTGATTTTATTTGGGAAAAAATAGTTATTTTCCTTTTGATGACTAACTTAATCACATCAAGAGGGTAACCATTATCAGACAAAATAAATACAGTTTTTTCTCCACCTTTTAAAACAATCCTTCGATACAGCTCTGTTGACTGAGGACGAAACCGGTCGGCTGGCTTTTTTTAACTTTTAATCATGAACGATAAAATATGTAATTCCGAAAAACTCATGAAATATATACATATTTGAAAAGAGGCACCTGAAGTAGTTCAGAGGTTACATCGGCTAAAACGTTGTGTAAATAACAATTAACATGAGAATATTATTCCTAATAATACAAAAAATACAATGTTTTCTTAATGTCTCACGGTCACAGAAGACGAAAGAATTCTAAGATGCAGCAAGTCCACGTTCACGTTGCCTTGATTTCAACCCCTATCCACGATTTAAAAAAAAGGGACGCACCCACCCGGAAACCAATTAACTGACCCCGAAAAAATGGGCAACGCCACCAATCCTTCCGGACTAATCCCGCCGAGATTAGAAACTGATTGACTTTTTTTCGTTGTTGCAATTCGGTTATTAATGTTGTTTCCTCTATTGTTTGATAGAATAAAATCAAAGAGACACACAAGCGTGTTTCTTTGTTTCAGGTGCGGTTACCATTATTCTGGTATTACTCCATTATTTCCATTTTTATAGAAATGTTGGTTATTATTCCATTTTGGTTTTGTATTTTGGTTATTTATTTTAACTTCCGGCGACAAACGGACGATTTCAAAAATATTTAGCGTTAATGTCCGTTCAAATCGGAAATAAATGCAATCTTCAATATATATATATATAATATTAATATATAATATATACAATAATATTTTAATGAATAAATATTAAATATTTAAATACCTAGAGACATCGATGTTTCATGCTAACGCAATCTTCAGTCTAGGAACTAATTACCGACGGTCGGTGGGCGCGAACCCCGAACACAAATCGCCACTGATTCGTAGTCGGTGATCTTAACCAAAGGGCCATAGTCAATTAGTTAGTAAATATAGAGTAACTTAAACTGTAAATAACGAAACGTGGCCGCCATTTACCAGGCAGCTAGAGTGATCTTATATATATATATATATATATATATATATATATATATATATATATATATATATATATATATATATATATATATATATATATATATATATATATATATATATATATATATATATATATATATATATATATATATATATATATATATATATATATATATATATATATATATATATATATATATATATATATATATATATATATATATATATATATATATATATATATATATATATATATATATATATATATATATATATATATATATATATATATATATATATATATATATATATATATATATATATATATATATATATATATATATATATATATATATATATATATATATATATATATATATATATATATATATATATATATATATATATATATATATATATATATATATATATATATATATATATATATATATATATATATATATATATATATATATATATATATATATATATATATATATATATATATATATATATATATATATATATATATATATATATATATATATATATATATATATATATATATATATATATATATATATATATATATATATATATATATATATATATATATATATATATATATATATATATATATATATATATATATATATATATATATATATATATATATATGGTATTAAATTATATTTTAATATTTTACCTACAGACGACGTCGGTTCGTGCTTTCGGCACTCCTTAGTGAAGAAAATGGCAATCTCAGACGGTCACGGGGCGCGAACTCGATTCACACGGACACCTTGAATATGTAAGCGAGCGCTTAATCCCCTTGGGCAATGGGCTGTTTTCACTTGATCACAGAAAAATTAAGTTATATTTACGCTGAGAGCGGCGAGTGTAAATATCAAGACATTCAGATAGAACTCAACAACATATTCGGGGTAACGAACTGCCGAATTGGGTGAATGTCTATTTTTTAATCTCTCTTTAATTTTATTTAAAGGGGCTTCTCGGTGTAGGGAAATGACAATCTCAGACGGTCACGGGGCGCGAACTCAGTTCACAGAGACACATTGATTCTGTCGGCGAGCCCTTATATATATATATATATATATATATATATATATATATATATATATATATATATATATATATAGTATGTTTTTAAAGGCTGTGGGCAATCGGGTAAGATGTAAGCTGGAAGGAACAAAAATAATAAATCGAATACGAAATGTGACTTACTATTTATTTTTTCTTAAAATCTTACATAACAGCAAACGTGGTGTTAGCTGTTTGTGTGATGTCTGGATGATTATAAAAATCATTTATTTAATATTTCGGGAAAATAGACTTCCCTTTGTCAAAAATAATAAACACCAGAGGAAAACTCCGTCTGTGCAGAGAATCTGCAAAAATGGATGCATATATATATATATATATATATATATATATATATATGCCGAGGAATGCCGACGGCGCTGCTCAGAAATTACTTGTAGGCCAGGTATCACTTCATCTATTACGATGTCTTTTTAAAACCTCACTTGACCTTGTGTCAAAGGAGGTAAATAAATATACACTCATATGTGTGTGTGTGTGTGTGGGTGTGTGTGTGTGTGTGTGTGTGTGTGTGTGTTTCATACGTTTTATTTTGTTCGAAAAAGTGCATTCTCTTCGAAAGTTCATTGGTATATCCAAAGGTCACATATATCTAACGGACCGTTTGCGTTGGAAAAAAAAGGAGGGGGGGGGGCATTTTTTGTAAATCTGCAAAAACCTTGTTCCATGATAATGGAAACTTCACCAAAGAACAAAGGAATCGTTCTTCTTTGCATTGTCAGGATAAGACCAGGAACTCCACTTCACTAGCGACACAGAAAACACTTTGTTCTTCTTTGTTCCTTGTTTGTTATTGTTGTTGTTTTGATGGTCTTTGATTCAATCTAAAACGGAAGTCAACCCAATTTAAATAATGCACAAGTCGAGAATAATTCCTAAAGAAAATAAGAAAATCTGAAACTTTTTTCATATTTATTCCTGATTTTATCTCTTTCGGCTTCTCGTCGGTGTCCGTTTGCTTCTGTAAGATTAATTAAATACATGGTATCGATTTCATAGCGTATAGAGCTGCACAGATGATGCAGAGGTTGAGATAGAAAAAGACAGAACGAGAGACAGAATGTGAGAGAGAAAGATATATATATATATATATATATAGATATAGATATAGATATATATATTCCATGAAAAATGCCAGTATACTGAAATCATATGTCCTTAATAGGGTTAAGATGAAAATTAATATACACTGAATGTACAAAAGCAAGGAAATTCCCAAATGTTTACACTTTTATTATCATTAAGGGTATGCGAGCACAACAGGGCTATGTATTTTACTGGTAGGAATTTTTCTTCAGCGCACCTCACACACTTCATCCACTCATGCATAGAGATTTATACTGTAGTGATGTGATAATGAAATGGCTTGGTTGATATGTAGTCATACCCTTAATGACAATAAAAGTGTAAAAATTTGGGAATTTCCTTGTTTTTGTACATTTAGTGTATATGAATGTTCATCTTAACTCTATTAAGGGCATATGATTTCAGTATACTGGCATTTTTCATGGAATGTCACTACTTTTGTAAAGGCTAAGCCTCAATACAATGCCTTCTCATAAGTTTTTTTGAATTTTCTGGAAAACTAAGGTATATGGTAAACTGAAATTAAAATGCCATCAACTAGACCCTAGAACCTCTATCTCTGCCAAAAAATCAGCTGAATCCATCAAATAGTTGATGAGATACAGGGTGGCACATACGTACGTACACACAGATAACATGATTTCCTGATTGAACTTTCTGGATCTCTGGGTTGTCTTGACTAATGATGCTGAAATTCTACACACTTATAGAACCTATCAAATAAAAATGTTGTGCCAAGTTTTAACTAATTTGGTTTATTGGTTTTTGAGTTTGGATTGATCAAAGAAATGATATTTCCAGCATAGGCCATTCGTGTAGTCTATTAAGGGATAGAGCGCTCTCGCACCTCCCTTGATAAATGAGCCCTCCGACCGAGACATGAATTAACATCCCTACATGGAAGATTGCGTAAGCATGAAACATCGATGTCTGATTTGGCGTTTATAAAGTTAAATCTCTCCTAATTTTCACGCTGGGTGACGGTGGCCGAGGGTATGGATTCCCGACTACGAGTCAGTAGCGACTTGGAAACAGGGTTCGAGCCCTCCGACCGACGTGAATTAACATCCCTACATTGTAGATTGCGTAAGCATTAAACATTGATGTCTGTAGATAGTACTAATTAATATTTACTTATATTATATATATATATATATATATATATATATATAGTTATAATTTTTTTTTTATTCATACTAACATTTTCTGGCTATCTATGTGCATTCTGGATTTTAATCATAAACCACTCTCTAGCTATCGTCAGCCATATTTTAAAGATAAAATTTTACAGACAAAATTGTTATCTTTCAAAATATGGCTGACGAAATTAAAATTTAAAAAAAAATGTGTTTAATCCCCCAGCACGTATCGTATATACATATAGCGAGAGAGCGAGAGAGAAGACAAACGATGGCGAGAGAGAGAGAGAGAGACAAAAAGAGCGAGAGGGAGAGAGAGAGAGAGAGAGAGAGAGAGAGAGAGAGAGAGAGAGAAAGAGTGAAAAGGGGGAGATAAACAGATAGACGGATGAAGCGGAGAGAAACAGATGTAGGTTCGACGAGGAAGAGTTTACAGCCAAATTGAAACGATGCCAATGAGCCACTTTATTTGAGTCTGCTGGAAGAATGCAATGACTCGATAATGTCCGCATTTACATGGACATGCTTCGTTTGGAATCAAAGAGAGTTGAACCAATTTGTCCTTCTTTTCATTTGGGGCATTTCGTAGATCACATTCCTACTTTTCTAACCCGATGAACATTATATATATATATATATATATATATATATATATATATATATATATATATATATATAATTATTTTTATTTACATAGACATGTACAAAATCTGCGACACTGGCATGTCGATGTTATCGATCAACAGCTATTACAAACTGAGATCTCATCAGGCAGAGTTAGAATCCGATCTTAACCCTAGATCATATTTGGGAAGTCAAAGTATACTTTTAGAGGATATAACCTATAGTGAAATCGTTTAAACTCAATATACGAGATAGAGCAATTATAAAGATAGATGAAAGAAGGGAGATAAACATGTACGAATGACAAACTTATTTCAACTTCGATTGTTCAATGCAAGGTGTACTCGGTAAAAACACGTTTATTATCATTTCCTTAAGCCAAGGCTTTGATGATAAGATTTCAATCTTTGAAAAGCCTTGGCTTAAGGAAAGAATAAGAAACATGTTTTTACCGAGTACACCTTGCATTGAACAATCGAAGTTGAAATAAATTTGTCATTCGTACATGTTTATCCCTCTTCTTTCATCTATCTTATATATATATATATATATATATATATATATATATATATATATATATATATATATATACATATATATAGTGAATGCTTTTATTCAAACATGTACAACATGAATAAAAGCATTCACAATACAGCTCTATATTTTTTATTGAGCACTCTTTTATACCCGGTTTGATTCCCTTTGGATTTTTACCCTGTGGATTTTTACCCTACCTGGATTACTATATATATATATATATATATATATATATATATATATATATATATATATATATATATATATATATATATATATATATATAGTGCATGAACTGTATCTGTTTCTATAGATGGTAATCCCATGAAACTCAAGTGTTTATAAAAAGTGCTCAATAACAAGTAGAGCTTTTTTTTAGTTATTTGTCCCTGACCGCTAGAATATGTGATTTAATATTAGGAAAACAATCTTAAAGGCAATCTCAAGTAGGTCAAAAATAAATCAACATAATATATAACAAAGGAAATTTACTGAATAAAGAAAGTTTCCAATTTCTCATTTGAGTTTCTCTAACGGTGTGAGGAAGTTGACTCTTTATGGAGAGGACAACAGTAACCTGTATGAACATGTGTAACCAATAATGTTTGTATGAATAAAAATGTATACTATATGTATATATATGTGAATATTTTTACACAGACATGTACAAAATCTGCGACACTAGCATGTCGATGTTATCGATGAACAGCTGTTATAATCCAATCACGACAGAGTTAGAATATCTGATATAAAATCTTAATTTGATATTGAGCACTTTTTATCAGTCCGATTAAAATTCTTTGGATTCCTACCCTGTGAATCTTTATCTATCCTGGATTATATATATATATATAGAGAGAGAGAGAAAGAGAGAGAGAAAGGAATATATATATATATAGATAGATAGATAGATAGATAGATAGATAGATAGATAGATAGATAGATAGATAGATAGATAGATAGATAGATAGATAGATAGATAGATAGATATGGATATCGATAGATAGACATATATATATATACATATATATATAGATAGATAGATAGATAGATAGATAGATAGATAGATACACATATATATATATATATATATATATATATATATAGAGAGAGAGAGAGAGAGAGAGAGAGAGAGAGATAGATAGATAGATAGATAGATAGATAGATAGATAGATAGATAGATAGATAGATAGATAGAAGGGTCCTTGATTTCTGAGAAATGCGACTGAAGTAAAATGAAACGTATATATATATATATATATATATATATATATATATATATATATATATATATATATATATATATATATATATAAATTTTTATTCATAAAAACAGTATTGGTTATATATGTGCATACATGTTTCGGTTCTCTCTCTCTCATATATATATATTCATTTATATGTATATATACATATATATATATATATATATATATATATATAATGGTGATGTTAGATAGATAGATAGATAGATAGATGCTGTATTACTCTTCAGTCAATGAAGGGTAATTTAGTACAAAACTTTTCTCAAGATAAAACCTTTCTTGTCTGTATTTTATATTAAAAGCAGTTTCTCTTTTTATATCATTCCTTTATTTTTATCTCTTCCACTGGGTTCAATTATTTCCATTTTCAATTTTTTGCCCCAAACCCCAAAAAAGAAAATGGCTCTTCATTTATCCGAAAATTGCTGACTAAAAGCATTGACCAATGTCTGCAGTCATTGGACCATTGAAAAATCCATTCCATTTACTTCAAAAAATGTTTCTGAATACTTACGTCAAATCTATTTATTTTTATTCTTTTTCATTCCCCTTATTTCTTTCATACGTCTGACAATATAAATGATGTAATTCTTGTTTCAGATCAAGTGGCAACAAGCCGAGTTATGCTTAAAACACCTTTCCTAGTGTTCGTTCTTGTTTTGTCTTTTGAGATCTGACATGACTACAATACTTGGTGTTCCCCAATATTTAAAAATGTCGGTTTTAAAATTTAATATTTTTTGTACTTTTATTAACCCCAAGCAAAGCGTATTGCCCGTGAGGCGTAATAGGCTACTGTGAGATGGAACCTGGTCCATAGGGGGCATCATGGCTTACGGAACGAGAGCATGCAACCCCCGTGGATTAAATAAAGGGTTCCTTTCGAAATTCCGTCCAGATTCCCGAGTTCGACAGAAAGATTCTTTATGCCTTGTCTGGAACGATTTCCATTTTTTTTTTAATTAAAGAAATAATAAATAACTTGTAGAATTTAGTATATTCGGACTACTTTTCTCATCTTAGGTGTTTTTATCACAACGTTTCGGCCGATGTAACCTCCGACCTTCTTCAAGTGTACTTTGTCGAACTCGGGAATCTTTCTGCCGTCTCGAAGAATTGCGAATTACTGAAGACTTCTTACCAGTCATGGCAGATGGAACGAGAGCACGCTACCCCTGTGGATTAAAAAAGGGTTCCGTTCGAAATTCCGTCCAGATTCCCGAGTTCGACAGAAAGATTCCCGAGTTCGACAAAGTACACCTGAAGAAGGTCGGAGGTTACAGCGACCGAAACGTTGTGAGAATAACACTCAAGATGAGACAGTAGTTCGAATAATCCAAATTATGCAAATTGTCAATCCTCATCTAAAAAATTCCGAAATACAGAAATGTTGATGGGATGTAGTTAAAATGAAAAGTTTCTAAAATCGGGATCGCATTTATTTAAGCAGTTGCGTGATATATATACTTTTTTCACACAAACCCACACACATAGATAGATAGATAGATAGATAGATAGATAGATAGATAGATAGATATATAGATAGATAATTATATATATATATATATATATATATATATATATATATATATATATATATATATATATATATATACAGGGTGGGCAAAAATAAGGGTCCTATTTTTACCCTCATTTAGAAAACATTATTTTTGCTTAAAAAACTCAAAACAGTGTAAAAAACAATACTTTAGTTTTTGTAAGTTTTAAGAAGTGTTTTTCGGCTAAAATTTGTTTTGTTTATTTCAAAAAATCTCGGAAGGGTCAGTCTACACACACATAAAGTTTGGTGAGTTTAACTTTTATTTTGTGGAAGTTATTCAAATTCAAGTTATTCAAATTTAAAGATAGGACCCTTATTTTGTATATATATATATATAGATAGATAGATAGATAGATAGATAGATAGATAGTCTTTGAATTTTTTCCAACCTTTAAAACTATATGGAAGAGAAGAAAAAAATTATGTAGTAATTCAACTCTCCCCTTCCTTCCACTCCATCTCTTGTGTATTTTTGTTTTCATTCAGATAAGCTCTCAAAGTTGGGAGTTGCATCATCTATATACATTATTTCGGTCACCCTGTAGAACATACGGTGAAAGCAATTAGTCAATAGCATGATTACTTATCAATACCGACGGCAATGCCTGCCTCAACGTTTATTAATTATTTCTAACTTAACGATGGCGCAAACATTTTAATTAAACTTCACAGACATATAAAGACAAACAGTGAAGCTTATGCTTTAGTTAATTGACGCAGACATTCCATCTTTATTTAATCATTCGCAATCTGTCACGCCAGCCGTTCGGCGAGAGGAAGAATAAGGGAACAAAGATCGTAGTTAAAATTTCAAATATGGCCGACATTTTAATGATCATGTCTCCGCCAGATGGCGCTTTTGAAACACCGGAAGTGTTTTCACCAAATCTCGCCCATTAGGCCAGATTTCCAATATGGCGGTAGTTCATATCCGTATACAAATTGCGTAAATTAGTTTTATTTTCATTCGATAATTATTATTTTTATATACGTCCTTGTATTTCTAGTAGATGCTCTGTCAGTCGGCTTGCAGCTTGCTCTGACTGTGACGCCTCACTTTGAAATCTATTACTAAACTAAACCTGAGTTAATCAACGTTTGTTTCCCTAAGACATTTTTTTATATACAGTGTGATTCATAAGTCACTTCACTTAGCTATTTAAAATGTCATTTACAATTGAAGAGCGAATTTTTATTGTTATTCATATGGCCAAATTTGATGAATCTCCCACACTTGTTGAAGGGCAATGGAAACGTGATGTGAACAAAAAGCTTCCTTCGCACAACACCATAATCAATCAAATTAGCTACAAAGAGTCGTAAATTCCTTGCAATCACACGAAATACATACTAAAATATTCCTCCGGTATTATTTTATACAATATTTTTATTTTCGTCCCCCCTCTCTCTCTCTCTCTCTCTCTCTCTCTCTCTCTCTCTCTATATATATATATATATATATATATATATATATATATATATATATATATATATATATATATATATATGTTGTTGAATATAAGAGACAACTCGTGTCTAGATATCCTTTGGTAGATCCTTTCAATAGTCCGAATTAGGATCTTAGTTTCTGAGGGGAATTAGCTGATGAATTTGCCATAATTTGCATTTGTTTCCCAGGTACTTTCGGACCCATCTGGGTCCATCTTCGGGGGAATGAGGTTTATCAGGTCTAGACCATGTGTTAGTATTTATAGAAGGATTTTTGCAGGAATTATGTACTAAGTACGAAACTATATTGGAGCTATAGTGGAGCTATTGGAGACAAATGCAAATTATGGCAAATTCATCAGCCAATTCCTCTCCGAAACTAAGATCCTTATTCGGACCAATGAAAGGATCTACCAAAGGATATCTAGACACGAGTTGTCTCTTATATTCAACAATACTTGCCTGCAAGAGAATATGTTGCCTATATATATATATATATATATATATATATATATATATATATATATATATATAATATGTGTTATTGTTTATTATCTATGTACGTATACGTTTCGTCCTTTGTCAATCGGGACTCATCAGCATAGAGATATGACTATTCACTACCGGTCATGAAATTCGAAACCCCGGACTTCAAGTATTTTTCAACTCCAGTCCGACGTCGCTAACCGTTGTAAACAGCGAATAACTATGATAATTTGAACACTTTAACGGCTTGACGTCAGGGCATTCTACTTCTATTAAGGGAAGGAATGATGCATTATAAGCAAGTGACGTCATGCTGTGTTAATACTACCAATTAGAGTGCTCTACTTTTTCAAGGAGCGAAAAATAATATATATATATATATATATATATATATATATATATATATATATATATATATATATATATATTCATTAAAAACCGAAGGGAAGACGTGTACAGGGCACTGCGCAAAATACGTGGGAGGGGGGAGGATGTGCATAATAAAGCTAGGTGTAACGAGACGAGCTATCCGTCTATCTATATGTCTGTCCCTCTCTCTCTCTCTCTCTCTCTCTCTCTCTCTCTCACACGCGTACGAAAGTAACCCGTCTCACTGATGTCTTCTGAGACTGTTCTTCTCTTTGTAATAAACCTTTTTATCAGAAACTAAACATCGGCGTCCGAGAGATTATATCCATAGACAAGCAAGAACCTGTGTTCCCGACGACGACACGGGTGAATAATGGTCTGTACACGCACACAGAGGTGAAAACATAACAACTAGTAAGTAGATGAAAATAGCATAATGCAACAAGCCATGTAAAACACCGAAAATGTGTATGTCTGTTACATAACATTGTTTGAATGAAAAACGTTTAAGTGATACGTCAGGGTGAGAGGTGGCCCCAGACGGAAGTTGACAAAATTACATTACTTCCGGACAGAGATTTTCTTGATCTTGGCTGGTTAGACTAGATGCAGGAAAAACGTGTCAAGAGTGCTGTCGCTAATGGGGAAGGGGCGTACAATGTAACTAGGTTTAGCAAGGATAAACTATCTGTATATCCGTCTGTCTTTTACTCCCACGCGTACAGAAGTAACCCGTCTCTCGGGTATAAACTAGAAACTACTTAAAAATACAAACTACTTGGCTTTGTTTCTGAATTCAGCATTGATCCAGAAGGGTTGATATGCCGTAAGATAGACAAAGGTGATTCTCTAGAATTGATCCCGTCGTTAGGATTAAGGTCATGGTCATGATCAGAGTCAGGGTCAGGGTAAAGGTTAGCGTTAAAGTTAGTGTCAGGGTCATGATCAGGGTCATGGCCAGGGTCATGGTTCGGGTCAAGGTTTGGGTCAAGGTTTGCTCGGGTCCTAATCTGAAGAAGTACCCAGAACAATAGTCATTCTAGTTTAAGAGCCTAGACTTTGGTTGATCGCTTAGACCGCATAAAATTGCTTTTTTTATGTGTATATAATTATTTTTCGTGTTGAATCCGATGTGTTACGTTTGTTTATGTCGACCAGATGGACAATATGGCGGTCTGTCTGCTGATAACGTGTGCTCATTAGAGTGTCATGATTTTAATTGGAACATTAATAACAATCATTTCAAGACACGCGTTAAATTTTTCAGTTCAATGAACGCCCGTCTGTTTCTCATAACGTTTGTTTAATGAAGCGGAAAGTTCTAGAGAATAAAGAAATCCGTATTCTCAGGTGAAAAGTTTACCATCACAATCGCACAAGATAAACTTAAACTTATTCATTTATTGATTGGATGAAAAGACGATATGTAAGTTTAAGCAACGTTGAGCCTGGTCATAGATAACTTAGACAAGGATCGAACTCACAGACAATGTAATCGTGGACTCGGTCCTTGTCTAAGTTATCCATGCTGATGACCGCTGATAGGCAATGTGTCCATGGATTACTTTTATATATATAGGTCTCCTGTTTTTGTGTCACTCTTAGATAATTAACCCCCACCCCCATTTTTTTTTTTTTTTTTTTTTACTTATATTTTTTCATTAATAATTTTCCAACGAATGTTAAGTCTGCAATATCTTGGATTTAGTTAGTTTGTCTGGGGATTTAAACTGCATTTTACATTTTTTTTTTTAATGACTAAGAGCTTCTTTAGACTATATATTAGGTATTTAGATCTGTATGGCTAGGTTTCCTTCCTCTTATCTAATTACTTTTCTGGTACCAAAGGTACTTAAGCTTTATTTTTTATTTATTTTTTAATGCAACTTTGATTCCTATATAATTTTATTGTTAGCTACCATATTGCAGAATGGTTCTTGGATGTAGTGTTTAGATAGTATTATTATTATTATTATTTTTATATATTTTTTATTATTGTTTTAATTAATGTTATTTGATATGCAAATTACTATATCATACGGTAGTCTTAAGGGTAATATATTATTATTATTATTATTATTATTATTATTATTATTATTATTTATTTATGTATATATTAGTGATATTTTAAGCTGAATTATTTCGACACTTGATTATTGGGGAAATGGTCGTATAATAAGTACCATTGGAGAGCCATGAATATGACAACTGTCCTGGTTTTAAATCTCCGAAACAGTTACATGGTAAACAGCTGATGATCCCCAGTTCATATTAGACGCTTAAGGTCTCCTGTTTTTGTTTCACTCTTAGATAATTAACCCCCCCCCCCATTTTTTTTTTTTTTTTTTTACTTATATTTTTTCATTTATTAATTTTCCAACGAATGTTAAGTCTGCAATATCTTGGATTTAGTTAGTTTGTCTAGGGATTTAAACTGCATTTTACATTTTTTTTTAATGACTCAGAGCTTCTTTAGACTATATATATATATATATATATATATATATATATATATATATATATATATATATATATATATATATTATATATATATATATATATATATATATATTATATTTAAGGCATTATAACATTGACACATCCATCGGGTATCATTAGATTCAACGAAGTTAAGCGACAGTTGAGCCTTGTCAGTACCATATGGGTGACTATTTCGGAATATAAGACGCTGTATGTATTAGGACGACGGCACATCCCTTTTTAAAACTAACGTTTCGTGGCGGATCAGCCGAAACTATTGGTTAACGGTGGCTACTAAGTAGTACGGGTTAAATCAATGATTCAGATCATGGTTCCTGTACTGCGCGGGATGGTGCCTTGACAAAAAACTTGATGGACGAGTGTTGGGGGTCTCATTGCTGTAACTCCACAAGAAAACCATGATATAATACGCAAACTGGTTGTGCAGACGCGACTTGAGTTGATGTTGATGTTGTAATGTTGCAGAGACGATATTGACATAAAAATGTTGTTTGGCATAAGACAAATGAAACGGACCGTAAAAAATATATCTTACAGAAATGTCATGTTTTTTGGAAATGTGAAAAAATACAAATAAAAATAATAAAATAAAAACATGGTTATTGGAATATGATATGAACCTGACTTATATTTGCTCTATTGTCACTAATTGACAATCATCGAGCTGAATCTTTTAAGGAGACGGCAAAGTAAAGGGGCACTGATAGTATATGCTAATGCATATATTGTCATTAATAATTATATATATATATATATATATATATATATATATATATATATATATATATATATATATATATATATATGTGTGTGTGTGTGTGTGTGTGGAGGGGGGTGAGGATAAAACGCACAATATATCATTAAATAAAATGCCGTGAAAAACAGGATGTGTGCAAAAGATAAACGGAAAAAACAAATTTTAATACAGAGAAAAAATCATCAGAAAAACGAGAGAGTTTACCGGTTTCGTTCGGATAAACGAACGTCTTTAGAAAATGTGAAGATTTTAAATTTATTCGATAGCGATAAAAACATAGGAAAAAGAAGAACGCACAACGGGGTGTTATTGGCACGTGTTTACTATTTGAAAAAAAAGAATAATGAAACGCGTGCGGCAGAGAACGTTTAAATTGGAAAAGGGTGGAAGAAAAAAGAGAAGAAAAATAAAACGGAATAGAAATTTTGATGAAATGTAGTTAAAATGAAAAGTTTTTAAAATCGGGATCGCAGTTATTTAAGCAGTTGCGTGATATATATATACTTTTTTCACACAAACACACACACATATATATAGATAGATAGATAGATAGATAGATAGATAGATAGATAGATAGATAGTAAGCTATGAAAATAGATTTATGGCAATTAAGCTACACAGAGGCTCCCGCGTTACATCTCCGGGAAGAATCTTCAGGCTAAAATCCATGGAGTTATTTTTGCCGGGTGTTTTTATATACACGGCTAGCTAGTTAACCAATCAGATTCTTTGTTGTTCTCTCAACCAATCGTTGGGCTTCCCGCGAACAAAGGTCTTCTTAGTGTTACTTCCTAGATAGATAGATAGATAGATAGATAGATAGATAGATAGATAGATAGATAGATAGTCTTTGAATTTTTCCTACCTTTAAAACTATCTGGAAGAGAAGTAAAACACTTTTAGCCGCAAGTCCTTCGTTGTAAAATTCCATTGCTCGTATATCAGTCAATCTCTTGTAATCACTGTTTTATTTCGCTTTCAAAAATGTACACTCGTCTTAATATTTTTGTAGGGATCATCAGTTGTTTATAATTAAAAACTGTTTCGGGGATTTTAAAAAAAAGCAGTATTTTTCTTATGGCTCCCCAGCAGTGTTAATCAGACACCACCTTCTTTTAAATAAAAACAAAAACGTTCCGGATATCAAATCTATTTCTTTGTTCCAGATTGATTTTTCCTAACCTATTTAGTTATTAAAAATATTTTCCTTCATTAATTAAAAAAAGGTAATTTTATAGGAATATGAACGAATAATAGCGAAGCGTAATTGTTTCCATCATTTTTAGCATAGTTTGTGCACGTGTGTATATAAATACAAGAAACGTGCATATGTCTGTCAGATTGTGTCCGTTGACAATAAAGAACTTCAAAGAAATTTAAATAAAGATAATCAATTCTGTTTACTAATTCACATAAGTATTAAAAAGATAACCAAACAAAAATGGCAAGAATGTTGGGATGAGTGTCAAAATAACAAATTGTATAAGATTTGGCCAACTATAGATGAGTGGCCCCTGGAATATAGAAAAGTAAGGAGAGAAGAGGTTATAATAACCAGACTTCGCATAGGACACACGCAGATCACTCATAAGCACTTATTGGAAGGAGAAGAGTCTCCAATGTGCATAGCATGTCAACAATCTGACACAGCCAAACATATATTAATAGACTGTCAAGATCTGCAGCAAACCCGAAACAAGTATTACGACTTCCCAAATTTAAAACACTTGTTTGAAAACATAAATGTTACAAAAATTTTAGACTTCATCAAGGAAGTTGGACTGTACCAAAATTGACCAAAATTGATTGCAAGTTTTTCATTTGTGACTTCCTGACCACGACGCATCTTCCTGTACACGCAACCCTAATTCATGCTTTTTAACTTCTAATGAAGTTTTCTACCTCTCTGTTTACTTTAACCTTATGCGAAAAATACCGTTTTAACACTATTTTTACACACCCGCATACAATATTGCTACGAAGCGGCATTCACCCTAGGCGGATTGAACTGGCTTCCTCCGAAAGTTTTTAGAGAATATTAAATTTACAAGTGGTCCCCAGTCGCATGTATTTCTCGGTCAGGGGACATGATGACGTTAGGTTTTTACAGTTCTTGCAGGGAGATGTCAACGTCATCTTACATACAGGGCCTGTTATTTTGAGTTTTTCTCGTATGACTACCGTCTACCGTGCTTATACTTATAGTGAGGCTACGACTACTTTAGTTTTTCATTTTCACCTTTCATTGTCTTGAAAGACAATGTAAAATAATTTGAATTTGATTGAGAACTTTATTCGGCATTACATAACCCATAGTTGGTTGCTATGCCGTAAAACAAACCAAACCAAACCAAACAACGCACTAACGCTAATAAATATGAATTCAAATAGAATGGTCAATGTGGTTATCTGACAATTTGATTCAGCATCAAATGAAACAGAACTTCAATTAGAAACGTTAATTTCGAGGAAACACATTACCACGGGGCTACTTCCCAGCAGACTACAACGTGGTCGCTATAAAATCCAATTTCAACAAATTTCTGTTTAACCGTCATCTTAGATGATAAAACTCTGCCCTATCTCAACCATCATTACCCATCCTCACGTTGTCTCACTGTCCTCCCGACAAATCTATTAATCCTTATCCTTGAGTGGTCTTTGGGCCTTGATAAGCGGTGATTCATTGGGATATAAAAATGTAACCAATTGGTGGTTGATATGCCGTAAAACAAACCAAACCCATGTATTTTGAACACTAACCGGGTATAATAACCCACCCGTGGCAATGATGCCTGTAAATGATGCCTGTAAATAAATGGTTTCAGGTGCCATTGTTTACTAAATCTTTCACTGTCAATTTTCTAAAGAAAAATACAAAAAAAAGAAAATGGCGTAAACGATATGCATTACAAATAAATTGACATTTGTCATCGCCAGCGCATATTTACCGCCAAATTATCAGTTTTTATTTTTAATAGACACCATCTTTGTTTTCTGACATGAATCATTTGCATTTTTCTACTCTGAAGCGTCAGTCTTTCTCAACGCAATGTCAAAACAATCGAACAGTTCGCTAGCTTTGTTTTATGTTTAATTCTTAATTAATTTCTTTACGGTTTGTTTTTATTCTTGTTATCAGAATTCTATAGTCCAAATGCATTTACTTTTTTTTTAATTTTCTACTGGACGTATCTGTTGAAAATCGTTGGTTTGACTTGCGCAAAATAACGCGGGGTGTGCCGGCAGTCGAGTGCAGAATGGGGCCTGTTCTCACAGTCAGAAATCACAGATGTGACAGGGTAACCGTGTGACGAGACCCCGGATCAAGGGTCAGTGTGCACCTGCGAGAGGCTCTATGACGACACAGGCCCTTGCGTGACGTCACTCGTTCTTTGTGAGAAGCGAGTTTCGTCAGTCTGGGTTTTGGAGGCGAACCTATCAGATATGATTTTGATGTAGTCAGCAATTTGATTTAAGGGAAATATTTCCCTAAGAAAATACAAGCGAGAGATATTCTTTTCACCCCTCTATGAATGGTTAAGAAAATAATGGTTAAGTACTCTCTCTCTCTCTCTCTCTCTCTCTCTCTCTCTCTCTCTCTCTCTCTCTCTCTCTCTCTCTCTCTCGACGTAGTGAATAGCCCAGGTCGATAAATAACAGCGCTGGTAATAAAAGGAATTGAAAGTTAAGAGGATTGTTTGTCTTCGGAGTGCGTCATGGGGTTTTTGTTGCAGACAACGGACGGCGTTGTTCACGGCAGGAAGGAAGAAAGAATTCATCCACTAGCCGACACGACCCTCTACACGGCGAGAGAGAAATCTAAGGTATGCAAACACTATATGAACTATGTGATTCATGATGTTTTAAAAATGACGAGTATTGAATGTGAACTGCCACGGCCCGTAATTGGGACTATATACGAAACGCGTACTGCCGTAAGTAGGAGTGGGTCATGCAACACTACAGCCAGGAATATAAATATAGATTTTTGCTAAAATACCAATAGATGACATATTATTTACTAACTTACAAGGAGGTTAGACACAAGGTCAGATGTGGTTTTGAGACGTCAGTGTACTAGGATAAGCGCACTCTGGCCTACAAAAAAGCCTGACCAGCCCCGCCGATTAGCAATAAACTAACCCCTTCCCAGATAGAAGGTAAAGCAAGGGAGGGTGGACCTCCTAGGACTGAACACAACCATATCGTAGAACGACAACAACAAAGCAACCGTCGGACTGATTTGTATTATAATAATTCTATAATAAACAACATTGTTGACTTGAGAAATAGATCTGAGAGATGACAGAAGCTCTGATTGGTCGAACAACGTCTTTGGTTCATACAGAATTAGTTGGCTCAATAGGTAGTGACGTCTAGTTTTAAAGGTGGTTGTATTGGTGATTCGACAGCCGAAGTTTCCGTGGCTTTTTCTTTTCTTTTTCGTTGTAATAATGTTACAAATAATAAAAACGTTATCAACAAAAAAGACGTCCGATCCCATTCAGCCAACCAACTAAAGAGAAAGGTTTTTCTTTTTTACTGGCTACGTGTCACTTTTGACTTCCTGACCACGACGCATCTTCCTGTACACGCAACCCTAATTCTAGTTTTTAACTTCTAATGAAGTTTTCTACCCTTCTGTTTACTTTAACCTTATGCGAAAAATACCGTTTTAACACTATTTTTACACACCCGCATACAATATTGCTACGAAGCGGAATTCACCCTAGGCGGATTGAACTGGCTTCCTCCGAAAGTTTTTAGAGAATATTAAATTTACAAGTGGTCCCCAGTCGCATGTATTTCTCGGTCAGGGGACATGATGACGTTAGGTTTTTACAGTTCTCGCAGGGAGATGTCAACGTCATCTTACATACAGGGCCTGTTATTTTGAGTTTTCCTCGTATGACTACCGTCTACCGTGCTTATACTTATAGTGAGGCTACGACTACTTTAGCTATTATACTTGCAGTGAGGCATTGACGTCCTCCTATATACAGTGTTCACTATTCCCAAATGGTCACCCATCTGGTACTGACCATGCCCAACGTTGCTTAACTTCGGTCATTGAACGAGAACTGGTGTGTCAACGTGATTATGCCTTATGACATTAGTGTCCTCGGTTATTTCTAGAATCAGGTACTTATAGGGGAGGGATCAGCAATGAAATCAATGGTAAACGACCATTACAATCATGCAAAAAGATTTCCAATGAGTACTGGAAATCTGGGGAGACTTGTTGTCACTCGTACTCCAAGGAATACCTCCTAAGCTGTATTCGGCTAGATCCTCTTAGAGATGTACTTTGAATTTTAAGAATACCTCAATTATTTACAAAGATATGACGTTTTTCTTTCCTTTCCAAAAAGTGTCAACTTTAAAATAAGCTAAAACTTATGTCTTCAAAATCTAAATAAGAATATGGTGGATCGAGATGTGAACGAACACCAAAAAGCGAATGGCTTGAATAGTCACCCTTTTTCTTTCTCCGGTTTGTTTCGATATGAGTTTTCATAGGAACGTGGTAACTCAATATATTTTCAACCAATCAAAATCGTTTTAAACCCCAAATCTTGCAATTTATTTACCTCCCCAGGAGGTTAGGCACAAGGCCAGTTTTATCTTACTCCCACAAGGTAAGATGTGACCCAAGGTCGGGTCGGGAAAGTGGGACTTGAAAGGCCAGCGCCCGAGAAGGTGAGCACTCTGGCCATTAAAAATTGCCTGGGCAGCCCCGTCGGGATTCCCCGGTAGGGGCGCCTCAGGCAGTAAGCAATAAACTTACTCCTCCCTAAATGGGGTGCAGTATCCATCGGAACAGATCTTGCAAGCCTATGTATAATTAACAAAGCTTATATAAGCAGTGACCTGGTCAACACAATCAGAGTTCGCCACAGAGACCCAACCCGACGCACCTCGAAAAGACCAAGAACATATGCTCAAGACCCCCCCCATCTGGTACTGACCAAGGTCAACGTTGCTTAACTTCAGTGATCTAACGAGAACTGGTGCGTCAACGTGATTATGCTGTGTATTATATACTACATATACCCATAGTCATACTAAAATATCGCTGCTTCTTTACTTAATTTTTACTTTGTACAGCCAGGAAAACGCTGGTACAACATTTTGTTAAAATACCTTATCTTTCTCAACGGAATTAGTGCGGCATTACACAAAATAGCTGATTCCATAGTCATCAACAACATCCATTAGGACAATCTCGTGTGACATTTTGGTTGGGGGTCCTACGAAGAAATTAGGGTGATTAAATATACTACTGTATATTTGGGGCAATGTACTGTGGAAACCAGAAATTATAAATTCACAATTCACACGAGTTAAGAAAGTATTCGGGGAGATATAACATTATTCTTTTGTCTACGAGTAGGAAAAACTGCTGAGAGCGGAAACTACAGCTGTTAAGGTCAGCTGAGGTCAGGTATGACATGAGTGCCAACAATATCTGGTTAAAAAGTACCCGGTACATTGGAACGTCCGAATAAAATCCAACCCGAGACTGGGGGTAGCCGACACGCTTATGAGAATGCGTATTGGC